>CM062818.1:1500792459-1501183341 GCA_031772625.1 Pinus tabuliformis | reverse complement strand
AACTTTGTTTTGTTTTGCAAATGTATTTATACTCTCATGAAATTATAATCAAAGTACATTTTGTTGTCTCTCCATTTTGAATTTTTATTTATAGTTTTCATTGCACAATACTATGTTTGTTTATAAATGTATTTCTAATCTCATGAAATTATAATCAAAGTATATTTTTGTGTATTTTGAAATTTTATTTATAGTTTTTATTGCAGAATACTATGTTTTTAACTATGCATTACTCTGAGTTTTAAACTCTGTGCTTTTATTGACACATGAAATGTAACACGCCCCTCTCCACATTTACCTGCTTTTACAATCTGTTTGAGTAAATGTGAAGTGAATTTCTACTATTACATGACCCGACCTCCCAATTTCAGTTAAGGAATTGCGGCCTACAAACTGACCACAAACTAACATCCTACGGGGACTACAGTTCACTGAGAAGATAAAGAAACATCCCAGGTGGTCAATCCCTGATCTGGAACCTTGTTTCACTGATCCAGACCCAAAATCGCACCCATGATACTGCTTCCATGTGGTTATGAGGCTATAGCCGCAATCACAAGCTTACCTCCATGCAGTTATGGCCAAACATCTCCAATTAGCCTGTAGTTCCCTGGATCTAAGCCACTTTTTAAGCTAGCCTCCAGATCATTGCCTATAATTGTGTATAAATCTCCATAAGCATAAATAAGATGCTAACAATGCTAATAATTCATAATTTGATCAATAACTTAACCTAACCATGCCTAGCCATGACAGGCATTCCGTCAAACATATGACAAACATAGAAGCTACAGGTCATGAATGCATATATAATCTTAAGAGTTTGAACTTCATCTAAGAATCACCAAGAAGGTCTAATTCCCTCTCAAGTATCAACAAAAAAACTTGTTAGCCCATGCATTCATCAACCATTCATATACTTATCAAATCATGGACAAGAGACATAGCTAGAGCACATCATAGAACCGCGCCTATAACCAACATATAAAAATAAAAACCATGAAAATTATTCCATAAAATCATCATAATAACAAGTACAAGTGCTCATAGATAACAATAGGAAAATAACTCTTACTAACTTATGCAAAAGCCAAAAAAGTTAGTGATTTCCACATACCACCTCACCATAGATTGAGTTGAACCAAATATTTCTTTCATCCAATCACCCCCATGCCATATTCCAAACATGAATGTGGGATCTCGTGGGATAAACCAAGACATAAACAACCAATGGAATCCAGAGGTTAAACCGCCTCCACCCTCAAACTTCTGCAATCTCGCCAAAATAGATCAAGAGATCACAAAACCAAAACAAGTTTGGATGCATCAGAATCTTCACCATACCTTCAGGAATTTTTTTGTCTCCACCCACCTGTTGAGAGTTTCCCATAGAAAACCATCCCCACCCCCAACCCTTGGTATTTTTCTTGATGCCACCTTACCCAATTCCCAAACCTTCCAGCAATGTAAAGCTCAACAAAGGAATGCATCCCATCACACCATGGCTATCTAGGAAATGACAAACTGTGAAGGATGAAACCACTACCAAACCTAGCAAAAACCCATGACAATGACAGAAAATAAACCAAATAAAAAATGCATGTACCATGCATTCACACCTCAACTAGGAAATCACACATGCAACATATTACGTGCAAAATATTCCTACTGAAGTTGTTGGTCCAACCTTCTACTTTCTTCCATTCACTTCCCTTTTCTTGTCATTTTTCTTCCTCTTCTTTCTCTTCCAAGTGCTCATTCTCTTTCCTTTTCTGAACTTGATCAAAGAATGAGCAAAAGCCATCAACTGATTCTCAAGTGCCTTTCTATCTTTGAGATCTCTATTTTCTTCATTTTCCTCTAATTCCCTCTCATGCAAGTTTGTGTCTCTTCACCTTCCTTTTCTCATATTTTCCTTTATTTCTCAAAAATAAATTCCAATTAATGCCTCTTTGCCTTTGCCAATGCCTTTTCCAATTTCCTTAGTCATAAATAACTAAAACTGATCCCCACTATAATATATGCCCATTATTCAGCTTGGAATATGTGTTCCAAGACCTTGGTCTTATTTTTATTTATAAGGAAACTTAACCTAGAGATGTTACATGAAATTTGTTTTATTTTTTCTATGCAGTCTTGATTTTATCCTCTACCTTTACTATCAAGATTAAACATTTGCATTGGCATGTTCAAATCTATTTGTCTTTAAGATGAAACATTTTCATTGGTATGTTCAGAGTTTGGTTTTTCTAAATTTTATTAAATATGTATTTTTTTTAAGTTGGTTTGAATATGTAGGTATTTAGGTAACTATCATAGTCATATTAATAAAAGTAGTTATATATGTCAATCAACACCATTTTTATATGTAGATTGGTGTATGAAAAGTGAAAAATAGTATCTATCCACATATATCAATCACTTTTATTAATATGGTTGTGTTAGTTGATAGTAGAAATGAGTGGGGAGGATTAGGAAACAATGGTTGAATGTGGTTCACTATGGCTAAATATGGTGAAATTATGGTTGAGGATTTATTATGATCAACATATAATTGATTATGGGTGGCCATGATTGTGCACATTTAATTATAGCTGACTATCATAGGTTATGATTAACTATTGTTGACCATGTTTATTATGGTTCACAATAATTGTCCATGTTTGAGTATTATTAACCATGGTTGGGCATGTTGACAAGGGTTTGACCATATTTATGGTGTATAAACATGGTTTAATCACTTTGACCCTGGTTGACCATGTTAACAATGTATGGCCATGGTTAACCATGGAGACCATTTTGACCATGGTTGGCCATGTTGAGCATGATTGAGTATGGATTGACCATCGAAACTATGATCCATAATTGATTATAGTGACTATGGTTAACCAAAGATGACCATTATTTACCATGATTGGCCATGGTTGGCTATTACTAACTAAGGTTAATGATATTTGACCATGGTTGATTATGATCGACCATGGTATTTATTATAGTACAATCTCACACTGAGAGAAAGTCTGAAATTTCAAGTGTGAAACCCACTACACTTTAAAGGGAACCATTGTGTCACCTTACCAACCTTATTTATTTAGCTAGCTCAACAAAGATTCCCCCTAGGATAGAATCTCTAGTGCTTGGTAGTTCCAAAAGATTTGAGTTCAAATGCTCTTATGACTTAGTCTAAAGGTTTAGAACAACCAATAATGGATAACATGGGTTCCCAAACACACAATCAAGGGAATTCTAAATCATCATGGAGAGGAAGCCCTAACAAAATGGTTTAAAGGATTACAAGGAAAATGGGCAATGGAGTATAAAATATCACTACCTTAGTTTGCCAATATATAAATAAATATTTATGTGTTTTAAGGCATATGGAAGATAGAATATTAGTGTCTTAGTTTCCACACACACACACACACACACACACACACATATATAGATATATTAGGGCATATGGAGTCAATGAATCAAACAATTATAGGGTTTTCTGGGAGTGATAATTAGGTACAAACAATCTATGGAAAATAAACTAACTTACCTAGGTTTTGATATCTAGGTTCTCAAATTTTCGAGATGATTAAGGAAAATAAAAAGTAATTTGTATTCCTCAAATACTTGGAAGAAAGGTTTATCTTAACAAGGAACTATGAAGCAAGTACCAACTTAATTAACTTAGCACATGGACATTCATCACAATAAACATAATGCAAAAAAAAAAAAAAAATTACTTCATAATACATTGTCCAATATCCCCCGAAAGCTTTCATGAAAAGGGATCACATCAAATTTCAATTTCATGCAAGTAAATTCATTCAACTCCTCCATCCTTACGAAAATTATAAGAGACAAAACTCATAGAAATTTCAAACCTCCTAAGGGATTTATCTCTCAAATCTAACAATGAGAAAATGAGAGGAAGTGCCCCTTTATTTTTAAAGGTGCTAAGCTTTTCTCACAATAAAATGTTAATTTTCTAAGCTCAAAATATCTGATCCTATCCTATGGATGAGAAAAACATGCTCTTCAAGAACAAATTATTCTAAATTACATATTTTTAGGAGCATTTGCACCACATGTACAATGCAAAGGGCCTCCAACCCTAAAAAATGACACATTTCCACAAATGAAGAGTATAAAGGGAGGCTTTATGGAGCATCCAACCTCTAAAGGTATTTCAATTCAGCAACATCCAACCTTGTTTTGAGTTTACTAATAATAATGAGTATGTTGTTCAATCACACGATTTAGAACATTTTAATTCTCAATTTCAAGGATGTGAAAATGTATCCAATCATATTAGTTCTACTTCGGAAGTTATTTCAATTGTAATGAACTTCATGTTTGTGAAGAAGGGAATAATGAATAATTAAAACCGATAACTCAAATGTTAGACCCTAATAGTAATTATCATTTTAGTAATACAGAAACATTCAATTATATATGCTCTAACAACCAATTTTCAATATATTCTAACTTGTTATCTTATTGTAATTCATATTACAATAGCTTTGTTCATTTATTGGTTCCTTCACATACAAATACATTTTTAGAATATAAGAAAACTATTATGGATCAGAGTAATTATGAATTTTCTTTCAACCATGTTTATGATGATGAAACAAATGATCATTCTATTGATAACTTTTAAAAAACACAGACATGTATGTTTATTGCATCTAATGATACTTATATTTTTTGACATGTCATATAGTAAGGAAGATAGTGGAATCATTATTGATGAACCTCTACATATTAATGACAGTGAGGCACTTCACCTTATGATGATGGTTATGTTAGGTTCTCATGTCATCAATTTAAGTGGAAATCTATAGTATGAGATGAGATATATACCAATACATAAAATTTTATAATGAATTCTCATCTTGTTTCTTCTAAAATTCAAAATGGTTTCGATTTTTTATAACAAACATCCATTCCCAAATATAATTATGAACTTACAAATCAAGAACCTGGTAAGGTATGTGATGATCTTGAAAACTCTTCACAAGTATGTAACAATATATAATTTGATATCAATATTTTTATTGATACTTGCTTGGAATATTGTTTTATGAATAAGCTTCCATTGCCTTGTAATAATATTATATTTGGTGTAAATAACAATGTAAATTTATTTTCAAACATTTTTGGTTTACATGTTCTTCATTTTTTATTAATTATTTATGATGTATATGTGACTATAATACTTCATATATTTAATAGTTTATGTTGGTATTCTAGTACTGATGTTTTACCTTATGAATTAGTGGAGGAATATACATTATTTGATCCATTTAAGTTTCCTTTAATTCATGGAAATTTAAAATATGTGCTCGAGAGAATTTATCAAGAAATTAAAGCATTCCAATTTCAAACAACTATTATGCCTAATCATCTTGCTTCGTCTTTCAAGATCAATAATATCATCAAATTTAATAATCTTCCACAAGCTCCAGTACTTGAAATTTCTTCACATAATTATTAGTAGTTATATTTTTCATCCATGGAATTTTCATAATCAGTAATAGATTTTCAACTTAATTTTGATAACTCAATTGAAATTTGGTTGGCAAAATCATTCTTGAAGAAGTTTTTATTGTATCATAATGTTAATACCTCCCTTTTTGTAGGTAGGATATTTATTTTTTTCAACACTAGGTAATATGAAAGGTGACCCTATTGCTTGATTTGATGCTACCTCTCTATCATACACACATATTAATAACCATATACTTGTCAATTGGAATTTCTAGAAAAATTGTAAATAGAATGCCCAAATATTTTGTCAATTGGTCAATGACCCAATACCCACTATCTATAGGGGTTTATTTATACATCTTTCTTTGTGACTAAACATTCATTCAATAAATAATTAGCACAAATAAATTCCCACTAACTTTAGGGGAATTTTGAGGTCTAAAATGGGCCTCCTAAGAAAAATGTTCAATCAAAATAAACTTTATAAGAACCAATAGGATTCAAGATGATGATGTCAACCATGGGGATGATTCGCCATTTTTGGAGTAAAAAAAGTAAAAATATTACAAAATAATAAAAGTACTTTTTCAACTCGTATTTTCAACTTATCTACCAAAGGTTTTAATCAAATTTCAAGTGGGAGTACTTGTTCGATGAAAATTTAATTCCTCATCCAAGGAGTACCCATGTTGCATACTTTCAATGGACCCTACTACACAAAAACTGAGAAATACATGAAAAACTTGATTGCAATCATGTTTTTTCATGTATTTCTCATTTTTCATGTCGCAGACTCCATCAAAAGTATGAAACATGGGTACTTCTTGGATGAGGAATCAAATATCTCATCGAACGAGTGTTTCCGCTCAAAATTTGAGTAAACCCATAGTGATACAAGTTGAAAATACGAGTTGAAAAAATATTTTTTTCTTTTTCCCTCTAAAATTTTATAATGTAATCTAATATTATTTTATTATTTCCACTATTATTTTATAATTTCCTTAGGAGGCCCATTTTAGACCTCAAAATTCCCCTAATGATCACCAACTATTTAACATTGGGAATCCACCAATGATTCAACCACATGTTATACACCTTAATCGTAGACTTTACATAAATAATATACAAAGAGATGTATGGATTCCAATATAGAGAATGGGAGATCATGAAATATCATGAGAAGTTATGGGTTTGTATTCTCACACATAATCTGAGATTGCATTGTGGTAAAATTTATGGAGTCTTGTTGGATCTAAAGTGAAAAAATTTGTTGTTACCACCATTTCCTAGGTTTTCATATTTCATGTTCATTTTGAACATGACATCATTGGTGTTTCTCTAATACCATGGTGTTAATCGAAGGCTAATTTTCTCTCATGTTCCATGATCAAGCTCTAAAACACAACTGGACAATAAGAAAATTGGCACCAATGTTCTATTCGTAGAGGTAGCATTTTTTTATTAAAGGGAGAGTGAATGAATACAAAAATGATTCACATGTGTTGAAACATATTTTATTAGCCCCTTCAACGCAAATAGACCTACCACTCTACTTCTCTCTCATGGCTTGCAGTAGCGGTCCTTGTTTACATAGACTTTATAGACCACAATTACATCACAAAGAGGTGATTCAATCCCCTTCAATATTACTTCAAGTCTTCCAATATTAGGAAGTAAAAACCAATTTCTAAACTAACTCTTATATATATATATATATATATATATATATATATATATATATATATATATATATATATATATATATATATTAATTATCATTTTATGAAAAATATATCATATTTAATTATGAATGATCCAGGTGGACATTGGTGGCCACCCGCCTATTCCACTTGGACCCCCAACACTATGTCTTTCAATTTTTTGATTTCCTTAATTGTAGCACAGTTTACTATTTTTGGCAATTTTTCAGGTCCTGAACTTCCAAAGCCATTTTGAGGCCCTAAACAACGTTTTTAGGGAAAATGGAGAGACTGAAAATGTTCAAAACTAGCTTGCTAATTTTTTTTCAGCCTTCTCTTTGAGATATTCAAAAAGAGGTATTATGATAGCCAAATAGAGATCGTATGCCAAAGTTATGACCCCGAGAAGTTGATGTACCAATTTACCCAAACAGGGCCCATAGTTTTGGCACTTCATCTCCTAGGGTTAGGTTTTTGGATGTTTAGGGTTTTCCATTGTTTCTCAATAATAAATATGCCTTTGAGCCTCAATGTAACTCAATTCTGAGGCATGTGGCCACCACATCTTTTCTCAAAGATAAGTTACCATCACTCGAGCTAGCCTTATTTCCATTCTGTTTGTAAGCATACTTCATTATTTTTCTATTAATGAAATGAAGTGTTATTTCTGTTGCATCTTTGTATTTATGGTTATATATGTAATTTGTTGTGTTCTAGTTTAAATCCAGGTCAATGTAGTAATAATTTTTTTAAATGTTAAGTTTTTATGTTCTTTTATTATATATTATTGAGCAATTTTCTTATTGTCATAAGGAATTTTATTAATTTATTTATGATTAAAAATATCCCTTTCACATATCTCTAGATTCAATTTCCGAGGAACAATAATTCTTTTAGAAACATATTCAATCTATTAATGGGTTGACCAAGGAGATAGAATATTTATGACTAGTCATTTCAAAATAGCACCTCCATATGGCCTACATTCCTCGACCATACTTTTTCTAGTACCTCTCTCCAACAATGAAGGTTTTAACTCTACTCATTCACTCAATGTTACTCCATGAAAATCTATTGCTTTCAAAGTTAATTTAACATTAGAAGAAGGTTCCTTGAACCCTAGGTGGAACATTTTTCAAATCCCCGATTGTGAGGGAGCTAAATATAAAAATAAAGATTAGATAATTCCTTTAAATATATAGGGGATAAAAAAACTCTATGATGCCTTCAATCATATTGAGTCCAAGAATTATCATATTGATGAAATTTTATTGTGTTGGATTTGGATGAAGGGAATTTGACCAATAATTGTAAAATTGTTAGTTATTTTATAATGTAATCCTTAATGCTTTGTAGTGTAATTAGGTCAAAGAAAAGTATTGATGTTAGTTGTGAATAATAGGATCTTGTAATTGTATTTCTAACACTTTGTTAAATAAAAAAAAACTTATAGAAGGTGGTATCCTAAGAAAGCACCAAAAATAAATAAATCCAATCATTATGTTGAAATGTCGTAACAAAGTTGGACTAGTATTGTGGTGATATAAACATAATTGATGGATACAAGTAACAGTTATGGAAGAAACTTCCTAAATGCAAATAGAAATAATTTACTCTTTTAGATTGTTTCTGGTTTTTGATGTACCTAGAAGAGGAATTATCCTTCAATATCTTGATAGGAGGAAAATTAAAATATATTGTATCTAATCAATGTGTTTTCATTACAATTGGTCATTGGGGCCATTGGAATATTTTGACTCTTTGCCATTTTATATAGGATCCCAATTTCCAAGTAAGAACACAATGTATGTTTCCCTCAAATTCACTAAAGGAAACCAATTCAAACTAGCTTGAACCATCTATAAAAAAGTTCCTTATAGATGATCATAAATAAGATGGAAGCAAGATGGTGACAAAATATTTGAAAGATCGCTCTCTTCATTCCTAAAGTGCATTAGAAAATTAAATTTTATCACTATGGCATTGACATACAAATTTCACATTAATTAGCATACTTCCTAAACTAGGAGCAAAGCATGGATTATTTCCATCTAAATTGGAAGGAAATGGTGTGGAAATAAGAGAAGAAGAAGTGGAATATCTTAATAATAGTGTTATTAGTGATTAGTCATTAAGTAGTTATCTATAATATATATTAAAATAAAACAAGAGGTATAAGCAAATGTAATGTACCAATTTTGTGCACCTATATAAAGGAGGTCATTGTATGTAAGAGATATGACAATAGAATAATAAATTTTCTTATCTTATTGTTTAGTGTATATACTATTTCATTCCATAACATATTTGTGATTTTCATTAAGGTGATACATGGAATATTAGGTGGTAGGTGCGGGAGGGGTTGACACGAGCCTTGGAGGAATAATTGAAAATTATTTCACATGGGTTCTTCGTATCTCAACTAACAACAAATAAAAAACCTATGCATTATTGCAAGCCTTGAAGATTACCATCAAATATTGCATTGAGACAATGATTTTGGTGGGGGAAAGGCCAACCTAATCCAAATGGCAAAGAATACTAGCTTGGATAATAAACTATTAGAATTAATGCTAATTAGGGTAAAATAATAAGCAACAAAAATCACTCATGTTAAGTTTAATTATGTGTTAAGGGATAACAATCACCTAGCAAATGGATTTTATAACCCAATTAGACTCTGAAAGGAGCAGGGGGGAGGCTTATTATTAAATGCAAGATTTGTAATCAACCCATTCACATTCCCTAATTTCTTCCATTGTTGTGAGATATATATCCATGGTTATAACTGTTCAATATACACCTATAATATCTGATAGAAAAATGAACATATTATATCCATGTATATAAATCAAGCATTTTATCCACGAATATTCTATTTTTAAAGATGTCAACATATAGTTATGCATTCCTAACAAAATTAAAGCATGCACACGAAATGTGTACTTATATGTATGAGGATATGGAATGTCAACTTCAATGGGCATCTATTTTACCACCATTAGGCATATACCTAATATCCATTGATTATTCCCAAGTGGTGCACCCCCTTCACTACACCTAGCAGTCCCTCGGGTTTCATGCCACCACCTCTAGGGAAGTTTACTACACTCGAACACCTATCCTTTTTTCAAACTTACCCTTCCCATCTTAAAGATCCCCTTCAATGGTTGACAGTCCCTCGAGTGATCCATCTTTCCAACACTATCATATGAAAGAATAACACAAACCTATAAGGCCTATTCTCCATAAGGTTGTTGTCCTTAGTAGCTGCATCATCAACAACACAATAATCATGATTAGTCCTCATATCATATACTTTTATAGATACCACAATACATTGATGTCACTCAATATGCAATTGTTACACACATTATCCTTAAATTGCATGCCTCCTCATCACATTTACAAGTATATATCATATAAGGACACACACACACACGCATATACTTTTCCTTTAAGGGAAATAGAAACTAGATAGAAGTGGCATTTATCAGTAAAAATACCAAATACAATCCACAAATAATTTTGCTACATTCAATCAATATTGGCATTTACATGCTTCGCCAATGAAGAACTACACCTATTGTTCATGTACACCATAAATTTCCTTTCTTACTGTTTTATGAAAATTTGGATACCATTACTCTTCCTTCTCTATAATTTTCACAAATGTAAAATCACCTGCTTCAAAATAGTATCAACCTATCCCCTTAAGCATTATTTTTAGTGTTGTAAAAAAAGAATATATAATACCCATTACGGTGTTGTTGTGTGTCTTGATATACCATTATGGATATTTTCTTGTTACTTAATTCCCAAATCATTTGCATCCTGATAGAATTTTAAGGTTGTTAATCTTCTTATCAACAAGGGCATATAAAGAGCATTATTATTCCATGTTTTACTTAAAAGATAATATCAACAACATACATTTTCATTTTACTCAACATCCAACCTGGATAAACCCTAATGTTATCCTTGGTCTCCCAAGTTACAGGCAAGACTCACTTGTCCCCTTCCTTCTTTAAACAACATGCAGTAGTAAGCAGATGCTTTAGACCCCCTATGCATATACACACTACATTACTCTTGTATGCATACTAATGCATGTGGGTTTCGTCCATATTTAACCTCTAGCCCTTCTAGTAATCATAAATATTAGATGCATCAAATATTACATCTATAACAATCAACATCCATGCAGATTATCATAGTAAGGGAATGGCCCAAAAGATAATCTAATGTCAAATTGTAATTATATGCACTCACAGGAAATCAGACATGTCAGCAGTCTGCAACATTTTGGATATTCCATTTAGTCCTTTCAATGTGATTTTAATACATTGTTTATTTTCCTTTTACTTCATTCTATGGGAAGAAAAATCATTTTATAACTCAGTTTATTATTGATGATCAACATATGCAACATATGCATGTTGCAACCACCATATGCATCTACTCACATCGCACTTTCCAGATCATGCACACATCAACACATGCATATTCATCATCACGAGAATGTTTATAGTGTGTTCCTCCTCAATATTTTCATTTCGTGGAGCCCAATAACGTATCTATTCTTCCTCAGGATTTTCCTCTTACTATATGAGTGATCTATATCTTATATTATTGTCCCTATTCCTTAGAAAATATGCAACCTGTATATGCCTCAATTGTCTTGTGTTAGTCCCGAAGATTTATGTCACACACGCTCCTTCCATGCTTAAAGGCATCTCTTCTAATGAGTTATGTATCCCTACAACCTTTATTACTTTTCTTCTGTTTATTTTCTTCAATTTCCTATACTTTATAGGGTTACCTTGAAGTTATCCATAATAATACCCATGTTAGGAGCTTAAATATAAAATTCTTGTAGGGTATCATTATTCCTAAAATGTAATCATCAAATATCTAACCAATCTAGCCAACTCATGAAATTTCACCTTCAAAAAAACATATTCACCTGTAATCTTATAATCACTCCAGATAGTATTCATATCACGAATTTTCTCATATGGGTAGAGATTTGTAACTACTAAACCTAATCTATTTTCTAGAGATAGTGAAACAAATAGTATTGCTTTGTAATCAAGGAAATAACTTGAATTGATGTAGCTACAAATTTTCTCTATGCAAGGCATATTAGATCTTGTTGCCTCGTACTCTTCCCAACAATTATACCACAACCCCTTCTACTAAACATACTCACATTTATCTTTACCCATCATTTACTAGTCAGATTGATTCATGCTTATAATGCCAAGGAAATTAATTTAACTTCCTTACGCTTACTAAAATTAACACTCAGGGATCTTGTCCTGTATCTGTTACTTTTTTTGTACTTAATGGCTAATTTATAACTCTTTTAGCCTTGTAGCTTCTAGTGAGATTATATCATGAAATTCTCACCCAAATTCAAATTTTGGGTTTGTCGGAATTTTCTCCTCGCCAAAGAATTTCTATTAACTATCTATTTGTGAAAATATGACACCTAAGCGAGATGTTACGTCCTACGAAATTTTTAATTAAACACAACTTCCTCCTTCCCAAACTCCTGTAGCTCTCTTCTTAGTTTCTAGGAATTTTCTTCCCCATAATCCTATTTTTTACATGTCAGATGCATTCTTCTTAGAATCCTTTTTCATTTGAATACTCATGAGCCAAATTCTGATTTATGGGCGCAAAGTTATGATCATCCGAAGCTTTGCTTCCCTCCCTTCTCCTTTCTTAGTTTTTTATATTGTCAAATTATTCATTATATTTCCAATATGAAACTAAATCTTTCATCACCATGCCCACTCTATTCTTATTGGGTGGAAACTCATGCTTTTAGGAACCTAGCCAATATGCATTATCCAATTCCATGCCCGTCATATGGGCTCTCTCTTCATCAACTCTCATGTGGCACCACACAACTATACTTGCAAGGAATCTATCATACTCTTCTCTACACCAAAACAAATTACTCAATATTTATATATAGTTCATGGTATGCACAAACTCATAACACACACACACACACACAACACACACACATATATACATATAGTCTATCGGTCAAGTATATGAGTGAATATAAACTAATTCATAAAAAAGATATAAATGATTACAAATTCCTATAAGCAAATGAATATGACAAAATTCTATTCATATCTTTTATTAAACATATATAACAAATTTAATTTAAATTCAATTTAATTATAATGAATGTATATATACATTTTTACATCTACTATAACGAACGAATTTATATAAACGAGCATGTACTTACATGAGTAACTACAAATGTGTATATGCTACTCATATTATAAGTAACAAGTCTCAATTTAATATAAACACTTGTTATATGGAATTTCAATTCTGCGAATAAAAATGAATTCCCTAGATCTAGTGGTTTGATCTAGAACAACAAATGACAAAAAGAATCAATGTTTTCCTTAGAGAGATTGAAATATGGAAAATGAACCTACCTCGGAATTGTAGTAATTCCTTCTCTTTGCTTTACTTGTAAGCTCCTATCCTAGCTCCATGCGCTATAAATGGAACTTGCAACAATGACTAAAACAAGCAAAGGAACCATTATATCCACATAGAATAATCCAATATCTCTATTCAATGAGTCAACATGGCATTGAAATACAAGAGCGTAAGCATAACAAAAGTATAGGAAAACATGATGCATTTTGTATTAATAAATAAAGGAGAGACTTACAACCATATATAGAAGTTGATTTTGTAGATGTGTCTGCCCACTTGACTTGTCCTTCCCTGTCAAAAAGAAAACCTTTAAAATCAACCCTAATGCAAATGGATGATGATTCCTTAAGCTCAAAGCAACAATATGAGGGTACTAGCAATCTCCAAAAGCCAACCTAGACTCTATGGGAGGTATTTAATATATAAGGTAAACATGGTAGTTTAGGATTTACCAATCTAGGCTTGAGATCCACATATGAGGGGAGGATGAGATCAAGAGATAAGAGATAAGGTCCCCAAGATAGGATCAGATAGGAATTCAAGATCTATGTCCATGGTAAATATTTAAAACCACCTTAGAAGTTTCTAGAAGAAGAGACTTCTAAAATATTTTTAATTTTCCCAAATTTCTAGAATCAGCGCACTTGCAGAAGGGACCAACTCACACTGGTTAGCGGTGATGTTGAATGAAGCAACTTACACCCAACGCTGGTTAGCAAGTACACAGGGTGTGTTGGGCCTAAAAATGTGGATTTTCAGTAGATAGGCCCAAAAACTTAGACATTTTGGAGAATTGATGCTTAGTACTTTGCAAAGGGATTATGACAAAGTGTTCATGGATGTTGATTGATCTAGTTTTTAGGCCTTTTAGGTTGATGTGACTAAATGACTTGTAACAGATTCCCCCTAAAGTACAAAGTCAGAAGCAATGGTTGAGTACTGAAGTTCATTACCTTGTGACAAGTTTGGATCAAGAACAAGTTGGTTGAGATCAATCATATGTTACAATACATATTATCATCATGAAATCATTGTTGAGGGAGGCATACCCATGCTCAAAATATAATCCAATATTACATGTACAATGATTAATAATTCTTGTCAATTGATGGCAGAGTGTGGACCCATGCTTATATGATTGTCTCAATAATCATAGCCATCATAGTTTGTGATCTTGTATGATTCTTGAAATGCAGCCTGGATGGATTAAACTAGATTTGGGTACTTCTATCTTGTTTATTCGATAATAGGAGTCTAACCATGTGAAAAAATGAGTTGAAGTCAAACATGGTAGACACCATCTGATTACTGGCCAAAGATGTAAGACATTAACAAATGTGAGAGAAACCATTGATGATGTTAATGGCTCTTAAGGTACTTGAGTACAATCTATGCGGTGTGAATGGGTGATTTGAAGTTGAACACCACATAGAATCTTCTGGTCAAAGGCCAGTGAGGAGGACTTGTCATTGAGAGCAAGGAAACTTGCCATTGATGTATGTAAGTCCCAAGGTACCAAAGGGAGTTTCTAAGTCAACTTCCTAATAATGAGTTGATGTTGAGAGGAAGCGAATCATCACAGGAGGGCCTTGATATATCCCCTATCAATGACACGAAAGAATATCAACATTTGAGACAAATTGATGCTGATGCAGAATTAGTTCAAGAATGATAGACATGAATGAAGACTTAAAGGTATTTTAGTAGATATTAATTGAAGTACTTCTCTTGAACATATCAACGACACGTCATGGAGTTGGAGGCAATGACCCAAAACTGAATGTGGAGGATTTTAACATGTATGATGAATCAGAGAGGAAAGAAGATTTCCCAACACAACAACCATGGAGATGAAGTGGAATAGTGTCATGTTCAAGAGAAACTCATTGCGATTAATAGGTTAAGTATGCCATTTTCCCAATTTCCCCAACCATTTATGGTTAGTACCTCTTTATTTTTAACAAGCTTGAGGAGGATAACATATGCTTGATCTATAAATTCATCCTTCAGATGAATCCCTCTGAATATTTTTAATGAGCCTTGAGAAGGAGTGGTTCTATCTCATCATGTTTGATGAGTCCAACACTATTTGATGATTTTATGAGTCCAACGAAGGTGTAACTCATCTCCTTTTTCATGTTTAGAGATGTTGAAAAAGAGGCAAAAAAGAAAATTCCAAATGTTCATCTTCGTAAATTAAGTTTCTTGAGTCCGAAAGGCATAAAATGATACTCAAGAAAACCTTTTAGTCATGTTCGACCAAGGTATACCTTTTTTGTAAATAGTCTATCCCAACATGGAAAAGTACTAAACTTATACTAGGTAGACATCTTTCCATTTACTTTAACGAGTTTGAAAATACAAATGCTCGACAAACTTTTCATGTTTAGGGAGTTTGAAAAGAGCTAAAAGAGGATTCCACCTAGAGGAACGAGTGGTATAAAGGGTAGCAACCTGTTCTAATCATGATGGAACTTCTCAAAACATATATAGGTTAAGAGGTAGGCTGATAATACCATTAATTACATCGGTTCCTCATGAAATGGTAAACACCAAGTGAAAGTGAATGATCGGTCAGGTGGATGGTGAGGATGGAATGAGAAAACCAAGGTTCATCTTGCATAAATATGATGATAAAAATGGCAATCATGAGAAGTAGGATGAAAATGGTTTCATTGTTACACAATCTTGAAATATGTGGAACTATGCTTGAAATAAGTTCGGATGCCCCCAACATAATGACTCATTTGTAGGGACATGCCCCACAAGATTCATTTCATTCACCTAAGTATACTACTAGCTACTGGGTGGATGGAATGAAGGTGTAACACCCTCCTCCCACATTTACCCAAGCAATCAGTTAGTCGAGGTAAACATGCGATGAGAGGCCACTATGATATGATTCGACCTCCTAAGTCATGTTAAGGGAGTGGAACCGACAGAAACACGCCATACAGACATTCATCATTAGCATTAGGACCCTCAAGAACCAATCCAACCTTTTTTCCAACCATCCCCTGGGTCCCACTAAGATTTTTGACCATTTGACCTCTGGACACTTTCATTTTATGGGCATGCTAGTGTCCAGGGAACTCTGGATGCTCTCATAGGCCTGCAAGGTAGTGTCCAGGGACTCTTTTGTACAATTTTGTGCCAGTGTCCTCGAGATTTGAGCCAATTTTTTAGGTCCAAAGCCCACACATTGCCCAGAATTGAATGACATCTTTAGAATAGTAAAATAATAGAGAAATGACAGTACAAATGCAATTACTTGAATAAGACCTTGATTGGACCCCTACTAGCCATGACAGGAATTTTTTCAAACATATCATGAATATGTAATCTATAGGTGTAAATAACATATTTGAGCATAGGGGTCTCATACTTAGCTGAGAATCACTAAGAAACATTGATGCCTCAACACATCAACTACCATTTCATCCATTAGGTCATAGATACATTGTTCATTCATTTACCAGTAAAAACATGATGAGATCCATACATAGCTACTATCATAAAACATATATATAACCAACATAATAGCAACATAAATACCAATGAAATCACAATCATATGAACCACATATAACCAATATAATACTCATAGAATTTTAAGGAGAAATAACCACATATTAATGATGAAAAATCCAAACTCGGGAAGCGACTTCCACATTCCACCTGACCATAGAATGGCTGAACCAAGTCTCTCTTCAGTCATTCACCCCCATGCCATATTCCAAGCATGAATGTGGGATCTCATAGAACAAAACAATAAAAAACCAGCCATTGCTTCCAGAGGCCATCCACCTCAACCCATCAAATAGTGACTCCACCTCATGATTAGGCATCACAAAACCATCATCGGATTGGTCTTTATCCAATCCTTCTAGGGCTTCTAGAGTGTTTTTCAAACTAAGGCTTCTAGGACTAGTAACTCAACCCACATCTTTTACCAGGCTTCCAGTGAGTTTTTCCAACTAGGGATTCCTGGACTAGTAACTCAACCCACCAAGGTCTTCTAGAGTGTTTGTCCAACCAAGGCTTCTAGGACTAGTACCTCAACCCAAGTTGTTACAAGGCTTCCAGAGCATTTTTCCAACTAGTGCTTCTAGAACTAATAACTCAACCCAAGCTAAGGAAACACGAGAACCAACCAAAACAAAACAAGGTAAACAAATCCACAATCACCATGGCTATCCAGGAAATGGCAAGACTAGGAAATCCATTGTTAATGCTAACCATCTTCCATGCCAATAACATATCCAAACCAACAAACCACATGCATATTTGCATGCAAAAATGGGTGAGGAAAACATAAATGCAACTTGGTACCTACAAGAAAAATACGTTGTAGTTGTTAATCTCGATGTACTCTTGCACTTTCCTTATCTTCCTTTACCTTCTTGCTCCAAAACTCAAAGTATTCCACACTCCTCCAATAGTGTTGGAAGAAACTCTAAGTATCCAAGAGTATGAGAGATAGAGAATAATGAGAGAGCTCCAAAACTGAACTAAAAAAAGGTTACCAACTGATCCTCGGAAGCCTTTTTATGAATGAGGCCTTTGTTTTCTTCATTTTCCATTATTTTTCTTCATTTCCATTATTTTCATAAATAAATGTGTCAAAATGCCATTTGCCTTTCCAAATCCTTATTGATTTCCTTTGCCAAATGAACACTCACATTAGGATGTCTTGCCCAACTTTCAGCTTGGAATAAGTGTCCCGTCAACTGTGGTTATTATTTTCGTCTTTATTAACTTTTATTACATGGAATTTTCACCAGGGCTGTGACAAAACCCTCTCCCTTGGAGGGAACATCATCCTTGGTGTTCAACAACACCTATTACCACAAAAATGTTGTAAGAAAAATATACTACCGATGGAGCTTTATAACTTAGCTCGATGCAATATTAACATTGATCAACGTGCTGAGAAGCAAACCAACATGAAGACATAACATTATAATGACACAACACCCATACCACTTATTGGAGATTTATAACATAGCTCATGGCAGTATTTACATTCCATATACATATGTACATATAGCAACATCACCAAAACATATACCAAGACATTTACCAAAACACCATACCAAAACTGCTTTGCCTCAACTGGTAAACAAGGAAGGATACATATCCCACATTTGATCTGCCATCTCCCTTGTAGCTTCATTGGGCCCAAAGTTCTTCCATTGCAACTTAACCTACTCGATTGCTCGGTTTTGGAGCATGAGCACCATTTTATGTTATATACATTGAGGCTCCAATTGAAATTCTCCATTTGGTTCCACCTACAATATAGACATGTCAATCACTTGATCAACATCTCTAACATACTTCTTAAGCAATGACACATGGAAAATATCATGGAATTTCACTGTCGGAGGTAGTGCAAGTCGATAACGGATTGGCACAATCCTCTCAATAATATTAAAGGTTCCACAAAACGATGGTGCCATCTTGGCACATGATCTAATCCGCAAGGAGCTCTTCTTTGATTTTATGCACATGTACACATGTTCCCCAACCTGGAACTCCTTAAACAACCTGTTCTAATTTGCATAGATCTTCTGCCTATTCTGTGTCATCTTTAAATTCTTCTTGATCACCTGCATTTCCTATTCCATGTCTGCCAACATGTCTGGTCCAATCAACACCTTGTTAACTGGATCACTCCAATTTATAGGAGTATTATAACTCTGCCCATACAAGGCCTCAAATGAACTCATCCTCAAATATTCCCAATACCCATTGTTGTAAGCGAACTCTACCAGTGGAAGATACTCATCCCACTTTCACTGTTGATGCATCGCATACATCCTCAACATGTCCTCCAATATCATTTTGACCATCTCTATCTGTCCATCTTTCTGAGGATGATAAGTTGTACTGAAGGCCAAATTTGCACCCAAACCTACAAATAACTCCTTCCAAAACTTTGAAGTGAAATTTGCATCCCTATCTGACACAATCTTGTTCAGAATAGCATGCAATCTAACCACATCTCTAAATAATACCAATGCTACATCACTAGTTGAGAATTTAGACTTCATTGGAATGAAATGTGCAACCTTTGTCAACCTGTCCAAAATAACTATGATGGAATCATGTTGTTTCACTGTCCTCAGAAAACATATGATGAAGTCCATGGAAATGACTTCCCATTTCCACTTTGGAATCGTAAGCAGTTGTAGTAGTCCACCTTGATGTTTACATTCTGCCTTCACACGCTAACAATCAAAACACCTAGCCACAAACTCTGCTACATCCCTCTTCAGGTTCGGCCAATAATAAAATATCTTCACTGATGTCAGTGTCTTCTGATAATCTGGGTGACCCGAATATATATGGTTTTGCGTGAAACTTCCACAAGATCACCTTCTTGAGCTCACTACTATTTGGCACATATATCTTGTCTCTGAAACTAACTAATCCATCTGTTGTAAGGCAATAGTCCCCATCATGTGCACCTGCACATATACATGTACATGTACCTGTACCTATACATGTACCTGTACCTACACATGTACATGTACCTGTATATGTACATGTACATGTACCTCTACATGTACATGTACCTGTACCTATACATGTACCTATACCTGTACATGTACATGTACCTGTACATGTACATGTACCTGTACCTCTACATGTACATGTACTTGTACTATCACCTGTACTTGTACCTATACCAGTACTCTGCTGCAACCTGTGCATAAATTCCATGTATCTGACATCCTGTTGACCTACCTGTAAGATCTTATCCTATAAGTCTGTCTCATAAGAGCTCATAGTTGCTAAGTGATTTACCTATATATGCCTGCTAAGAGCATATGCCACTCTATTCTCTTTGCCTTTGATGTACCTGATCTCAAAATCAAACTCACTAATCGTAGCCAACAACCAAGCCTGCCTACCATTCAGATTCAGTTGGTCAAATAGATACCACAAACAACTATGATCACTCATCAATGTAAACCTCCTTCCTAGGAGATAGTGTCTCCACATCTTCAATGCATGTATAATCGCTGCCAACTCAAGATCATGTGTTGGGTAGTTATGCTCGTGCTCATTCAATTTTTATGACTCATAGCATACCACCTGTCCATCCTGCATAAGGACTCAACCAAGTCCTTTCTTGCAAGCATCCATGCATCTTACAAACTCTTTGTCCATATCTGCAATCTTTAACATTGATGCATGTGTCAACAACTACTTAAGCCACTCAAAAATAGCTTCACGCTCCTCTGTCCATTCGAACTTATTATCTTTCCTCTCCAACAATGTGATAGGATAAGCAATCTGTGAGAAGTTTTTGATGAACCATCTATAATAGCCTGCCAACCCCATGAAATATCTCACCTCATCTACATTCCTAAGAGATACCCACTCAATGATGGCCCTTATCTTTTCTGGATCTACTGCAATGCCCTCCTTGGAGACAACATGCCCCAAGTAGTGTACCTCAATCTAAAAGAAACTACACTTGTTGATCTTAGCATGCAACCGATGCTCTCTCAACAACCTCAACACTGCTGCTAAATGTTTGACATTCTCTTCCTCATTTTTAGAATATACCAATATGTCATCAATGAACAAAATAACAAACTTATCCAAATACAGATGAAACACATTATTCATCAAGCACATAAATGTAGCTGTAGCATTATTTAAGCCAAATGGAACTACAACAAACTCATAATGCCCATACCTAGTCCGAAAGGTTGTCTTGTAAATTTCCTCCTCTTTGATGTGTACCTGATGATATCCAGATCTCAGATCAATCTTTGAGAATATTGTTTCTCCCTTCAACTGATTGAACAAGTCATCAATCCTCAGTAACGGATACCTATTCTTGATGGTCACTTTGTTCAACTTCCTATAGTCAATGCATGATTTGAGAGTGCCATCCTTCTTCTTCACAAACAATACCGATGTGCCCCATGGTGATACACTTGGCCTAATGTATACCTTGTCCAACATTTCCTTCAACTGTAGCTTCAACTCTACCAACTCAGGTGTGCTCATCCTGTAAGGTGCTTTTGATGTCGGACCTAGCCTTGGCACCAACTCAATAGAGAAGTATACCTCCTTGTGAGGTAGCAACTCTGAAATATCCTTAGGAAATACATCCTTGAACTATTGTAGAACTGGTTACCTGCTTAAAACATCTACATCCTCGACTTCCTTACCCTTGTTACTAGAAATGTGTACTACAAATAACACACACACTTTTCTGCGACTGTGCTTTTCCTGCATAGTTTTCACCATCCTAACTGATGTGGATTTCTTCTTTCCTTGTAAAACTCTTGGTTCCCCATTGTCATCTAAGCACTCAATGGCCTTGTCATATAAATCCACCTATGTTCTATGAAGGTACAACCAATACATGTCTAACAACATACTATATGATCCCAATGGCAATACATTCAAATGTGTTCTGGTAGGCATACCATTCAAATCAAATGCACAAGATCTTACCCAGTGATGAACTCACTTCTTTGTATCTGTAGCCAATTGCACTAACCAAGATTCTGCATGCAATTCCTTACTCAAACCACACTTATCCACCAAGTCAAGATTAACATAGCTATAAGTAGATCGAGGGTCAATCAAAATAGAAATAACTTGATCACAAAGCTTACCGTCCATCTCAATGACAGATGCCTGATGGTCTGCCTGTTTGCTATCCAATGTTGCATAAATACAAGGAACTCTCTCACCAACATCCCCAATAGTTTGTGTGTCCTATGCACTATATATCTGAGGCCTACCACCTTGATTTTGTGGACAATCTCTCTTACGGTGATCATTGCCACAAGTCCAACACTTTATATGCTTCCAACCTACATCCCATTTATGCTCCTCCAATCAATGTCCCTATCCTCCATCAGATGAATTGAACCTCTTAGGTGGTGCAAAATTCTCCTTATTACCTAAATATTTTGGTATTACTCGCTTCTTGTCCCATTTCCCTTTATTCTTTTCATTTCCTTTCTAGTGTGGCATAGTCTAAGGTCTACACTTCGATTGTTCATAGCAATGCTTTAGCTTTCGGATGGTCTCCTCCAATGATTTAGGCTCATCGAACTCAATCCTATCTTTGAATGTCATTGGTAACCCATTAGTGAATATCTTAATCTTCGCCTTCTCCTCCTTGAGATAAGGCACATACCTTAGTAGCTATAAGACCTCACTAGTGTACTCATCATCTGTCATAGATCCCATCTTTAGTTCATAGAATTCCTTTTCCCTGTCATCAAAGTATCTCCCTGATAGGTACTTCATTTTTAATAGATGCTCAAACTCATTCCAAGTCAATTCCTCCTCCTGTATACCTCTGACATTCTTCACATCTTCCCACCAAATGTCTGCTTTATCTTTGAGACTAAATGTAGCTACATTGGCTTTCATGTTCTCTGAATAGTCATGCAACCTGAAAAACTTATTCATACCAAGCAAGCATTCCTTTGCATCCTATGATTTCTTCATCTCTCCATCAAATGTTGGTGGCTTTTCTTTCTTAAACTCATCTAGAAAGTATCCCCTATCACTCCTCATGTATGAATGATAACAATATTGATCATCATGCCTGTGATAACCAGAACTAGAATGATACTTGTGTCTATCCCCTCTCCTATCCAGAGGGTCCAACAGTCTACCTTCTCTAATCGTGTCATTTGTATATGACCTGTGACCGCCATGCAACCTACTACCATATGCCTTGTTAGTTTTTTCCTGCTGCTCATGACTGATCTAAAGTGGTCCCTGTTGCTGCAAATCTGACAAGCTCTGAAGTATCACTACATTTACCTCTGCTAGATTCTCTTGTGCCTGTATGATTCTATCATTATTTTCTTTACAACTCCTTATTTCTTCCTTTAAGCTTCTCAGTGTATCTGCCAAATCGGAAGAGTTCCCAACACCATACTACTCATATGATTCATAGGTAGAGTCTTTGTAGTCTACCATCTTGATAGCATTTGATATTTCTTCCTGCAATGTATATCATGTAAGCTAAACCAAATCACAATAAACCAACATACCTTAGTATCAGCGTGATACATGCATAACATAATCATGACAACATATAGAAACATAACACATAAGTATATAACCATGCAACCATCATTCTAGCTAGGGTCTGGTCATCAATGTATGACCTTATCAGCAATGCATACCATGAACTCATGCATGACACCATCCATTACATCATTATACACTTGACCACATGTAAACATTAGCATGCATAAGCAATGCGTAAGAAATCACACACATGCATAAACACGTGTAATTAAGCATAAAACGAACAATAATTGTAACCAACCCTATAAGAATGATACATGTAATCAATCATAAAAGAATGTAACCAAACATATGAGAATGTAACCAAGAATACAAAATGATACATGTAAGAGACATATAACAACATGTAACCAGTCATACACTTATGATGATGCACTCCACAATAACAACATCAACCTCCACATGACGACATCACAACAACCACAATCAACATCATGCAAATGCAACAAGCACATGGAATGAAAGCATAAGATACACACATGCAACCGACATGCATGCATGACCAACACACAACCCATCCAGTCTGAAAGGTGAACCATGCTCTGATACCACTCTATAACACCCTCCTTCCACATCTACCCAAGCAACTGTCCAACTGGGGTCAACATGCAACGAGAGGACACTATGATATGATTCAACCTCCTAAGTCACGTTAAGGAAGTGGAACTGATGGAAACACACCATAAAGACATTCAACATCAACATTAAGACCCTCAGAAACCAATCCAACCTTTCTACCAACCAGCCCCTAGGTCCCACTGATATGTTAGACCATTTGAACTTTGGACGCTCTCATGTTATGGGCATGCCAGCATCCAAGGACCTTTGGACGCTCTCATAGGCTTGCAAGCCAGTGTCAATGGACTATTTTGCACAGTGTTGTGCCAACATCCTTGGGATTTGAGCCACTTTTTTAGGCCTGAAGCCCAGGTCACTGCCCAAAATTTAATGACACTTTCAGAACAGTAAAAAAACAAAGAAATGAGAATACAAATGCAATTACTTAAATAAGACATTGACTGGACCCCTACTAGCCATGACAGGAATTTCGTCAAAGATATCAGGAATATGTAATCTACATGTGTAAATAACAAATCTGAGCATAGGGGTCTCAGATTTAGTTGAGAATCGCTAAGAGACATTTATTCCCCAACACATCAACTATCATTTCATCCATTATGTCATAGATACATTTTTCATTAATTTACTAGTAAAAAAATGATGAGATCCATACATAGCTTCTCTCATAAAACATATATATAACCAGCATAATAGCAGCAGAAATACCAATGAAATGACAACCTATCATAAAACATATATATATAACCTGCATAATAGCAACATAAATACCAATGAAAGCACAACCATATGAACCACATATAACCAATATAATACTCATAGAATTACAAGGATAAATAACCTCATATTGATGATGAAAAATTCAAACCCGAGATGGGACTTCCATGTTCCACCCGACCGTATAATGGTTGAGCCAAATCTCTCTTCAACCATTCACCCCCGTGCCATATTCCAAGAATGAATGTGGGATCTCATAGAACACATCAATTAAAAACCATCCAGGGCTTCTAGAGGCCATCCACCTTGTTACAGATCCATTTTAGCACATCACTCCCATAATTTAGATCAGTACTGTTGGGGCTCATGAAACCCTAATTCAGTTACTACATGCCCTAGACAATTCATCACTTTGAATGCCTCCTTCTCTGAGAGTTTCTTGGCTTGAAGCCCTCCAAAAATGCCTCCTTAAGGGACCAGTGCAGCCTTAGTTAGGGGCAAGTGCACTTCAATGCAGGTAGGCCCATGACAGGGTGCATTTCAAAGCACTTAGGCCCACTTTGACCTGCACTGGGTGAGATTGAGCGAAATCCACATAGGGTTCTGGGAATATTCTTATCTTCTGGAGATTTCTAGAATATTCCCACACTTATCATCTCCTATGAGCTCGAAATTGGATAGGGAATGAGTTAAGTAACCTCCTATCCTCTCGTCCCTTCCTCCATGGAAACTAATTCTAAGTTTGGAAGGCCATTCAATACCCTCATTTATGACCAAACCTCCTCCATTTTCCTATAAATTGAGCACTCATCTAAGTGATCAGGGGCTGGAATTTGAGAATTTGTAAGGAGATACTATTGGTGTGAGGTTTGAGATTTTAAGAAAGTATTTTTATGCTGCCAGAGTGTTGTGCTTTTGATGTGATTTTGGTTGGAACCCAAGCTGGAGGAGCGACATTAGATCAGAATTCATGGTTGTAACTCTTCCTTCTAATTAATAAAACTATTTACACCTTTGCCCATATTCTTGTCTTTATGTATGATGATTATATGTGTAAATGCTTTCGATTCCATTTTCTTCTAGTAGATAGATCTCTTGCTTTGATTGGTTTTTGTCCTCTGTTTATGATTGTAGGTACTTGTCGAGCGGATTAAGTTTGAGAAGGAGCTATAGAAGCCATACAAAATAGACAAAGGGAAAGTGAAAGATAACAAGTAGGTCCCTTGTCTTATTTATCTTCTATAGAAAAAGGATTAACACTTTAAATCTATTCTTTTAGGTGTAGCTACCCACCTAGGAAAATTATATTTATCCATAGATGCAAAATTCCACATAACAAATTGGTGACTCCAATAGGGAATGATCATTGTTCCAAGTAGTTTACCTTCATCGTAGTACACCCTAGTAGACTTTACTTGCTTCCATTGATCTTGTTTTAGCCTTTTTGAAGTCTTTTTTGGTAAAAATTGTGCTTGAAAGCACCTAGGATGGCCTCTCTGACACCAGCGCAGGTTTGGTCAAGAGACAGAGCATTGTAGAGAATCCTTGTCTTGAGGACAGTGCTCTAAAGTGCATTGTCTCCCATTCAGGTCTATGCTGATCATCCTTAGGTCAAAATCCCACCTTTGACTTTATTTTTCCCAAATTTCCTTCTAGTTCTACTTTCTGAAAGATCAATGATTGTTGTACTTCTAAAATCAACTTATGTTTCCTCTCCTAGCCCTACTTTGGCCTTGATTGTTTATTGTTTCTTAAATTATTTCTTTATCACTATCAATTCTTTGTCAAAGTTAGTTTATAGTCGATTAATCTTTGTTCAAAAGAAAGTGTCGTAAAAGTCTTCATTTCTTTCGAAATGGAACTGTCGTAAAGTCTTCATTCTTGCAAAAAAAATTATGGATTGTATGTGCATTAGTTTCTTTTTGTTCATCTTATTACATTAAGGGAATTTAAAAGAAAAACTTACATTGTGCATTGAAAACGTTTGTGTGTGCTCATAGGAATAGTTTAGGGAAATTGCATTAGATGTGTTCGTTGTTCTTTGTTATTTGATTAAAAGAATCTAATTGCTCTATCCCTACTAGCTAAGGTTTTCATTGTTCAAATTGAATGAAAATAATGCTTATCAAATTAGTTGAATTCTAGGAATTTCAAAGACATCATGTGGTGAACCTTGAAAGGAAAATTCTTAATGTCAATTAACCTAATGGAGCATTGTCACATAACGCAAAACATTTAGAGGTTCTAGGCTAGAGACATGTTCCGGTGTTGTAAAACATAGCAGTTGCCGCTAACTTGTCTACGATACATTCCAAATGTGATACCTCATTCCACATATGTGAGTATATCGTAGTTTGTCCACGTATCTTCGGGTAAATAGGACGGTGTTATAGTACATAAAGTATAAAGGAATGCTCTCACTATGTGGTTTCGCATTAGACAACACTAATGCAGATTGGGCCTCCACATACTTTCAGGTATATATGGGAAGACAACACTAGGTTGTTATTCATCCATATGTAACCGAGTTAGATGCCTTATACACTGTGATACAACGAACATAGCATTCAAAGAGATTGCTTGCCCATTCGTCGAGAGGTATTTTGCAGTTTACAGTTGTTTGGTAAACCTTTTGCTTAGCTTACCCCTCTTTGTTTATTTCTTTTTGTAATAAAATCAATCAACAATCATGGAGGAACATCAAACTTTACCCCGTCATTCACGAAGGACAGCGAGTAAACCACCTTTACTGCTGGAAGCTACACCTATCCGGTCAAAGTGGTCTCGTTTGACTGAATCTAGTACTTCACAAACTTTTGGTTCTTCATCTGAATAACCAGAAACACCTATACCAGTAATTATTGTGACCTTAGTTACTCCTACAGTTATTGGTACATCTGTTACTGAAGTGGAATATCCACAATTACTTGAGGATACTAGAACTGAATCTAGTGAAACGGTAACCCAAGTTGTTCAACAACAAGTTGATTCTCAACCCGAAGTTGTTAAACAAGAAATTACTTCTGAACATGAATCTGTTCAACCAGAATTTGATCCTGAACCTATCACTATTCAATCAGAAGCTACTTCTAAATTAGAATTTGTTCAAGAAGCCCAACCTGAACTTGTTCTTTTACCAAAACACTTGGATCTAGAGGTTGAACAATCATAAGTTGTTACCATACCGGAAGAAGATCGACCAGTACATCTTCAGACATCTATAATTGTCGAGACTTCCTCTTTACCTCAGGAACAAATACTATAAATATACTACGGACCTGATGGTGAAATCCTTCCACCTAGTTTGATTTTGATAGAAGAGGAACCTAAGGTAGAAACACCTAGAAATCCATTCCATTTTGGAACTTGACTTTATCTGTATCCTCATACTCCTCATTTTATTGCTCCTTTTGATCTTGATTACTTTTAGACACCAGTTGATTCGTTAGGAAATTTATTTGGACATTTGACTATGGTAGAGTCAACATCCTAAACCGTACCATTTGTTGCGGCTACAGTAGAATATTCTATCGCAACCTCTTCGATGTTTACTATGACACCTGAGTCACACTTGTATGGTGTTCTGCCCATCCCATCGGGTTACCAATCTTTATCTGGAACCCACTTAGGTGTTGCTTCTAGCCCTTGGTCTTCACTAATGTCCTCTACTGGAATTTTATCTAGTTCTTCATTAACGGATACTGAACAACTAGACCCATCAAGTCAATATGAAGTTGGTTCATCTGGTTACCGTCCTATGTATCCGCTTTACAATGGACTACCCCCATATGGAGAGCAATATGCACATTCTCCTTATCCACCATTTTCTAGGGGAAAACCATATGTCGGTATGCCATCGTCTTTAGGTCAACCTGGAATGATTGTCTGTCAGTGGCAGCCAACAATGCCTGTTCAACCTAGGCTTGTGTATCTATCACAACCTATGCAATCTGTCTCATCCATAGCTACAACACCTATTTTTATAGCTCTACGATAGTCACAAGCTCAGATTGTTGTATCTCAACCTGTGCAAGCTAGTCCTTCAACCTCAGACCCCCAAGTTTTAGGTTTACAGATTCAACCTTCCCAGGTAGTTTTACAACAACCACTTGTGCCTAGAATCCAACAATGTCAGGCCAGTTTACCTTTTACTGGAATGACTTAGACTTACACTAGTTTAGTGTATTCATAGCCTGGTCAAGCTTACATTGGTGGGCAACAACCGTTAAATAAAAAACCATTGTATCAACAACAACAACAATTGCTTCAACAACCATAGCAGCCCCAATATCAACAGCAGGAATTCTAGCAATACCAACCTCACCCTGGACTTGATCAACAAGCCTATGCTAGGTTTGGTCAACAACATGTTTACTGAGGTCCTCGTCAACAAGCCTATGTTGGGTTTGGACAAAAGCAAATGTATCCTGATGCTCAACAACAACCTTACACCGGATTTTCTCAACAAACTTACCCTTATCAAGGTTACCAACAGCAGGTGCCTTATGCTAGTATGTAAAGGCCTATTTCCTATGCAATCCCATCTTACCCTGGATATGCTCAACCTAACCTCAATAGATAGTTGCCTTTCATTGCAACACTTGAATTACCAGATCTAAATCGGCTCACCAATGATCCAATTCTTTATGCACCTTGGTGGCCAGTGATTCCTCATAAATTAACTTCCGATATTTTGAAATTCAATGGAAACCCTAGAGAAGACCTGTCCAACCATGTTCCTTTCAATGTTACAATACATATTTATACATGTCGAAGCATCCAATACCATTGACCAAAAACCATCGCGTCCAAAACCATGGACTGAAAACCATTGCATCCAAAACCATCTGCAAAAATCATGCACAAAACCGTAGGTAGGTCTGCCCAACCTAATATAGGGTTCAAAAACAAAATTTTCCAGGCCGCTGCCTCGGACCCCATAGAGTAGGGTTACCTGCACCCCTCAAACCCCTTGTGACCACCCCCGCTACGCAATCAGCGCAACAAAGGGGGGGGCTCTACCCCCCTTCTAACCCCCCGTTAACTATGTGGGCTAGTCGTGGAAAGAATATAACACAACCCAACATTCTCCCACTTGTTGTTTTCTTTCCACAGGGGACCACAAGAGAGCTTAGTCATTTATCTGGCCCTGCAATGCCCATTGTTTCTCTACACCAAGAGAACTTCTCAGAGCTCACAAATTTTGTCAATGCATCTGCAGTATTCTTCAAAGTGACCACCTTTACCAGCAACACCATTTTTTCTTCTATCATATCCCTAACAAAGTGATACTAAACATCAATGTGCTTTGTCTTTGAATGATATATAGGGTTCTTTGCCAAGAAAATTGCACTTTGGCTATCACTGTCTATCCTTATAGCTCCCTGTACTAACCCCATACTTGAACACAATATTTGCAACCAAACTGCTTCCTTACTTGCATGAGTGGCTACCATGCATTCTGCCTCTGTAGTTGATAGTGCCACTACAGATTGTTTCTTACTCATCCAACTAACTACACCTCCAAATAGGTTAAACACATACCCACTTTTAGATCTTCTTTGATCCAGATCTCCAGCCCAGTCTACATCAACAAAGCCATGAATATCCAACACTCTGTCCAATCCTAGTCTTCCTTGGTAGCACAAACCATAATCAATAGTGCCACGCAAATACCTAAAAACCTGCTTCACTGTTGTCCAGTGCTCCCTCCCTGGTTTTGACATAAACCTGCTCAACACTCCCACTGCATGTGCAATGTCTAGTCTAGTACATACCATCGCATACATCAAGCTACCGACTACACTTGCGTATGGAACATGAGACATGTCCCCTTCCTCTTCTTGTGTCTTGGGATACTATTCAGTAGATAAATTTACACTTACGGGAATAGGAACCTTGATCGGTTTACTATCCTACATATTAAACCTATGCAACATTGTCTAAACATACTTCCTCTTGTTTAACCAAAGCTTCCTCTTTGTTCGATCTCTTTTAATTTTCATACCCAAAATATAGTTTGCAACACCAAGATCTTTCATATCAAATTTGGAGGAAAAATGGGTCTTCAAATCCTAGATAATTCTTTGTCATTTCCAACCAGCAACATATCATCCACATACAAGACTCGATAAATAACACAGTCACCAATTAATTTAAAATACACATAGTGATCTACTTTGCTTCTGGTGAAGCCAAGTCCCCATATAAATGTAACAAATTTTTGATGCCACATCCTTGGTGACTGTTTTAACCCATACATAGACTTATTTAACTTGCATACTAGTTCTTTCTTACCCTTCACCGCAAAACCTTCAGGTTCCTTCATGTATATCTCCTCTTCTAGAACCCCATGAAGAAATGTTGTCTTCACATCCATTTATTCTACCTCAAAATCAAAAGCAGCAGCAATAGATAAAAGTAATCTAATAGAAGTTACCTTGGCAACAGGAGAAAAAATATCACCAAAATCAATTCCTGGCACCTGGGAATAACCTTTTACTACCAACCAAGATTTGTATTTCTCCACCTTTCCTTCTGCATTTGTCTTCTTCTTGAACACCCATTTTCTGCCAATGGGTTTCCTTCTAGCCGGCAACTCCACCAGATCCCAAGCCTCATTTTTGTGCAAAGATGCCATTCCATCAACCATGGCCTCTTTCTAGAGTTTTCCATCCTCTGAATCTATTTCTTCCTTCACAGTTCTGGGATCATCATCAGTAATAGATAAAGCAAAATTTGAACAAAAAGCAGATGGACTATACATTTCTGGCTGCCTTCTTTCTCGAACTGATCTTCTCACACCCGGAGTTTGTGGCTCTTCATCTTTTGATTCCTCCTCCGTTGTAGAGTTTGATTCTTCCTCCTTTAGCTCAAACTCTATCTTCTCAGGTTCCTTTGGTTAGACTTCATGTTTAATGACATATTTCACCTCTCTGAATACCACATCTCGGTTGGACACAACCTTCCTTGTTACTGGGTTCCAAATATTATAACTCTTTAAACCATCCTTATACCCAATAAATATGTACTTTTCAGATTTACTCTCCAACTTGGTTCTTTTATCTTTTGGAACATGTACATATGCATCACATCCAAATACCCTCAGATGTGAAAGATAAGGTTTCTTACCAGTCCATACCTCTTATGGAGTCTTATCTTCCAATGTCGATGAAGGTGATCTATTGACCAGGTAACATGCAGTCTCCATCGCTTGTGCCTAGAATTATTGTCCTAACTCGACACCACTGAGCATGCCTCTTTCGCTTTCCATCAACATCTTGTTCATTCTTTCTGCAACTCCATTTTGATGAGGTGTATATGGAGTAGTCTTTTGTTGTGTTATACCACACTTCTTATATAATTCTTCAAATTCCTTACTGAAAAACTCTCCACCGTTATCTATTCTCAGCACCTTTATCTTCTTCTCTGTCTGGTTTTCCACTAGAGCCTTAAATTCTTTAAACTTGTCAAAGACTTCAGATTTCTTCTTAAGGAAATATATCCATGTATTCCTTGAGAATTCATCTATAAATGATACATAGTACATAGACTTACCCAGTGATGGAACCTTCATAGGTGCAAACACATCACTGTGAAAAAGATCTAATATATGTTTCGCCCTCTTGCCACCAGAGGGGAAACTCACCCGATTTTGCTTCCCATATACACAATTTTCAAATAAATCAAATCCAGAGAGTTATTACTCATACCTTCTACCATACCTTTACCATGAAGTATTCGAAGACCTTTCTCTCCAATATGTCCAAGCCTTTGATGCCACAACATGGTCTTCTCTCCAGAGACCACTAGATTTTCTTCTCCACTTTCACGAACCACAAAAATATTGCACCCATCAACAACAGTGCTACCTTGCAGCTGGTATAGAGTTCCAATACAAACTCCCCACATCAATAACACTGCTCCCTGAACCATCTGGCAAGTAGCCTTCTCGAACACTATTTTTACACCTGGATCGCCCATCTTGCTTAAAAAAATTAGATTTCTGGCCAATGCATGAATATGCAGAACACCTGGAAGTGTTCCAACCCTTCCATCTTGCAACTTCAACTTTACTTTTCCAAAACCAATGATTATAGTCTTCCTATCATCCCCAAGAAGACATCACCACCATCGTATTTCTCATACTCTCAGAACCACTCTCTATGGGGAGTGAAGTGAAAGGATGCACCTGAGTCAATCAACCATGCCTCATGATGTACATGTGTACTTGAAGAAGCCAAGTACACATCCCCACCTTCATTTGAGGTGGTTTTCACCTCTGCAGAAGGAGCATCATCAAATCCCTTTTCTTTATCAGGAGCTTTAGATTTACAGTCCCTTTTGTAGTGCCCTTCCTTTCTGCATTTCTAGCACACCACCTTTACAGGCTTTCCTAGAGATTCAGATCTCCCTCTAGATTTAGACCTCCCACTCGATGACTTATTTTTGTTTCTGTTCTGGGACTGTCCTCATACAAACAAGGCATCACCATTCTGGCTCTCCATATTTTTCCGTCTCATCTCCTCCGTCAGCAAGGATGAGACTATTTCATCAAATTGTAAGGCAGTTACATTGCTACCTATTGCAGTAACCAGACTATCCCACGAATCTGGTAGAGAACACAACAAACCAATGCACTTATCTTCATCTGAAATTTTAATATCAACAGATAATAACTGACTTACCATAGTATTAAATGCATTCAGATGTTCTGTCACCGAGTCTCCATCTTTCATCCTCAGGTTATACAACTTTTTTCATAGGAACAGTTTATTCACCAGAGACTTAGATTGGTACAAAGTCCCTAACTTGTCCCACAAATCCTTCATCGTAGCTTCCCTAATACATTCAACAATATTGAATCTGAGACACATAATTGTATTGTGCTCTTTACCTTACTATCAAACTTCTTCCATTCTTCATCGGACACTCCCATTGGTTTAGTACCTAGATCTACTGCGATCCACTGATCTTTATCCACCAACAGATCCTCCATCTTGAGTTTCCATAACTCAAAACTTTGACCATTAAATTTCTTGATATCTATCTTTCCACTACTCGCCATCTTCTTTCACCACCAGAATTGATCTCGCAGATCTCCCACTGAATAGGGTCTACCACAGGCTCGAGCGAAACCCCTCAGCAACAAAGGTGTCCCTTTGAAGCCAAAACAACTTTGATACCAAATGTAGGTTTTAACCCCGTACATAAATTACCTGCATATGAATTCTAAAACACAGAAAATAAACCATGTGAGAGCATAACACATAAAACACATAAACACAAAGATTTTCCCCTGGATCCCAAAACCGGGACTACCAGCTTGATTTTTCATTATGTTCCTTTCAATGTTACAATACGTATTTATACATGCCAAAGCATCCAATACCATGGACCGAAAACCATCGCGTCCAAAACCATGTGCGAAAATCATGCACAAAACCATATGTAGGTCCGCCCAACCTATTATAGGGTCCAAAAACAAATTTTTCTGGGCCGCTGCCCTGGGCCCCATAGAGTTGGGTTACCTGCACCCCTCAAACCCCCTGTGACCCCCCCTGCTACGCAATCAGCGCAACAAAGGGGGGCTTCGTGCCCCTTCTAACCCCTCGGTTAACTATGTGGGCTAGTCATGGAAAGAACATAACACAACCCAACACACGATCGAGTAAGGACTCTCATGTCAGTGACAGTGTGATTCGTTCTTCGAGCACACAAACGGCAGGTAGACCATCTGGTCAAACACTTGCTATTTCCAATCAAACCTCAAATGCATTTGATAACACTCTTGCTTCCAAAATCAATGTCATGTCATCTGAAAAATGCAATAATGAAAAGCAAATAGGAAGTAAGAAGAAACAAAATAATTCCCCTCAAGATAAATCATCTGATTCCTTTACTTCGTCTAGGAAACCTTGTTACCAATGTTTAATCTCTAACAATGAGCACTTTACGCGAGATTGTCCTCACCGATCTGAAGTCTCAAAGCTTCTTAAGACTTCTAATACATCTGTGGTGTTGATTGGTTATTTTCCAAAACCAGAGACAAATATGGTTGCTACTAACCATGCTTCCACTTCCCAAGTGCTTATGTTATCTGCCTCTAAGCCTAAAATTGAAGTTTTGGTATGAACACAAAGTAAATATTATGGAAAACAACTGTCATCATCCAATAACCAAGCTGATCAACCTAATCCTTCAACTTAGACTTCGTCTATCCTATTCCACCACCTATTGCACCAGAGTTAACAATGAAACCACCTAAGGGAGTTGCACGTGAAGCAACATTTAATCCTCTATCCCTACTAGCTAAGGTTTTCATTGTTCAAATTGAATGAAAAGAATGCTTATCATATTAGTTGCATTCTAGGAATTTCAAAGACATCACGTGGTGAACCTTGAAAGGAAAATTCTTAATCAGGATTAGCTTAAAATTAATCTCAGTTAACCTAATGGAGCATTATCACCTAAAGCAAAATATTTAGAGGTTCTAGGCTAGAGATGTGTTCCGGCGTCGTAAAACATACCTGTTGTTGGTAACTTTTCTGTGATACATTCCGAGTGTGATACCTCATTCCACATGCATGAGTATATCGTAGCTCGTCCACGTACCTTCGGGTATATAGGGCGGAGTTATAGTACATAAAGTATAAAGGAATTCTCTCACTGTGCGGTTTCGCATTAGACAACACTAATACAGATTGGGCCTCCACGTACTTTCAGGTATATATGGGAGGAAAACACTAGGTTTCTATCCATCCTTAGGTAACTGAGTCAGTTGCCTTGTACATTATGATACACCGAACACAAAATTCGGGGAGATTGCTTGCCCATACTTCTTGGTTCGTCAAGAGGTATTTTGCAATTCACAGTTGCTTGGTAAACCTTCTTCCTAGCTTACCGCTTTTTGTTTTTTTTTTTTTGGTAATAAAATCAATCAGCAATCGTGGAGGAACATCAACCCTTACCTCGTCGTTTGCAGAGGACAGCGATTAAATCACCTTTACCACCCGAAGCTACACCTATCCGGTCAAAGCTGTCTTGTTTGACTGAATCTAGTACTTCACAAACTTCTGGTTCTTCATCTGAATTACCAGAAACACCTATACCGGTAAGTATTGTGACCCCAGTTACTCCTATATTTATTGGTACATCTGTCACTGAAGTGGAATCTCCACAATTACCTGAGGATACTAGAACTGAATCTAGTGAAATGGTAACCCAAGTTGTTCAACAACAAGTTGATTCTCAACCCGAAGTTGTTCAACAAGAAATTACTTCTGAACCTGAATCTTTTCAACCAGAAGTTGATCCTAAACCTATCATTGTTCAATTAGAATTTACTTCTGAACTAGAAGTTGTTCAAGAAGCCCAACCTGAACTTGTTCTTTTACCAGAACACTTGGATCTGGAGGTTGAACAATTAGAAGTTGTTAACATATCAAAAGAAGATCGACCAGTACATCCTCAGACATCTGTAACTATTGAGACTTCCTCTTTACCTCAAGAATAAATACCAGAAATTATTACGGTCATGACGGTGAAATCCTTCCACCTGGTTTGGTTTCTATATAAGAGGAACCTGAGGTAGAAACACCCAGAACTCCATTCCATTTTGGAAATGGACTTTATTTGTATCCTCATTCTCCTCATTTTACTGCCCCTTTTGATCTTGATTAATTTCAGACACCTGTTGATTCATTAGGAAATTTAATTGGACATTTGACTATGGCAGAGTCAACATCCCAGATCGTACCATCTGTTACGGCTACGGCAGAATCTTTTGTCGCAACCTCTTCGATGTTTACTACGACACTTGAGTCACATTTATATGGTGTTCTGTCTGTCCCATCAGGTTACCAATCTTTATCTGGAACCCACTCAGGTGTCACTTCTAGCCCTTAGTCTTCACCAATGTCCTCTACTAGAATTTTATCTGGTTCTTCATTAACGGATACTGAATAGCAAGACCCATCAAGTCAATATCAAGTTGGTTCATCTAGTTACCATCCTATGTATTCACTTTACACTGGACTACCCCCATACGGAGAGCAATATGCACATTCTCCTTATCCTCCATTTTCTAGGGGGAAACCATATGTCGGTATGCCATCGTCTTTAGGTCATCCTGGAATGACTGTCTGTCAGTGGCAGCCAATAATGCCCGTTCAACCTAGGCTTGTGTATCCATCACAACCTATGCAATCTGTCTCATCCATACCTACAACGCTTGTTGTTACAGCTTTACCATAGTCACAAGCTCAGATTGTTGTATCTCAACCTATGCAAGCTAGTCCTTCAACCTCAGACCCCCAAGTTTTAGGTTTACAGATTCAGCCTTCTCAGGAAGTTTTACAACAACCACTTGTGCCTGGAATCCAACAACCTCAGGCCAATTTACCTTTTACTAGAATGACTCATACTTACACTGGTTTAGTGTATTCAAAACCTGGTCAAGCTTACATTGGTGGGCAACAACCATTAAATCAACAATCGTTGTGTCAAAAAAAACAATAGTTGCTTCAACAGCCTTGGCAGCCCCAATATCAATAGCAGCAATTCCAGCAATACCAACCTCACCCTTGACTTGGTCAACAAGCCTATGTTGGTTTTGGTCAACAACAAGTTTACCCAGGTCCTCACAACAAGCTTATGCTGGGTTTGGACAACAGTAAATGTATCCCGGTGCTCAACAACAACCTTACACCGCATTTTCTCAACAAACTTACCCTTATCAAGGTTACCAGTAGCAGATGCCCTATGCTAGTATGAAAAGGCCTATTGCCTAGGCAATCCCATCTTACCCTGGATATGCTCAACCTGACCTCAATAGATAGTTTCCTTTCATTGCAACACTTGAATTACTAGATCTAAATCGGCTCACCAATGATCCAATTCTTTATGCACCTTGGTGGTTGGTGATTCCTCATAAATTACCTTCCGATATTCTGAAATTCAATGGAAACCCTGAAGAAGACTTGTCCAACCATGCCATGACTTTTCATTTATGGTATTCATCAAACTCCTTAAATCATGATTCAGTTAGACTACGTATTTTCTAGAGAATGCTTAATGGTTGGGCTGGGAAGTGGTACATTGAGTTACCACGAGCTTCTTTTGATAACTTACCACCTTAGCTACCACATTTTTAACCCACTTCTAGTTACCCATATGATATGAAACTGGAACAGAACTATTAACCAACTTTAAATAGACTACTACTACTCATATCTCTGATCATATTCATGAGTGGAATCGTCGTCATCGAATGGTTAAAACTTATGTTCTTGATCAGATTTTAGCCAAGTGGTTTATAAACTCCTTTTTACCATCTATCACTGAGGATGTGATGAAAGGTGGTGTTGTCACTGAAGAGAAAGTAATTTCTCGTGCCCAATATTTGGACTTTATTTACACACAGTCTGGCAAACTCTATGAGAAGATTTTGAATGCACCCCGACCAGCTTTCACTGTTCCTCCACCACCATTGAGTAAGGACTCTCATGCCGATGACGATGTGATTGGTTCTTCGAGCACACAAATGGAAAGTAGACCATCTTGTCAAACACTTGCCATTTCCAATCAAACTTCAAATGCACATGATAACACTCTTACTTCCAAAATCAATGTCATGTCATCTAACAAAGGCAAGAATGAAAATCAACCAAGAAGCAAGAAGAAGCGGAAAAACAAGAAGAAACAAAATAATTCCCCTCAACAGAAATCATGTGATTCCTCCATTTCGGCTAGGAAACCTCGTTACCCACGTTTAATCTGTAACGATGAGCACTTTATGCAAGATTTTCCTCACTGATCTGAAGTCTCAAAGCTTCTTAAGACTTCTAATACATCTAGGGTGTTGACTGATCCTTTTCCAAAACTGAAGACAAATATGGTTGCTACTGACCATGCTTCCACTTCCCAAGTGCTTATGTTATCCACCTCTAAGCCTAAAATTGAAGTTTTGGTGAAACCTGTCAAATATTGAAGAAACAATTTCTATCAATATTTCGACCAAACCTAAATTTGTAGAAAACATTCATGTTGGCAAATCTTGTTGTCCATCAAAACTTGATATTTATCGTGCTCTCTTTTGTGAATTCTGAGATATATTTGCATGGTCAATTGAGGATATGCCAAGTATTGACTCTAGTATAGTTGAACATGAAATCAAAATGTATCTTGATGTCAAACCAGTGTGACAACGCCTCCATCCTATTCATCCAAAGAAGGCTGATGCCATTAAAACAGAAGTTGAAAAACTTTTGCATACTAGTTTCATATACCCTGTTTCTCTTACTGATTGGGTTTCCAATATTTTTCCTATCATGAATAAACAAGGGAGAATACGAGTGTGCGTCGATTATAGGGATGTTAATCAGGATTGTCCAAAAGACAATTATCCCACTCCCTTTATCGACCAGATTATTGATGAATGTGCTGGATATGAGATATTCTCATTGATGGATGGTTTTTCCATCTATAATCAAACCAATATCCGCCCAATGGACTAATGTAAAACTGCTTTTATTTGTCCATAGGGCACATTCTCTTATAGGAAACTCCCTTTTGGTTTGAAGAACGCATGCGAAAATTTTCAGAGGGCAATGAATTATGCATTCCATGACATCAAACATATTGTTCAACCATACCTTGATGATTAACCTGATCATTCACGAAAGCAGACTGATCACCTATAGCATTTGAGAGCTATATTTTCATGGTGGTGACACTACAAAATGTGACTCAATCCACACAAATGTGTGTTTTTTGTCAATTCTAGACGTTTTCTTGGTTTCGTAGTGTCTAAGGAAGGAATTTGACTCGACCCACTTAAGGTTCAGGAAATTCTTGACTTGCCTCCACCTTCAAATTTACTACAGTTATAGAGACTCCAAGGGAAGGCTAACTTTCTGAGGAGGTTCATTCCCAATTATGCTGAAATTGCTAAAGGATTTACTTGTCTATTGAAAAAGGGGATACCCTTCCATTGGGATCAGGTTGCACAAGCTTCCTTTGATGCTCTTAAAGATACCTTGATTAGAGCCTCATTAATGTATTCCCCAAATTATCAAAAAGACTACTTTATATCTCGCTGCTATAGATATAACCATTGGAATTGTTTTAGTCAAAGAAGAAGATGTGATTGAACATTTGATATATTATTTGAGCCACAATCTCAATGATACAAAATTTAAGTACTTTTACATCGAAAAGTTAGCTCTCACTGTTATTTAAGTAGTACAGAGATTTTTCCACTATATCCTACTCTGAAAGACCACTGTCATTTCAGATTGCAACTCTTTGACATATATTTTGTCACGCCAATTGCTGGGGGGAAATACTCAAAATGGATTGTGATTTTGCAGTAACTCAATTTGGAATTCATCAAATCCAAATTAAAGAAATCTCTAGTTTTTGCCAAGCTTCTTTGTGACCTTCCCTCGAATACCATTGATTCAACATCAGAACCATCAATTCTGGATGAGTCTCTATTCCTGATTTCGTCATCTGACACATGGTATGGAGATATACTAATTTATCTCCAGACCCAAACTTTCCGAACCGATACCTCTCGCTTGCAATAACAATGTATCCAATACCAAGCTAAAGATTATTTGATCATTGGCGACACACTTTACCGTCATGGTATTGATATGATTTTACAAAGGTGCCTCACACATGAGGAAGCCGAGAAAATTTTGAATGATTTCCATTTCGGTACTTGTGGTGGACACTTATCCAGATATGCTACCACACAGAGAATTCTTCATGCTGGTTACTTCTAGCCTACCATATTCAAAGATTGCATTATTTCCATCAGAATATGTCATGCATGCCAAATCTATGACCGTAATGCTATATTACCACCTGCACCATTGCATCATGTCGTCGTTATTGGACCATTCGTTGAATGGGGCATTGACTTCATGACATGTAACCCCACCTCAGTCGGGGGGCATGGGTACATTATAGTCGTCGTTGACTATTTCAAATAATGGGCTGAGTTGATGCCTAAATTAAACAACATTGGTGTGATCGCTGCACTTTTCTTTTTCAACCACGTGGGTGTCGAGTTTGGTGTACCATAGGCTATAGTTATAGATCATGGGTTGCATTTTCATAATCACATGATGACTGAGTTAACTGCCAAGTTAGGACTTCACATGATAGTTCTACTCCTTATTATTAGCAAGATACTGGACAATTTAAGGCCATCAACAAAGTCTTGAAGCGAATGCTTCGAAGAATGATAGGGGTTCATAAATGAAACTGTAATTTAATCCTGTACTCTGCTTTGTGGGAATATCGAACCTTGGTTAGGAATGCAACTGGATTCACACCCTTTCAATTGGTGTATGTTTTGGAGGCAGTCTTGCTGACACAATTTGAAATTTCATCTCTTAAACTCGTAATTGACCTGTTACTCGATACCTTTGATGAAGAAGCGTGTTTCTTAGAACTCATCCATCTGGATGAAACCTGTCGTGAAGCCGCATTGGCTAACAAAGCACATAAGAAATGAATCAAGGTGCAATACGACAGAAATAAGCCTTGCATTTTTCTCAGAAGGAGACCTGGTCTTGCTTTATGATCAGGAAGCTGATAAACTAGGAGCAGGGAAATTTGAACCACTATGGATGGGCCCTTACATTGTCAAGCGTGTTTTGGAAAAAGGTGCCTACGATTTGGTGGATTATGATGGAATTCCATTGTCGCAGCCCCAAAATGGGTTATACCTCAAACGTTACTATGCTTAATTGAGTGTAGTAAAATCATTGTATATATGCTTTAATTGCATGTGTGTGTGTCAGTGTGTCTTTTAGATTTTTTATGTGGTTAAGTAATCCGCTTTGCATTTTTTGCAGATGTCGAAATCTTTGGAACCATTTGTTGGTTACACTGATGGTGCTAGTCATAGTACACATAACCTATCTTCTGCAGCATGGGCCATTTTCGCTCCAAGTGGTGAGTTAGTGAGTTTTCAAGGGATTTGTATCAGTCGTTCTACGAACAATATTGTTGATTATAGCATGTTTATCGAACTTCACTCTGATGCCATTTCACTTGGCATTCACCGAATCATCGTTAGGCTGGACTCACAACTCGTCATACTGCAACTAACAAACATTTATACCATCCAAAACCCAAAAATTCTTCGTATGTTCTTTAGAGTTCATATTTTGGAAAGAAATTTTGAGTACATTAAATATCAACATATTTCTAGAAACTTTAACACGTTAATTGATTCATTATCAAACTATGTGTTAAACAGACATTTGTGACACATGTAAAAGTAAATTTTTAATTCACATCATTAGTTGAATAGGATTGCACATAACCATATATAAAACTCTGAAAGTAAAAATAGGTAGATGTTTTAAAAGTTTTTACAAAATTTGTGCCCAAGACATGTTTGGTCATCTGACCTAAGAACTCAAAATGCATACAAAAAGCATCCTAAGTAGACCTAGTGATGCTCATGATAACAGGTCACAGCCTGAGCTATCATGTGCAATCGCCGCATCCAATGGCCAGGGACACCAATAGTATGGCGTTGAAGCCTCATAGGTAACTCCTCGATTTGGATATTTGGAATACCAAGGGTTAACCCCTCCACATGATCCTACAACTATGCTAGTGTCTCGGTCAAATCCAAATCCTGGAGAACTACCCTCCTCACATTTCTCCACGCTGGTCCACCTAGCTCCTATTGATGTCTCATAGGTCGAATAGTACCAACATCTGTATGCATGAGAAAAACTTTAGTAGTCTTGGAAACATCAAAAACACAAAAACATGTAGAAACTTAAAAAAAAAACATTTGGTCAATTTCTTTTTACCTATAGCACCCCATTGAGCGCCTACTAGTAAACTCAACTCTGGATCCCCTTGAAAATCCATATGTACATATGGATTCTCGTCGATGACAATGTGTTTTCGATCGAGCCAACTGAAGAATGAAGTAGAAAATGTAATCAATGACTAACCAACATGTCTAGCCATCAATTCAACCCACCTTTGCATCTGTGGATCTCTAGGACCAGCTACACCCAGTGTTACATGTTGAGGTTGCATCAATGGAATTCTCTCTAAGGTAAAAGCGATTAAGAGTGATCCATAGCTAGAATTTTTCATCTTACTACTCTTTAACTTTGTCAACTGCTCTTTCAGTGAAGAAAGTATGGCCTCACACCAGTTGAATAAATTTGGCTTAAGACACTCAAGTGCATACTGTAAGTATGATCTGTTCGCCAGATGAAGTGTCACACTACCTGCCAACTTTGTGATAGTGAAAAGGATTGTTCTCAAAGGAAAATCACGAATATCTTTGATGATTATCTTTCTGTCTTTGCTAGGCTGTGTACTTGGCTGATAGAATTGTCGAACATAGTCCCTCACTGATTCCCCTCCATGGGAAGAACCTGAAAGAGAAATGGGGGCACCACATCTCGACAACCCTGTAAGAAAGTAAACATCATCGATCATAATAGGGACCAATTTGTCCCTTATGTGAAAATCCTGATTTGCTGGATCCCATGCATGAATTAGGAACTGCAATAGTTCTAATTGTTGCCTCATCCCAGACAACCTAAAGTATTTGAGTAACCCACAATTTCTGAGGGCCTCAACTGTACCCAGATCATTTAGGGAAACCATGTCTTATTCTTCATGCTCTCTTTCTCACCAAGTAATAGACATTATGATCTGATGAAAGCCTGAAATCAAACCATAAGCTTAGTTAGGATCCATTTCATGCAAAAAACTGGAGAAATTTTGGGCCAAACAGGTGAAACAAGTTTGTGAAACTCGCCCAGCACAGCCCAGGTAAGGAGACAATGCACTGCAGTGTAGCTACCCTTCTGTTTGGGTGCTCTGCAGTGCAGTTTTCGACATGGAAGGCTACACTAATCCTAGGGAGAAATATTCTAACCCCAGGGGCCCTAAAAAAACCCTAAAAACTTGCATGAAACTGTAAAATAATGACATGAAAAGAAAGAGGAGGGGTAGATCTTCTACCTGGTCTGGACAGCATGAGAAATGATCCACAGAATCTCTCGCAATCAGCTGCTGAAGATCAAGGTAAAAAACTGGTCCAGAGCACAAACTGAATGGTAAATATCAAATGGTGAAAATAACATGGTAAATTCTTGTTTTATGTTTATTTCATGATCATTAAATGAGTAAACTTTAGTATTTACCTATTTTTACCAATGAAATAGGTATGTTTGATCCATTTGGTGTTGCTTTGAACAGATTTACAACTGACTTACAGAATTTGACGTGCACGATTGTGAATGGCGCAAGGCATACTTTTATCTCTTTTTCGAGCTCTGTTAAACATCGAAAAAGGAACCCCCTTGGAGTCCTCTTTAAGCTCTTTTTAGACTCTTGAAATATGAAAAGATTGTCGAGCACTTGTCCTTTTCATCTTGTTAACGGATTAGAAATGACATCTACTTAGTATAAGTTTAACCCTTTTCCGGACTGAGATAGATTATTTACGAAAAAGGAATACGTTGATTGAACATGGTCAATAGGTTCTCTCTCGTATTGTTTTATGCTTTTTCGGACTTGAGAGACAAATTTACAAAAAAGAACTTGTGGATTTTTATTTTTGTCCCTTTTCAAACTCTCTAAACATGAAAAGGACCGAGTTATCATTGTCGTTAAACTCGTTAAAACATCAAATAGCGACAAACTTGTCCATCATGACAAGATCGAGTTTCACCTTCGCTAGACTCGTTAAAACATCACATAGTGATGGATTCACCCGAAGGGTGGAATTATACAAAAAGCATATGTTATCCTCCTCAAGCTTGATAAAAATAAAGAGGTACTGGTCAACAATGACTAGGGAAAATGGGAAAAGGGTTAAACCAATTTATGGTAGTAGGTCACTCTTGAACATGACACTTTCACTTCATCACTGTGACTACATGGGTTGGGTTATCTGCTTGATGTTCATCATACCTTGATCTATCATACCATCCATTACATTGGTTTTGGGTCAATGCTGCCAATTCATTCTTTGTCACTGGCATGTTCAAGAGAATTCACTCAGTTAAATTCATCCTTTGCAATACTCATAAACCTTCATTTTCATGACTGCCATTCCTGAACCTTGTCTCGTTAGTCACATTCCATCTCCAAAAATCATTACACTTGTTTCGTGTCATTGATGTGGGATACATCAAGGCCCTCTTGCAACGAGTCACTTCTTGTCGACATCAGCACATTATCCAAGAAGTTGACTTAGAAACACCCTTTCAGTACCTTGAGGCTTGCATACATCAATGGCAAGTTTCTCGCTTCTGGCGATAGGTTGACATCACTGGCCTTCGACCGAAAGACTTTGTATGGTGTTCGACATCAAAACATCCATTCACACCATGAAGAATGTACTGCAGTACCTTGAGGATAATTATCATTATCAATGATTTCTCTCGCGTTTGTTAATAGCTTACATCATTGGCTGGTAATCAGATGGTGTCTTCCCATGTTTGACTTCAGATCACATATTCACATGGTTAGACTTGTACTTGAGTGAACATTTGAATGAGATAGAAGACCCTAGATCTAGTTTCATCCATCCAGACTGCAATTTCAGGAAAGTACCAAATCATCCTTACGATGGCTTTACACTGATGGTCATCCCATCATGGTTCTATATTTGTAGATGACTATCTATGTACATGTAATGAAAAGTTTATATGTTGAGCATGGGTATGTTTTCCCTTAGCAATTTCATGAAAAATCCAAAATATCATGATATTATGTATTGTAATTGATGCAGGTCACCTTCCTCTTCAGAACCTCCTCATCACATCGTAAATCATATAACTCGATATTATCATTTTCGACTTCATGCTTTAGGGGGTAGTTGTTACAGATCCATTTGGGTACATCACTCCCATCATTTAGATCAGTACTATTGGGGCTCATCAAACCCTAATTCAGTTGCTACATGCCCTAGACAAATCATCACTTTGAATGCCTCTTTCCCTGAGAGTTTCTTGGCCTGAAGCCCACTAGAAATGCCTCCTTGAGGGATCAGCGCAGCCTTGGTCAAGGGTAAGTGTGCTTCAGTGAAGGTAGGCCCATTATAGGGTGAATTTGAAATTGGATAGGGAATGAGTTAAGTAACCTGTCCTCTCATCCCTTCCTCCATGGAAACTAACTCTAAGTTTAGAAGGCCATTCAATACCCTCATTTATGACCAAACCTCCTCCATTTTCCTATAAATTGAGCACTCACCTAAGTGATCAGGGGCTGGACTTTGAGAATTTGTAAGGAGGTACTATTGGTGTGAGGTTTGAGACTGTAAGCAAGTATTGTTATGTTGCCGGAGTGTTGTGCTTTTGATGTGATGTTGGTTGGAACCCAAGGTAGAGGAGTGACACTGGATTGGACTTCATGGTTGTACTCTTCCTTTCTACTTAATAAATATGTTTACACCTTTTCCCATATTCTTGTCTTTATGTATGATGATTATATGTGTAAATGCTTTCGATTCCATTTTCTTATAGTAGATAGATCTCTTGCTTTGATTGGTTTTTGTCCTCTATTTATGATTGCAGGTGCTTGTCGAACGAATTAAGTTCGAGAAAGAGCAACGGAAGAAATACAAAGGAGACAAAGGGAAAGTGAAAGATAACAAGTAGGTCCCCTGTCTTATTTATCTTCTATAGAAAAAGGATAAACACTTTAAATCTTTTGTTCTAGGTGTAGCTACACACCTAGGGAAATTGTATTTATCCATAGATGCAAAATTCCACATAAGACACCTCAAACCATCAAACAGTGATTCCACCTCGACATCACAAAACCATCATCAGATTGATCTCTATCCAAGCCTTCCATGTCTTCTAGAGCATCTGTCCAACCAAAGCTTCTAGGACTAGTAACTCAACCCACAAATTTCACTGGGCTTCCAGAGCATTTGTCCAACCAAAGCTTCCAAGACTAGTAACTCAACCCACCAAGGGCTTCCAGATAATTTTCCCAACCAAGGCTTCCATGACTAGTAACCCAACCCAAGTTGTTACAAGGCTCCCAAAGAATTTTTCCAACTAGGGCTTCAAGGACTAATAATTCAATCCAAGCTAAGGAAACATGAGAACCAACAAAAATAAAACAAGGAAGACAAATCCACAATCACCATGGCTATCTAGGAAATGGAAAGGCTAGGAAATCCACTGTCAAACTTGGCCATCCTCCATGTCAATGACAAATCACAACCAAAAACCACATGCATATGCCATGCATGCCAAAACTAATGAGGAAAACATACATGCAACTCAGTACCTTCAAGCAAAACTCATTGTAGTTGTTGATCCTGATGTCCTCTTGCACTTTCCTGCTCTTCCTTTGCCTTCTTGCTCCAAAAATCTGAGTATGCCACACTCCTCCAAGAGTGCTCCAAGAAACTCTAAGTATCCAAGAGTATGAGAGAGAGAAAATAATGAGAGAGCTCCAAAACTGAACTGACAAAAGGTTAACAACTAATCCTTAGAAGCCTTTTTATGAATGAGGCCTCTATTTTCTTTGTTTTCCAATATTTTCCTTCATTTTCCTCCTCACATTCAACCTGTGACCTTTCACCTCCCTTTTCTCCTAATTTCCATTATTTCATATATAAATGTGATAAAATGTCATTTGTCTTTCTAAAGCCTTAGCCATTGCCTTTACCAATTTCCTTAGCCATTAATAAGAAAATGAATGCCCACACTAGGATGTCTTGCCCAACATTCAGCTTGGAATAAGTGTCCCACCAACCATGGTTATTGCTTTTTCCTTTATTAACTTTTATTACATGGAATTTTCACCAAGGCTGTTACAGAAGGTTCATTTATGAGATTAAGTGAAAGACTCGACTAGGAATTTATGGGATATAATCAAAGACTCGAATTGAAATGGGATCTGTTTCATATTTTAATGATTTTGACATAATAAAAGAATTATGCCTATAGACCTTGTTTCATTTTTTCATGAGCTTGACACAAGAAAAGGAACTCTACTCATGACACCTTGTTTCATTTTTTAAGGAGCTTAACACAAGGAAAGAAACTTTTCTCTGGGATCTCTAGTTATATTAATCATGGCTCCCCAGGGACCATGGCTTCCAGGAGGCTCTCATCTGATGGGAGAACAATGTTTTGGAATGGATACATATCAAGGGATCCATTGGAAATATTAGGCGTCAATGCTCCTATTACATGATGTACTACATCACCTACTAGATCATCAATAGACGTGGGCATGGAATAGGTTTCCACATAATTAACTTGTCGTGGGGGAGATACAACTTGCATATAAGGACCATTTAGGGAAGATAGTTGATTGGGAGTCAAATTAGGACTAATGAACGAAATTTTGTCAATGGTCATGATTCTTCCTTCATGCGGGAAATACATCACATGAAAGCGTGAAGAGACAAGAGCTCCCATGTCATGAACATAGTCACGCCCAAGGAGTAAATTAAAATCCAAAGGGCCTTGGACTACCATCACATTGATATAAATAGTCTTTCCTACCAAAGTAATAGGAAATTGAGGAATGATCCCTAATGGTTGACTGGTTCCTCTATTAAAAGACAACATGTTATGGGCAACGGGTACAAGCTACAAAGAACTGAAATCTTTCTAGGCAGTTGAGGACAGAATACTAACATGCATGCCTTCATCTATGACTATGCCAGGTACGACCATATTATAAGTTTGTACTATGATATAAAAAGGAATGTAAGGAGGAAGATGATATTTTTCCAGTCGACTCCAATCAAAGGAAGTGACCATACTACTTGGAGGGGGTGTCATGGGAAAGGGAGAACTGTCCCCTTGTGCAATGGGAACAGGAAAACTACTCCCTTGTGTTGTGGGAATGGGAGGATTTCCCCTCTGTTCCGTGGGAACGAGAGGATTGTTCCCCTATACCATTGAAATGAGAGGATTCCCCCCCATTTCATTGGAACCTGAATAAATGAGAAGAACCTGAGCAGTATGAACTTCTCTCTCTACAAGAAAGGTACGATCAATTGAAGGTGGAATCAAGTCAACCATTTTCTCAACCAATGGTTGGTTGTGAACGGACTCATGGGATTCACATTCAAAGAGCGGGATTGACTGGAGACAGATTTTGATCAATCACTTCATCAATTAGTGGAGGAGTAGGGGGTTCTTTTTACAAAATACGAGGAAAAACATGCCATTTCACTCAATGGATTGGCTTTATAGGGACATAGGCAAAGTCAAAGACTTAAGGAAAACTTTTTGGACCAAATCAGAATGAAGAGCAAGGAAAAGGAATGAAAATTTTTTCATTCTATAGGATCAGGACAGGTGCGTAACAAGAACCAGTGCACTACAACGCAAGTACAAAGAAGAAACAGGTGCAGTGGGGTGCTCTGTATCAGAACAAAGAAAGCGTTGGGGCTATTTTGGTCAAAACATGACACAAGAAACTTGATGAAGCTCAAAAATCATTTTCCTAAGGTCAATCACTGTCTAAATAAGTCGATTAAGGTCGCTTTGAGAGGTGAAAAGATATTAAGGCCAAGGAAACCACTAAGGGAAATATCGTTCCCCAATGGAGTCACTAATTTGATATATGGAATTTCACTTTTGTGGACAAGAATGAATTCCCTTACTCTAGTGGTCTGGTTTAGAACAAAAAATGACAAAAAAAATCAATGGTTTCCTTAGAGAGATTGAAATATGGAAAAGGAACCTACCTTTGATATGTAACAATTCCTTCTCTTCGCTTTGCTTGTAAGCTCCAATCCTAACTCCACACGTTATACATGGAACCTACAGCAATGACTAAAACAAGCAAAGGAAATACAATATCCACATAGCATAATCCAATATCTCTATTCATTGAGTCAACATGGATTGAAATATAAGAGCATAAGCATAACACAAATATAGGAAAACATTATGCTTTTTGTATTAATAAATAAAGGAGAGAGTTACAACCATATATATAAGTTGACTTTGTAGATGTGTCTCACCACTTGACTTGTCATTCCTTGTCACAAAGAAAACCTTCACACTCAACCCTAATTCAAATGGATGCTGATTCCTGAAGCTCAAAGCAACAACATATGGGTACTAGCAATCTCCAAAATCCAACCTAGACTCTATGGGAGGCAGTAAATAAATAGGGTAAACATGGTAGTTTAGGATTTACCAATCTAGGCTTGAGATCCACATATGAGGGTAGGGTGAGCTAAAGGGATAAGAGATAAGGTATCCAATATAGGATCAGATTGGAATTCGAGATCTCTATCCTTGGTAAATAGTTAAAACCACCTTAGAAGCTTCTAGAAGAAGAGCCTTCGATTCCTTTTTTCTTGAATTTCTAGAATAAGCGCACCTACAGAAGGGATCAATTGGTGTTGATCAACATTGATGCATAATGGAGCAACCTGCACCTAACACTAGTGGGCAAGAACACAGGGTGTGTTGGGCCTAAAAGTATGGTTTTTCAATAGATAAACCCACAAGCTCAAACTTTTTGGAGAATTGATGCTTAGGGCTTTGTAAAGGGATTACGACAAAATGTTCATGGATGTTGATTGATCCGGTTTTTAAGCCTTTTAGGATGATGTGACAAAATGGCCTATAACAACACTTGTTTAATTTTTCACCCCCAATCTATCGTCATTTATCATGAGCAAATATATATCATCACTATACCTATATAGGAGTTATCCAAATCTACATCATACACACTCTATTAAAGATATATATTAAAATCCAAAAATTATTTATAAATTTATAAATACACTGGACTTTGTAAGACTTATACACACACGTGACCAAGAAAAAATAATATCGCATAAACAATTTTAATTAATAAACTATTTTTTTTTATCACCAACAAACTACACTGCATGTGTAAACCAACCTTAGATAAAAAAATACCTTTGGCCATCTAAAATTGAACCTAACACACTTATATATATAGTAAGAAGATAAATATATATTAAAACAATTTATAAAATTCATATATAGATGTATATATATAAAATACAGGGAAATACAAACCTTTTGCATGCCAACTCAGCTCCATACTTAGCATGCTTGAATCACAACAAACAATATTTTAAACAATATATATATATATACAAATAATATTAAACCAATAACATGCAAAACGTATGTATAAACGTTATATTTATATAAACTACATATTTTTATTACATGAATCGTGCACCTCTTCAGGTTAACCATATGCGTTAGTGTGAAATATAAAATAAAACAATTGGCAACCAAGTAAGCGTGGGGTCCTTTTACCCGCACACCATATATCCTTCCCAGTGTGAGAGTGAACACATGGAATCAATGACATAACAAGTCTACCAAAATGCACACCATATAACCTATAATTATGAAGAAATTTATCCTTCCCAGTGTGAGAGTGAACACATGGAATCAATGACATAACAAGTCTACCAAAATAAATAGAACGAATTCATAACATAAATATATATATATACATATATATATACTTTAAATGTATTTTGGGTGCGATTATATATATACTTTAAATTTATTTTGGGTGCGATTACATTTATAAGAGGAGTCATGTAATGAGGCGGAGGAATTCCCTGGACAACCAAAAGTAGCTAGAATCTGGGCAAAAAAAATTCAAAAAAATCTTGTAGAGGCAGTGTTTGAATTGTGTTTTTGATGGTGGAAATGGATTCAGCACCATCAAAAATGTCTATGACACCTAAAATTTTGAAGTTTAACAACTATAACTTAGATTTACAAAAATCCTTGTTGAATTTTCTCTAAATATGACCGAAATTTCCATAACTTTCCGGGCAACTCCTCTGCCTCGTTAGACTACCCGTTGATAAGATAGCATTTATATTAGTCAACAATTACGATAGGTGCCAACAAAAGTTAATGCCTTGGTCAAATAGTTGTGGGGCCACTCTCATATAGAATAAAAACAAAACAATATATACATGTGTGCCCACTTATAAATATATTATTTATGTTTCCGCATTTAAGAAAGGGACTTAAATGGAGTTGGAGTTGTTTTAGTGTGATTTTTTGGACTTTTTAGTGTTAGAATTAGATGGAAAATTTTGAGGTGAAATTTTGATTTGTGTTATTTACACTGGTTTTTTCACTGTATATATGGATTCAGTGCCCTAAATGTTTTTAGAGAAAACCAAAAAACTAGACCAGAAAACTCGTCGAAAAAAATTCCAAAAAATCACACTAAAAACAACTCAAACTTAAACTAGTAACGGCCATTACAAGATCGACAACTGATCTGAAGAATTTAAAAAATCACAATTCCATCGAGTAACCAATTAGCACGAGGTTTACTGCAACTTAAAGCTCCAATGGGATCCAACGATATAGATCGCTTCAATCCAATGGCTGAGATCACCATTAGGTCACAACTTGCTAGCCCATTAACGAGCTACTCACCACCCGATGGGCTCAGGTTTTCATTGTAAGAAAAGGTTCCAGGCTTTTGGCACACTAAGACACTCTAGCCTGCTTCCACGAAGGTCGGCCACCATTTGGCTTTACAAATTTGGTCTCTTGGCTTGGGGCCTGCAACATGCTAGCCTACAGAACCTCATGCTATGCCTTCAGCGCAAAGATAATATGGTTAAAACGATAATAACTGTTACATAAAATTATGCCCCATTTGAAATAAGACCTTCATTAGATTCCCATATCAATTCAACTCAACCCCATAAATATACCAAAAATTTCGCATACTTTCAACGCGTAATAAATTCTATTTAATTGGTTTTATAAAAATATATTAGCAATTGCCCCAAAAGGTGCAAAAAAGAGGCCAATAGATTTTTTAAATTGAAAAAATAATATGAAGAACCCATTTGTAAATATGTATACCATATGTATTGAAAATTTTAAATTTTATATAAATATTGTAAGAGATGATATTTTAGTTTTATTATATATAATAAGTTGTATATATTTATATATAATTATTTAAATTATATAACTATTGAAAAGCACCATTTAAACTTTAAATAATGCAACTATTTTATCTCATGATATAATATTCAAACTCAAATTATTTTCACTAGACATGCCCAACCAGAGTTCCATGTTTCCATGTGAAAAACTTGTAAACAACGAGTACTTTCAAACACGCCAACAAATATATTTACAAACTACAAAATTTGCAAGTCAACATTGCTTGTCACTGAACGATAATTTCAGAAGTTATTGCTTGGCAGATGGATAAACACTTTAAATTTGCTTCCTCTGAAATAAGCTGGTATTAAGCACCAATTGCAATATGTTATGGAAAAGTGGTATAGTTTTCAAAGCATTATGTTTTGTATTACGAAATTATATATAATAAAGACATTAATTTTTTTTTTGAAACAACATATTATAAATTATCCATATTCTTGCAAATTTTAGCAAATGACATGAAATTGAGCAAAGAATCTATTTTTTACGAAATTGGCAGCCATGCCCATAACAATTTACAGGCTATTTGTTTGAAAATATACTTTCTTACTTGATTGTTTGTTTGAAAAAATTACATAGATCAATTTTATTGGTCTGTTAAGTTATGAATTTCATAACGTGTTGGTAAGAATTTTGTTTAACAATCTAGTTATGAACTGAATATAAAGACTATACCTGAAGGTTCTTTGGAGTCTTACCTATTATGATTGGGATTTAAAAGTTCATATTCCCATGTATGAAAAACAACTCAGGACAACCAAGCTAACTGATGGGAATAAACATTTGGGCAATCTCTGAAATACAACCCAATAAATGAATGAAATATTAAAATTACAGATGCATATACAATCAACAACGAAGGGCTAAGAGCGAGGCATGCACATGCACAAGAAACTTGTTCCAAAGAAGAAAACTAAGAAAAATCAACTGTGGGTTATAATATATTTCCTTGTCTACTGAGAATTGCTAAGATGCTTGCTCAAAACATTGAGAGTGGAAAAATATTCACACCCCAAAAAATGAACTATGTTTAGCAGTGATACCAACCAAACATGTAAAGTACAGTACAACCTAAGGTAGAATTCATACTTGGAGTTGGAATGGTGAGAAGGTGCACCCTGACATGTAAGAGAATCAGAGTTTGGCCCGGACACATTAAATGGTCCAGCGCCCACTTGACAGCATACACGCTATTTCTCTTCTTAACTGCCACTGCTATTACAATATAGGAGGTGCCACAGTACCTATGTCATGCACTTCTTGTATCTCAAAAGTGTCTATTGAAATAGATATGAGGATCAACCAGTGCCCACACCAGATGAAAAGGAAACCTAGGAAGACCTCAGATTTCGGGGTTAACAAAGCGTTTAATGCGCTGCATTAGCCCCACACAAAACACCAAATTCAAAGACATTGCTTCCAAATTCAGGTCCTGTCTCTTCTGAATTGGAAGACTTTTCCATTGAATGTTCTTGTACGCTGCCTTCCTGACACAGAATTTGCTATCTCAAAGCAAACCAAACCATATTAAAAAAATATGTACGAGGAACCAACGCCACGGTACAGAATTCGCTATCTAAAAGCAAACCGAACCATATTAAAAAAATATGTACGAGGAACCAACGCCACAATAAATCCTGAAAAGAAACAAACTAGTGCTTCCAGAGACCTGCCTACATGTTTGTCTATGAGAGACCCTAGTATGCGCTGTAATGTAATCCAATCGTGCACCATAAGTTTTATGTTCAGTGCCATAACCTCCACAACAGGAAGGTGCACACAGATGTCAAGTGGAGAGTTTTTTGATGGCTTAAAAATCTGTTAACAGATGTCAAATGGACATTAAAAATGTAGACGCTCGACCTGATTCAAAAGAAAGCCTATCAACCTAAAAACCTTATATGCGCACCATACAACATATGCACAGGTATTTGTTGAAGCTTCATAAACTTAACTTGTACATATAAAACTCCATATGGGACATGCAGATACCACCCTCAGCACATAAATTTTATAAAATTATAAGCATATATGCACTGCATAGGTATACAAAGCACATGTGAAACACTTTACATATGCATTAACTAACATAAAATATCAACCTCCATTCGAGCTTAACATGCCTGGGAATGTCGCATGCATTTTTCCACATATCATTTTAATATATGAAAAGAAATATATGTGTTCAGCGGGGTTCAAAGCTGTATATTGGTGTGAGTATTCACCATCTATATATATATATATACAACCAATCGAATGCACGTATCAAAATTAACCAATTGTGATTCATATATTATTTTATTAGGCATTCAGCTTTGTTTTGATTTGGATATTAGTTTGTTTTTGGTTTTCAACTAAAAATTTCTACTATAATTTAACATTAAGAATTCAATTTTTGTTAACTTTTATTATTATTTAAATTTATTTATTTGTAAAGTGATTGGTTAAGTCTTATTATGAGCTCTTTAGTAACTTCCAATTTGGTTATCAATTTTTTGTTTTAATTTTTTTTTCATTTTTCTATTATTTCTATTTTCATGAATTATATATATATATATTAAAGTGTATATGTGTTTCCCGGATGTGGGTATTCACAACGAATGAAGTGACAGCTGGGATAAGGGACGACAAGTGGCATAACCACAAGGCCACCCGTAAGCCCACACACAGAATAATAAAAATCGTATACAACATTCATAAATGCAATTTAATGAGGCACACACGCCAACCTACCAACGCCATCCCGCCTTGGCTCTGCAAAATGGAAGCCTTAGATGCTCTTTAGCCCACATCCTCACCTTTTCATGCTCCTCTGCCTTTGAATTGCAAGTGCCCCCTAGTTGTAGTGGAGCCAAGCACTCTCACGACAACAGGCAAGAGATGCAATATTCTCTGCTGTATAGATTTCAGGAAGGGAAACCACTATTCGCAGAGCCTGCTATGTGACCTGACCATCGCTTCTAAGCCTTCCGCCTTTGAAAACACCACCCAAATTGACCCTTTCTACTCAGTGCCTACTCCTCTCAGCCAGTCCATTGCTCCCTACGCAAATATGCCTTGGTTGCGCCAACGAATGCATAGCAGGAGGGGCAGTAGCAGAGGCAGAATGCCCTATTCTTTGCCCTCAATGGTCTCTGACTCATCCTCCCCCTCGTCAACTTACTTCTTGGCCTGTCATCCTGATACATGCAGTGGCAGAGGTCACACAAGCGCTATTAACTCCCAACCCTTGCAAACCTATCCTCCAGCTACTACTTTCCCTCCCAGCCCTCAATAATCCAATTATATAGCTCAATTCAATTACCAATGCTCTCGAGATTGACCACTGATCAAGGCCACCATTACAGTCATGTTTCAGGAGGAACCCTCCATCGAGGAAGGACATCCCGCTCGTGCAACAGAGAAGAAGAATTTTGTTCAGGGCCAGCCTTCAGCAGCATGTCCCACACGTGCAATGGAGAAGAAGGATAATGCATAGGGTGAGCCTTTTGTACTAGAGAAGAAGCAAGAAAAACTTGTGAAGGACGACACATGTGAATAGCCAAAAGATGCAGATGACCTCGATGCCTACAAATGTCTAATTCTTGAAGAACACTCGTTGACACCAAATGACGATTAAACCAGCACGTGTCTTCAAGTTTCAGGTTCTCGACACCCAATCCTATGGGTTTATTTTTGCTTAGTTGAACAAAATAGTTAGTTATGAAGCTATTTTTAATAGAATATCAGTCTATGTACACATGGTGGTTTCCCCTGCAAGGGCAGCAAATCCACTTTGGATTGGACTGGTTTCCCTCTTTTGGGAAGTCTTCATTATGTTTTGGATGCAATATGCCATGAACCTCAACTAAGAACTACAGAGGCCAATGCCTCCATGTATCATCTTGTTACAGTAATATATTTTAGCCATATTTATAAAAAAGGTGTATATGTGTTAATATAAATAATATTAGTTGATTAAATTTCTTAATTTTTGGTGATGAAATTCAATAATACAACATTTTATTAATTTTAGATCAAAGACTTTTGTGATCCATAATGTATATAGATGTCTTTCTAATTAATCACAATCATGAATTGGTCGAGGTTTCGAACCAGCTAATGTGGTCCATCCTTAGGACAAGGTGAAGAATCAGTCGATCTTAAGGTATAAATAGCAAGGATGCATCATAAGCCAAAATATGCTGTCAAAAACTAGGCGTAAAGCAATTAGTAAACGCCTAGTTTTTGACAGCATATTTTGGCTTATGATGCATCCTTACTATTTATACCTTAAGATCGACTGATTCTTCACCTTGTCCTGAGGATGGACCACATTAGCTAGTTCGAAACATCGACCAATTCATGATTATGTGATTAATCCAAAAGGCATCTATATATATGTTATTAATTGTTTTATTTTTGTTTCACATTGTCCTAAGGATGGACCACATTAGCTGGTTCAAAACCTCAACCAATTCATGATTATGTGATTAATCTGAAAGGCATCTATATATATTTTATTAATTGCTTTATTTTTGTTTCACCTTGTCCTGAGGATGGACCACATTAGCTGGTTCGAAACCTCAACCAATTCATGATTATGTGATTAATCCGAAAGCAAATATATATATATATATATATATATATATATATATATATATATATATATATATTAATTGTTTTATTTTTGTGATGAATTCTTTGTCTTTATTATTTTTTAGTTCAATTAAGCTATATTTAAGCTAAGTGACATTTACTAGCTACTATGATGACTTATTATTATATTAAAAATATATTGTAATAAATTTAATTATACAAAATTATATATATTAAAAAAAATAAAACACATAAATATATAATAAAAAATATACATACATATATATATATATATATATATATATATATATATATTAAAGTGTATATGTGTTAAGATGAACAATATTAGTTAATCATATTTGTTAATTTTTTGTAATGATATTCAACAATACAATATTTTATTAGTTGTTTTATTTTTTTGTGATGAAATCTTTGTTTTTATTATTTTTTAGTTTAATTAAGCTATATTTAAGCTAAGGGGCAAGTACTAGCTACTATGTAACCCTTGTTTATATATATATCTATATATATATATATATATATATATATATATATATATATATATAGACACACACACGCATACACACTTTAGCACCATATGCAACATATTTAAAAGTCATCTATAAAACTAAAACCATATATAAGACCATAAATAAAATTTGTATACCAACAAGATATATGAAACATTTTTCATATATATTAGCTTAGTATGAATGTCATTGTTATGCTCTTAACCTGCAAAGTAATACCCAAACACAGAATATGCGAAGGAAAGATACCCAGAACACAGATTATGCGAAGAAAAGATACCCAGAACACAGAATAGCAATGATTTTATTATTCAGAGAGAAATGTTCACAGGCCTCTTCGAGGGGGCAACCTCCAATAGAGCAGAGCTCGATTACAAAAACAAGACATGATACTCCTCGTAGGGAGTCTCTATCCTTTATATATGACTCATACATGCAATACCACGGGCCAATACCGTGGGTTTTATTAATACCATCTATCTAATACTACTGCCCATTTGCAACTAACTGTGGTCCCGTCATTAATTGCGGGTTAACCACTTACAAATATTAATATGGGCTTTATTGACTCTTGACTATGACGTGATCCCATGACATAAATAAGGGGGTTAGGGTGGGACCCTAACATGCCCTCCCCCTTAAGACTAGCCTTGTCCTCAAGGCTGAAGCTGTGGAAACTGCTGAAGAATAGTGGCTGGTTCCCAAGTTGCATCTTCCGGAGAGGTGTCTTTCCATTTGACGAGGACTTCCTTAATCATGCGGCCGCGCAGGTGCTTGTCTCGTGTGTCTAGAACCTGTTCGGGTTGAAGCCAGATTGACCCTTCTTCGTCTAATTCAGGTAGATTGGTTTGAACTCGGCAATTGTTCCCAATCACTTTCTTGAGGCACGATACATGGAAAACTGGATGGATTTTTGCCGTAGGTGGCAAAGCCAACTTGTAAGCCACTTCTCCAATGCGCTGAAGTACTTGGTATGGTCCGTAGAATTTTGGAGAGAGCTTTTGACAACCCTTATCTTTGAGTGATGTTTGCTTATATGGTTGCAGCCTCAAAAAGACCTGATCCCCTTCTTGAAATTGGTGCTTTGAGCGATGTTGGTCGGCCTGTTGCTTCATGCGGTTCTGAGCTTGATGAAGATTCTCGCGAAGATGGGCGAGCATGGTTGCGCGGTGTTGTAGGAGTTGATCCACTGCTTGTACTTTGGAGCATCCCTTGAGATAAGAAGTAGGGGAAGGCGGAAGTTGCCCATAGACTGCTTCATAGGGAGTCATTTTGTTGGTGGCATGATAGTTGGTGTTATACCACCATTCAGCCAGAGGTAACCACTGTGCCCAAAGGTGTTGCTTTTCTGAAGTGAAACACCTAAGGTAGGTTTCTAGACATTTGTTGACGGCTTCGGTTTGACCATCTGTTTGCGGATGATATGAAGTACTGAGTTTGAGTTGAGTGCCTTGTATTCTGAAGAGTTCCTGCCAAAAATTGCTGGTGAAGATCGGGTCGCGGTCGGACACTATAGAAGTGGGCATGCCATGTAATTTAAAGATCTGATCCATGAAAGATTGAGCAACCAAGGTTGGTGTAAACGGGTGGGGTAGGGCGCAGAAATGAGCATACTTCGACAGTCGGTCCACAACCACCATGATGACTGACTTGTTCCCTGACTTTGGAAGACCTGTAATGAAATCCATAGAAACCTCCGTCCAAATTGATTCCGGAATGGGCAATGGTTGTAAGGTGCCTGGTGTGTTGACGGTTTCCCCTTTGTGGCGTTGACAGACATCACATTCGGCTACGAAAGTAAGGACATCCTTTTTCATGCCTTTCCAAAAGAATGATCTTCTGGTGCGAGCATACGTCTTCTGAAAGCCCGAATTCCCTACAATGGGAGATGAGTGCAATTCTGCCAAAATGCGACTTTTGAGGGTAGATGTTGGTGATATTATGACTCTGTCCTTGTAGCGAAGAATATCATTCTGCCACGAGTAGCCCTTGCTGGAATTAGGATCTACCTGCAATGGAGAAATGAGTTGGGAGAGCCCTGGGTGTGAAAACCATTCCCTACGAGCCCCTTCAATCCAGTCTGGAATGGGAAGGGAAATTGCGAGCAAAGTACTTTCCTCCTCAAATTGGCGCGATAATGCATCTGCTACACTGTTGTCTTTCCCTTTCTTGTAAATGATCTCATAATCATATCCCAGCATTTTGGCTAACCATTTATTTTGTTGTGGGGAGGATAGGTGTTGCTCCAAAAAATATTTAAGACTGTGATGATCTGTGCGGATTTGGAAATGTCGCCCCAATAAGTAAGGTTGCCAGGTCTCGACTGCATGTAAGATGGCCATCATTTCCTTCTCGTAGGTAGATTGGCCCAGATTTCTCCCACTGAGTTGTTGGCTTGTGAAGGCCAATGGTCGCCCTTCCTGCATTAAGACCGCCCCAATACCTGTACCCGAAGCATCACATTCAATGACAAAGGATTTGGTGAAGTCAAGTAGTGCTAATACTGGAGTGGTACACATGGCGTTTTTGAGAGCGGTAAATGCCTGTTGTGCTTCCTCGTTCCAGAAGAAGGAATTTTTCTTTAGGAGTTGAGTGAGGGGCTTCGCAATGTGGCCATAGCTGCGGACAAATTTACGATAATAGCCTGTGAGACCCAAAAATCCTCTCAAGCTCTTCAAGTTCTTAGGTTGAGGCCATTCTTGCATTGCCCGGATCTTTTTGGGGTCCACCTTGACACCTTCACGCCCCACAATGTGGCCCAAATACTCAACTTCTTCCATGCCAAACGAACACTTAGACATCTTGAAAAATAATTTATGCTTGCGGAGCAGTTGCAAGAGTAGATCTACATGTTGAAGATGTGCCACCCAAGTGCCACTATAGATGAGAATGTCATCGAAGAAGACAAGGACAAATTTTCTGAGATATGGTTTGAGGATGTGATTCATAAGACTCTGAAAAGTAGAAGGGGCATTACAGAGACCAAATGGCATGACCAGGAACTCATAATGGCCTTCATGAGTTCTGAAAGCCGTCTTGGGAATGTCGACTTCCTTCATGCGAATTTGGTGGTAGTCAGAGCGAAGATCCAACTTAGTGAAGAATTGAGCCCCATTGAGTTCGTCCAGCAAATCATCAACCACCAGAATGGGAAATTTATCTTTGATTGTCAACTTGTTGAGGGCCCTGAAGTCGGGACACATCCGCCACTCCCCATCTTTCTTGAGGACCATGACCACTGGGGATGAATAAGGACTAATGCTGGGACGAATGACACCTGCTTCCAACAATTCCTTGATGATTTTTTCTATTTCATTCTTTTGAGTGAACGGATATCTGTATGGCCGCACATTTGGGGGTTGGGCCCCTGGAACCAAGGTGATGCTATGATCATGTTCCCCTCGCAAGGGTGGAAGCTCATGAGGCTTGTCAAAGACCGTCCGATGGTTATTTAAAATCTGCTGCATCTCAGGATGAATTGGCAGAGACCTGGTTTCGACTACCTGGATGGCATTAAATTGAGCTACCACTCCATGATGACCCTTTTTTAACAATTTTTCCATCCGATGCGAGCTGATGACAGAGGGGGCTCCCGCCTGGAGGCCACGGAGGGTATTTGTGGAGTTGTTCTACTTAAAACTCATATATAACTCTTGGAAATCCATTGTGATTGGCCCAAGGGTGCGGAGCCATTTAGCGCCTAGGACAATGTCGCATCCCCCCATGTGTATGGCAAACATGTGGGTTTTCAACTGATAATCCCCCATTTGAAGTTTGAGATTTTCACAGTGGCCTTCACATTTCATTGTGCCCCCATCTGCAATTTGGACTTGGAAGTTAGAAACTGCCCGTACAAAACAATGCACTGCTTCGGCGATTTTTTGATGGATGAAATTATGGGTACTTCCACTATCAATCAAGACTACTACTGGGCGATGTTTAAGAAAACCCCTGATTTTGAGAGTTTGAGGGGAAGAGATTCCTGCCAACGCATTGAGCAAAATAATTGGTTCGTCAGATACAATCTCCTTTTGGTTGTCTTCTTCGATCGCCTCCGGTTCCTCAAGTGGTGGATCTTCCTCGGTGGAGCTGTAGTCAGTGGCATCTATTTGAAAAAACTTGGGCTCCTTGCATTTATGACCAGGGGAATATTTTTCATCACAGTAGTAACATAGTCCTTGCTTCCTTCTTTCAGCCATTTCCTGAGGTGACACCTTTTGGACCTTAAGTGTCTGAGTCGTGTTGTGAGCTTGTGGGAGACGACCTTTAGTGGGGAAATTGGGGCGGCTGTATTGGGCTGTTATGGCACGTTCCACCTTACGGGCTACCTGGCAAGCCTCCGTCCATGTGGGAGGGTGGTGGAGTAGAACTTGAGCTTTGATGGCTTCTTTAAGACCACTGATAAAACATTCTGTGTAGAACTCATCTGAGAGATGCTGAGTGCGGAAGGCTAAGGCTTCAAAAGCGGTGATATATTCATCCACTGTACCCGTCTATCGGAGCTTAGTGAGACGGCCCAAAAAGGAGTCTCCCTGTTCAAAGCGATCTCGAAGAGCTTTGGAAAATTGGGCCCAACTCGAAAAAGGTCCATTGCGACGTTGATGCCATTCCGCCCATTGCCATCATTCACTGTCCAAGTACATGGTCCCCACCATAAGCTTAGTCCAATCATCTTGGAGACGATTCAATTTGAAATACTGGTCCATTTGTGCTAGCCATGCGGACGGGTGAGAACCGTCAAATTTCTGCATATCCAACTTGGGAGGTCGCTGACTGGGTGGTGAATGGGTGTGCCAGACGTGAGGAGAGTAGCTAGACTCACCCTCATGGTGTTCATGGCCATTATACGGTTCCTCGAGAGCTGGCTCCTTGCCCTTATCAAGTGCTTGCCGTACCTGGCTAGATAGTCCGCTAATCATATTTTTGAGCTCGTTCATATCTGTTTCAAGTTTGTCTAGCCTTTCATTGGCCATTGCTTGAGCTCTAGTTTCTACCATACACCAACTTGATGAAAAATTGGGACCGCAAATTTTTTTTTTCTAATAAATTGAATGGTACCATCGTGCTCAGCTCGTCGTCCTGATGTTGATGGGCTAGATCACAAATAAGCGCTTCGGAAGATCTTAGACTCGTTTTTTTTTTTTTTTTGGACTTGATCAACACTGCAGTCGCCAAATCCTCAAAATGTCAATGCCGCCAAAAGTCCTGCGAAAAGTATATCCAGGTACAGGAACCCTTCACAACTACTCTGATCTGGTGGATCTGAGAGATCTGAATGGTGGAACAACTGCTGCTGCTGATCTGATGGAGCTGCGGGACTGATGTCTGCTGCTGCTGCACTTGCTGATCTGGAATAGATGATGTGTGATCCCCCGATAGAAAGGGAACTATGGTCTTGAGGAGTGTCAGGTGCTACAGATCGCAATATACATAAGGGTCTGACAATAGTACTCGGCCCAATGTTTCAGGGCTCTAACTAAGGAGGATGGACCGTACCCTTAGCCGTACAACCCGACTACCCTATCGTACGGGCGAGTAATCTCTCCGAGTGATGTTCTCGGTGTACTGTAGCCACAAGACGGCCGAAGGTTTATCTAGGGCGAGGTTTCAAGGGAGCTAGGGGGCTTCCTATATACCCAGAGGGTACGTGGAAGACAGTCCGTGCGTGGTTCTGTCTAATGTGCTACTACTCGAAGGGGTACCCACAGGGGTTACAAGGGAGTCCAACAGACGTGACCACCTCTTGTATTTCCTGCGTGCATGCCTCCCCAAATCCACAGGTTTATGCGCTTAACGACAGATCCCGTGGTTTAAAGACGCCGAAACACGTCTCTAGCCAAAAAAAAATTTGCTAAAAATTGGAGATCCCACCGAGCCCTGGAAAGTGCTCTGATACCACTTGTTATGCTCTTAACCTGCAAAGTAATACCCAAACACAGAATATGCGAAGGAAAGATACCCAGAACACAGATTATGCGAAGAAAAGATACCCAGAACACAGAATAGCAATGATTTTATTATTCAGAGAGAAATGTTCACAGGCCTCTTCGAGGGGGCAACCTCCAATAGAGCAGAGCTCGATTACAAAAACAAGAAACGATACTCCTCGCAGGGAGTCTCTATCCTTTATATATGACTCATACATTCAATACCACGGGCCAATACTGTGGGTTTTATTAATACCATCTATCTAATACTACCGCCCATTTGCAACTAACTGTGGTCCCGTCATTAATTGCGGGTTAACCACTTACAAATATTAATATGGGCTTTATTTACTCTTGACTATGACGTGATCCCATGACATAAATAAGGGGGTTAGGGTGGGACCCTAACAGTCATCCCACGATGGACCTTCCAACTTAATGTCTTTGGCATATATATATATATATATATATATAAACAAAAATTAACATTTAAAATTTATTAAAAATAAAACCTTCCTTGGATCCAAGCTTCCCCGTAATAGGTAGGGGTTCCCCTTTGGAACCCTACCCTCACTCCGACATATATATTTTAATAATTGGTGTATATATATATATATATATATATATATATATATATATATATATATATATATATCCATTTTTTAAACTTTAGCCCTCTAAGGCTAAAATTAGTCAATTTCCTCCAACTGATCTTGTAATTAAACTAAATTGACCATCTTTGGGCCTTTCTTGGCACCTGCAACCTAATTCTATGATTAAGTTTTACCATTCTTAACATTGGAATTTTGTTAAACAATTAAAATGAAACCAGTAATTCTTTAATTTTGTCCCAAATATGGCCAAATCTAGCCAAAAATCTATCAAATTCCAACCTGTCATTCCATTCAATTCTGCCAGATATCTTTCTATGGTATATGCTCTTGAATTTATGGAATTAATGGTATTTCCACCATGGCTACATTTGTCAAACACAGTGTGATCAACATGTAAATTTAGCCCAATTCAAGCCTAATTTTGTAAACTGGGCTCTGATACCATTTGTAACATCCCCAACATCCTGCTAGGAAATGCTACCGCCATCATTACACTTAATCTCGCAATTCTCTTCGCAGGAACGAAAAACCATAATCCTTATACAACCATTTCTATGCCCGATAGATTCTGGGTTTCTATGATTGTAGTTGCAAAATTTTTATAATGTTATTTTTAACACATATGAACTAGAAGTTATAATGTTCCATAGCGGAAATATCATTTTATTGGAAGCATAGAACATATTAGCACAAAACCCTAATTAAGGCTTACGACCAAGCAATTTTGACATAAGGTGACTCAATGTACACAAGTAAATATTCATTTATAGAAAATTTGACTCATAAATGAAAAGCACAATGGAATTATTCACATTGTAAGCATTTGCACACAGACCCCAAAGCTAAGGTTTTAACAACAAAACCATATAAATAGTATGACACATAAGATGGGATACTTATCTAGTTAAGTTAACCAACTGGCTACAAGCTTTCCACATTCCACCCAACCATAGACCTCATGGTTCATCACGCTCAACCACGGGTCATCCTCGAGTTGATGTGCCAACTCCATGGACAACGGGAAAATTGTTAATAACCCTTTTCACATTTTATTTCCATGTACCTTATCACTCCAGGAAGCTCTCATAGGTTGCAGCTCGGAGATGCCTGGTAACATATAATCTTCAATATCTTTCTCTGAACTATTCGAATGGATGATGGTTTGGATCAAGTCGTATGACTGTTTCAACTTTGTTTTTACTCAAGACATGCATGAACACCCTCAGCTTTACAAGGCTTTAGACCACCAATGCTCAATAGTTTGTAGATTCAATGGATAGATGGAGAATACCGACTATACCAGCAGATGCATATATAAACACATATGAATGGCTAGCTACAGGAAGTAAATGAAGTTTGCAAATCTAATTTATCAATGTAGAGATAAGATGACAATTATCTGGCATTAGACACAAAAGAAAACATGAACAACCTGTTCAAGTGCAAGCTTAGAACAGAAGAGAAAATGGAAATTGAACATGTAACAACAAAAGAAGCTTATATTGCTAGAATGAAGATGAGAAGCTTGAGTAGAAAAGTATCCACAGTCCCTAAAATTTTAACCCTTCATACATTTAACTTTCAGCCATTTATAGGCCCTTTACAATTCTCCTGAGCTCTTAAAGGCTCGGAATGTCTTAATCTATCCTCTTTGTCTTTTCAACAACTTGATGCCATGACCAAGCACACATGAGCTCAGAGGTTTATTTCCCAACAGCAGGGTAACCGATTGCTGGTAATTTGTTGCACTATCAGGGATCTCGCTCGTGCCAGTGATGCTCCATGATCTCTTTGGGTTGATTCGGTTACATTGTGCTGGGCTTTTTCCTCTTCCGGCCTCTGTCTGCCGGCCGCTGCCTCCCAGCCAAATTCTTATTCTGGTGTTAGAAATCATGGCTAGATGCTTCTAAGGATGTGTTGGCCACCTGTACCTGCAATGGAATGGCTATCGAGCTTCTGAAATCCCTGCAATGGCCCCTTTCAAATGATAACCATGACTGTTTTATGTTTTAAATAGAAAACGCTGCAACAATGAGAAATCTCGCCCATCTTTATTCATTTCAGACTTAAAAAGTCCTTAAATATGGCCTATTCCTCTAATGGTTCTGCCCTCTGGGTTGCTATCGCAAGCCGTTAGTGGCCTGTTCCCTTGCTTCCCTTTGTATTTTGGATATGTTAAAAAAACACTAAAAATCATGAGAAATTTGCTTTGGCGGACCTGAAAAATTATATATTTTCATTCCGGAACCCTTTCGGGTCCAGGTCTTATTGCATCAACGCTGCTCCAAGGTTCCCTTTGTATTTCATTAAATAACAAAAAACTGCTAAAAAGCATTAAAAATGGCCTTTCTGTGGACTTGAAATTTTATGCAATATCATTTATATAATTGTCAGGTCCGGTTAATCTCATTGCACATATGCCTGTATAACGGGCTTGCTCCATAATGTTTCCCCAATTGTGATCCGCCGATGTGATTGACCACAATAGCATATCGCTCATGCCCCAGGCCCATGGTTAGCGCTCCTTGTAATCCCCAATAGCGATCCTACGATGTGATGTGGGCTATCAATCTGCACGCTTGATCAACAGTCCACATTGCATCACTGATCGCCATTGCAAGTTCCACTCGATCTGCCCTTAATCTGCTAGCTTCCTCCATCGATTGTGACTACCGATTGCAACTATCGAAGATCGCTGATCAGGGGTGTCTTCCGCCCAACCTTAAGTCCTCCTTTGTGTTGGCCGATTTGTGATTTGCCAATTAGATCTGTGTCGTTGATCGGCCAGATCTGACGGCTGCTATGCGTTTCAATGTTTATGCCTGCGATACATGGTTTTTCACTATTTTTATGTGTTCCTACCTTCCTTTAGTGGATTTTTGCCATGCTAAGGGTTCTTCTCCTGCATTGGTTTTTATCCTTGGCATGATTTTACTAGCTTTCGAAGACTTTAAAGAGAATATTTGGATTCATTTTTGGGCCATTTTCCAACAAGGTTAACACTGGCTCCTTTTGGGGATGAAAGCCTTCCTGTGAGTTTTCAGGAACTGCAGAACAATGCCTTTCCTGTATAAACAAAATCAAATCTTCCTCCTAGTGTTTCATTGGGCATGGAGTCTATTTTGCAATGAAAATAAAAAACTGGAAAAAACATATTTACAATACCAAATTTTTAAAGCCTTAAATGAAATAAAGTTTCAAGAACTGCCCATTGACTGAGCTACCAAAAACATCTCCTCCTTCCAAACTATGCAGAATAAAGGTATTGTTCTGCTGAATTTGAGCGATGACAAACAGACCTGTCCATAAGGAGTCAAACTTACCATGGTTGCCCTTCTTTTCCTTCAACGCGTCCCATTTGAGAACCTAGTCACCAACTTGGAAATTGTCCACTTTTTCCTTCCTATCAAAGGTTTCTTTGATTTTCTTCTGATGAGCTTTCAACTTCTCAACCAGCTGCTCTTTGATCTGCTGTAGTTCAACCAGGTTATTCATTCTCCTTATCATTTCATTCTCTTCATCTTGTTCTTCTTGCAAGAATTTGGCCATAGGGAGAATCAACTGGATAGGGAAAACAACATCAGCGCCATAAACCAGCTTAAATGGAGAATTTCCTATGGAATTTTTGATGGTAACTCTGTCAACCCATAGTGCAAACTTCAACTTGGAATCCCAACACTTTTTTTTGTCCTCTAACAATTTTTGGATTACCCTTACTAGACTTTTGTTAGATGATTTTTCCAGGCCATTTCCTTGATGATAATATGAGGTAGAATGCACCAATCGAATGCCCATGGATTCAGTCATGTCCACCAATTCTCTTGCCTCGAAAGCTGTTGCATTATCAGTGACTAGTTTGGTTGGGCAACCAAATCTAGTGAAAATATTCTCATTCAAGAAATTTATGACAACTTGATGATTGGCATTCTTAGTGGGTATGGCCTCAATCCACTTGGTGAAATAATCAATGGCTACCAGGATCCATTTGTGTTGGCCACTGGAATGTGGGTTGATCTCACCTATAAAGTCCAAGCCCCATTGCTGGAAAGGACCATTGACATGTATTGGCTTCAAGGGCAGAGATTTTAGTTGATGTCTTCCTGCAAACCTCTGACATTTGTCACAAGATTTCACAAAAGAAAATGCATTAGAGAACAGAGTAAGCCAATAATACCTAGCCCTCATGATTTTTTGGGCTATGGTTTTCCAATAATGATGCCCTCCACAGATGCTACAATGGAACTGGTGCATGACTTCCACAAATTGTCCTTTATCTAGACATCTCACGAGGATTCCGGATGGGTCTTTCCAATAAAGCAGATTTTTATTAATGCAGAATTTGGTTGATATGAGTTTAATGGCTCGGGCTTGACTTGAGCTAAGCCCTGGAGGGACTTCTAGCTTCTGCAAAAAATGAACTATGCTGGAATACTGTTCACAGGTGGGTAGATTTTCAACTAAAGACTGATTTTGCTTTTGCCCTTTTGTTGCTTCCTCTGTCTCCTCATCATCTGAATTTGGACCCATTTAATTTATGTCTAACAAATTGTAATTTTCCTCAGCCATAAGTTTATCCAAGCCCTGGCCTTTTACAAGCTTAGTGGGCTTCAACTCTATGTTAAACTCTATGAATTTTGCAATCCATTTAGCTCTCTTTCCATCAATATCTGGCTGAGTTAAGACATCTTTTACTAAGGCTGAAGGTACATATGCAACCACTTCAGAATGAAAAATATAAATTCTGAATGCCTTTAAAGATTTTATGAGTGCATAAACTTGTTTTTCAATAAGGTCATACCTTAGTTCAGCATCCCTTAGAGTTTTGCTGAAAAAGGCCACGGGGTGCTCTATGCCTTCATCATTTTTCTGCAACAGAACCGTTGCAAGTGTATCATAAGACGTAAAAGAGAAAATACAAAACTCCTTAGTGTAATCTGGGCCGGTTAGAGTGGGAGCCTCCATGATAGCTTGTTTGATGGCTTCAAAAGAGCTTCTTGTATCATCTGTCCATTTTATTTCTGATCCTTTCCTCAGCATGGAAGTGATGTGCTTCACTAGCTCTGCAAAGTTTGGAATGAACCTCCTTACAAATTTAATCTTACCCAAGAAGGATTGAATGTCCCTTTTTGACCTTGGGATGGACAATGTCTGAATTTCTTGAACTCTTGTTGGATCAATCTTCACACCTTCAGCAGAAATAATATGTCCCAAAAGTTTACCTTCTTCTAGAGTAAACTGTGACTTCTTTGGGTTCACCGAAATTCCAAACTGTTTGCACTTTAGAAAGGCCTTCTTCAAATGTTGCAAATGGTTCTTGTGATTGCTGGAGAAGACTATTATGTCATCAAGGTAAATAAGGACAAACTTGTCCTTCTCTCCCACAAAGGCTATGTCCATAGCCATCTGAGAAGTAGCCCCAGCTTTCATCAGTCCAAAAGGCATCTTGGAGTACATGAAAGTGCCCCAAGGAGTAGTGAAGGCGGTCTTTTCCTGATATTCTAGATGTACAACAATCTGATTGTAACCTAAAAATCCATCTAAGAAAGACATGACTCTAGCCCCTAAAACTTTTTGCAGTAATTGTTCTGTCTTAGGCAGTGGGTAGTTATCTTTTTTGGAGCATTTTTTTAGATTTCTGAAGTCAACACAAAGCCTGATTTCTCCATTTTTCTTTCTTACTACCACAAGGTTAGCTATCCACTTTGAATACCTTAGGGGAACTATGATTTTGGCATCCAACAGCTTCTTGATTTCTTTCTCAATCAAAGGAAATAAGAGAGGGCTGATAGGTCTTAATTTCTGCTTAAAAGGGATGGTGTTCTCTTCCAGTGGAATCTTATGCTGAATGATGTTTGTGTCATATGTTTTAAGATCACTATATTCCCAGGCAAAAATATCAGTGAATTGCTTCATGAGGGTGCAATACTGGAATTCTAGGGAGAAGACAAATGAGTGGACAGATTTATGTATTTCAGATGGGCTAGGCTCCCTATATTATGTTTACGAACAACAGACTCATTTTCTTTTTTGGCAGGCTTATAAGGCACATCGTTATGATTGAACAACTTCTATGGAGGCACCAATCCTTTGGGTATACGGTTACTAGGCAGTTGAACAATGCTTCCTCGGCCAATGTCGTCCTTTAGCTTGGACTGGTCACATTCTTCCATGGTTTCATTTTCTTGTTTGATGTGCGTTTTAGAAAATTCCTCAACGACTTGTAAAAACCTATTAATTTCATCAAAAACTTTCCAGTATTTGACATTGTCAGGTAGAGACGGTTTATATTTCACCTGAACTTCATACATCAATTTAGGAGGCAAAGGAGGAATAAACATTCTAGTAGACACATCAAGGGAATCAACAAGTTGGTTCTTCATTCTCGGGATTTAAGAAATGTTGAAATTATTAAAAGAATCCTTGAGCTTCCATATCTCATCTCTGTATGCTTTCAGCCTTGGATGCTTTTCTTGGAAATTTTTATTGACCTGCTGAATGATAAGGTCTGCGTCTCCAAACACTTTCAAGCCTTTGATGCCCATTTCCTTAGAGAAAGCTCCATTAAAGAACATGTCCCAAATTTGTGGGCCTTCTTCCTTTGTGATCTAGTAAACTAGATTCTTAAGCTGCATGGAGGCCAACTGAGATTCTTCAAACTGAAGAATACAAGCTCCAAAATCAGTGTTGACAACATAGATGGGATGATTAGTGGGATTCCTTTCATCACTGATGATATAAGCCAACTGAGCTTCTTTGTATAATTTCCTGCTCTCACCTCCAAAAACTGGGATAGTAGCGTAGGACATATCATTTTGTAATGATCCACCTAATCTCTTGATCCAACCTCTGAAAAGTAACATGCCAAACTTGGGGGGTACATCTGCTACCACAATATCCATCATCATGCTTTTCATGGGCAGCTAAGACAAAGTGATGGCTAGGTCCTTGATTAATCCTAGACATTTCACTTTTCTAGAGTCAAAAGAAAATAGGTCATGATAAGGCTTGGTAATGTCAAGACCCAACTCATCCATGACAACCTTGGGCATTAGATTATGGCTGGCTCCAATGTCCAGAAGGCAGTTGTGAAGGATTTTATCATGAATAGTCAAAGAGACATAGAATGATGGGGAGTTGTCCTCATAATTTTCAATCATTAGGCTGAGAACAACCGTTGGTTTGTCATCTTGCAGATTTACATAGTCGGTGGAGGCTTGGATGGCATTAGGCTCAAGGGTCTCAATGATAGATTTCTTGAAGGACTGATTCTTCACTAGTTCAATCAGAGGTATAGGTATTCTTAGCTTCTGAATTTCTAATTGAAAACTAAAAGGAGAATTATACTTGTCAAGGCCTCTTACATCGTGAGCTGTAGCTTTGAGGACGATGGGATCAACTGTCGGTCACCTCTGCTTATTAGCTTGTTGTACTGCATGGACAACAACTCTTTGAACAATTGTTTCCTTGGCATTATTCATCTTCGACCTCAGATTATATCTGTGTTGATCTTCAATTTGCAGAATAGCTTCACCATCCCATTCTTAGTTAATCTGGTCATTGAATAATGACTTTTCATAGGCAACTAAGGTCAAAAAGGAGGCACTGCCTTTGTCTTCAAGACAATGGATCTCATCATCTTCTTCAAACTGCTCTTCCTCCATGACTGCGTTTTGAAAAGGGGTATTTACCCTTTGGTCTTCATTGGCATATTTGCTTCTTTGTAGAATCTGCAACTACTCATTTGCTCTTCTATATGGATTTGGATTTCTGGGAGCAAAGGTATTAGGAACTCTTCCTTTCCCAGAGTGTTTCTCAACTTTTAATTTGGAGATTTCAGAGGCTAATGATTCTATCATCTTAGTCATTTTATCGATCTTGGGATCTGAAGATGATGAAGACTCGCCCCTCTGTCTCCTTCTATCAACATTACCTTTGAGCTTTTCTACAGCCATGATTTTTTATTCTACTTCCAAAGCTGCATCCTGCATATCAGCCAAAGTAGCACATTGCCTCTCCCTCAACAGTAGGCAAAAGTCAAAATCAAAAGCACTGGCATAGGTGAGTTTAGCAGAGGTAGTGGTGGGTTTTACTTCAGTTGGTATCTTGTTGCATGCAGTTAAATCTCTTATTAAAATCAGACAACAACTCACCACTTTCCCTCTTTAAGTTCCCAAACTTAGTGTGGTAGTAGAGGAGATCCTTTTTATCCCCCCAATGCTTTAGGAATGCATCATCTAAAGCCCCAATATCTGCTACGGATCTTGGGGTCAGTTCTCTGAACCATTTTCTAGCCTCTCCATCTAGGCTTTGGATAAATATTCTCACCCACACATCATCTTCACTAATGTCTAGGTTGTCAGCATAGCTATAGAATGCCTCAAGATGTTCCTCGGCTATAACACCTTCAGTCGCAATGAACTTGGGCCTATATTTCAGATATTCTCCAATAGGCATGGCATTCAAAGGAGTGGGTAGTACTAGAGGTCAATACTTAGCAGCTATGATTTTTTCCATTTTGGTAGGTTCTTGTGGACCTGCCATAGTTGTGGTGGCTATAAGGGTATTGGCAATCTAAACTACAGAGGGTTGAGGAGTGATTGACAAGACAAAAGGAGTATGATGGAAAGGAGGTGAGGTTTCCTTTGGGTTTACAACAAAAGGAGAACCTAAAGAATAAGGAGCTTTATGAATCTCTAAGAGTTTTTCTTCACTACTAGTATTAGATGCTATACTCTCAACATGTATTTATTCTATTGCAGGATTTTCTTGAAGAGATATGGAATATTGTTTATGCTTACCTGACCCTGATGCTCCTTTCTACAATACCTTTATTTCTTTGATGATTTTTTCATGGTCAGGTACTGGGTCAGCTTGTGACTTTTGAGGATTTCTCCGAGTATGCCTCACAAACTAAGCCAGAACTATGAAGTGGAGTTGCCAAGAGGTTCGTCCTTCAGTAGAGTCGCTAGATAGATGATTACAACTGAAAAAGTGCCTAGACATTGTCTATCATCAAAGTTGGATCTGTGTCGTCTCCCACAGAAGATGAGCTTTAGTCTCCTTTCCCTGGCAACAATGCCAATTATGTTATCACTCCGGGAAGCTCTCCTAGGTTGCAGCTCGGAGATGCCTGGTAATGTTAGAAAATTATATATTACAAAGAAATGGAACACATAAAATATTGCAGAAATATAAACACAGAAAACGCATAAAACAGAAGAGACACAAATATACATGGTTCACCCAATTTGGGCTATGTCCATGGAGAAACAACCAGTCCTTCTTTTTATATTATCCAACAAGCTTTAAAGAGATACAACCTATAGCAGATCCGTTGTAACACCCTCTTCGCTCTCAATCTTCTCTCTCTTCCTCACTCAAAACACAAAGATACATAGACGCAATACAATTCCCTCATATATAGTAAGGGGTTGCCTTCTAGGGCAAAAAAAAAGAACTAAACATAAATTATACCTTCAAATCATCTGCCTAATGAACAGCCCATATTGACTAGAAATTACTATACTTTTACAAGGCAATTTTACATATGTTTATAGCTTTGGGGGCGCTACCCGTGATCCCCCATCGGGGGACCATTGGCCCCCGAACCCCCAGCCAGGGGGGATCGCCCCCCCCCCCCCCCCATCGAACCCCTGCGGGGGGGACAAGTCCCCCCCACGTGGAGGGGTGTATAGTTTTCTTGGGGTATACATCCGGCTGAAACCTTTGAATACAGAAGATAATCAGGCTCCACACCCAACAATCTCCCACTTGGAGATTGATTATAGCAACTCCATCGCTGCTTCATTTGCTAGACAATGACTACATTTTGGACCTGGTTGTTTCTCATCTTCTTCATCATACTTGAAGACCAATTGAAACTAAGAATATTCTCAGTTTCTCCCTGGTTACAACTTTTGTTAACATATCTGCAGGATTCTAGCTAGTGTGTAAATTTTCCAGCTTCAATTGTCCATCTTCCAACGTTGACCATATGAAATGGTACTTGAGCTGTATATGCTTAGTCTTGGAATGAAATGCAGAGTTCTTTGCAAGATGTATGGCAGTCTGGCTGTCACTATATAACCTGCCCAACTCCTGCTTCTTACCCAATTCATCCAGAAACCTTTGTAACCAAATCATTTCTTTACCAACCTTTGTAGTAGCAACATACTTTGCTTCCGTTGTTGAAAGTGCAACAAAAATTTGGATTTTTGAAACCCAACTAATAGTTGTTCCACCTACAGTAAATATAAATCCTGTAGTGCTCCTCCTATTATCTTTGTCACCTGCCATATCTGCATCAACATATCCCTGTAGAGCAATGTTTGAACCACCAAAGCATAATGCCTAATTTGTGGTACCTCTCAAATACCTAAGGATCCACTTCACCACCATCCAATTTTCTTTTCCTGGATTGTTCATGTACCTTCTTACAACTCCCACTACATGTGCAATATCAGGCCTTGTGTAGACCATTGCATACATTAAGCTTCCAACTGCTGATGCATATGGAACTTTAGATATATGAGCCATTTCTTCCTGAGTCTTGGGACACGCCTCCTTACTTAATTTGAAATGGCTAGCCAAAGGTATACTAACTAGTTTTGCATTATGCATATTAAACCTTTTCAACACATTTTCTATGTACTCACTTTGAGACAATGTTAATTTGTGATTCTTCCTATCTCTAGTTATTCTCATACCAAGGATTTGTTTTGCAGCACCCAAATCCTTCATTGTAAATGAGTTTGCCAATTTCCTTTTGAGCACATTTATTTCCTACATGTTAGAACCTGCAACAAGCATGTCATCTACATACAATAACAATATAATATAGCTGCCATCATTTTGCCTTTTGAGATAAACACAATGATCACAGTGACACCTGGTATAACCTTGTTCAGACATAAACCTATCAAATTTTAGATACCACTTCCTTGGAGCTTGTTTTAAACCGCACAAGCTCTTCTTCAACCTGCACACTAGTTTCTCCTTCCCTTTTACCTCATATCCTTGTGGCTGCTGCATATATATCTCTTCCTCCAAATCCCCATGGAGAAAGGTTGTCTTTACATCTCACTGCTCAAGATGCAAATCTTTAGCTGCTACTAGACTTAGAATAGTTCTGATTAAAGTCATTTTCACAACAAGAGAAAATATCTCATCAATGTCTATACCCTTTTTCTGTGCAAAACCTTTCACCACAAGTCTAGCTTTATGCCTTTTTCTTCCTCCATCTTCTTCCTTCAACTTGTAAGCCCATTTATTCTACAATGCTGTCATACCTGTAGGCAACCTGACTAAGTCCCAAGTCTGGTTATGTGCTAAGGAGTCCATCTCTTCTTTCATAGCTTGTTCCCACTTCTTCCTAGTTTCTACCTACACTACTTCTTCATAGCATTCTGGTTCACCAGAATCAGTCAACAATACATAATATAATGAAGGAGATTATCGTTCAGGGGGTCTACTTATCCTGGTAGATCTTTTGACACCACTTTCAGGTGTTTGAAGTGCTTGTTGTTGTTGTGGTTGTTGTTCTGGCTATTGATCATTATGATTTTCAGGCGCCATCACTTTTCCTGTGATATCGTCAAGCACTGTGTATTCTTTGTTTTCTTTTTTCCGTTTCTTTTCCTGTAGCTGATCCTTATACAAAACCTTTTCATTGAATATAACATATCTTCTCCTAATTATTTTGTGTTTTTCATAATCATATAAGTGATAACCAAAATCATTAACACCATATCCAATAAAGGTACATTTCTTTGATTTTGCCTCAAGCTTTGTTCTATTTTCTTTGTTAATGTGGATAAAGGCTTCACAACCAAAAGTCTCTAAAAAAGAGTAGTTTACCTTTTTACCTGTCCATGCCTCCTCTGGAATACCACCATCCAAGGAACTTGAAGGCCCTCTATTTATTAGATAAACAATAGTATCTACAACATCTGCCCAACATTGTAAAGGAAATCTTGCATGTAATCTCATGTAGCTTGCACACTCCATGATTGTCCTGTTCATCCTTTCTGACACACCATTTTCATGTCGTGTTCCTGGAACTTTCTTCTCTCTACGAATTCCATTCTTTGAACAGTACCTATCAAAATCTTTGTTGCAATATTCACCTCCATTGTCTGATATGAGACACGTCAACCTTTTTTCTGTCTCATTTTCAACCAAAGCTTTCCATTTCTTGAAAGTATCAAATACATCATATTTATTTCGAATACAATAAATCCAGGTTTTTCTGGTTGCATCATCGATAAAAGTAACATAATAATGAGAGCCACCAAGAGATGATACCTGAGCAGGTCCCCATACATCTGTATGCACAAGCTCTAATTTTTTGCTCTTCTTTTCTTTCCCAACTCTAAGGAATCTGACTCTCTTTTGTTTTCCATAAACATAATTCTCACAGAATTTTAAATCAGCATGCTTCAAACCTGGCAACAAATTTCTTGAGTGAAGAATTTGCATCCCTTTCTCACTCATGTGCCCAAGCCTATGATGCCACGATGTTGTATCTTCTCCTGTAGAGGTTAAAGCATTAACAGAATAATAAATACCATTGCATAAATACAATGTACCAACCTTTCCTCCTTTCGCTATTACTAGGGATCCTTTGGTGACCTTCCAAGTTTTATCTGTGAAAGTAGTTACGCAACCTTCACCTCCCAACTTTCATGTTGAGATCATATTTTTCTTTAGATCTGGAACATGCCTTACCTCCTTCAATCGCCATTGATTTCCATTCTACTGTTTTATGAAAACTATACCCATTCCAACGATTTTACAGGGTTTATCATCACCCAATCGAACCTGTCCAAAATCTCCTTGAACATAATCATGAAAATGTTTCTTATCAGGTGTGGCATGGAATGAGGCCTCTGAATATACCACCCAGGCATCAATAATATTTTCTAATGAAGGAACCAAAGCATCTTGCAACACATCACCTGTTACATTTGCTTCATGATTAGTTTCTTGTTGCCCGTCTCCTTCTTTTACCTTCCGAGAATTGCAATCTTTCTTCAGGTGTCCTTTCTTCCCACATTTCCAGCACACTATCCCTGATCTGGACTTGGATCTGCCCTTTTTTGACTTACTACGATATCTTGGGCTCTTTCCTCTTTTCATTTTTCTTCCCCTAGTCTCTACAGTCAAAGCATTACTTGATGTCTCACCGGAGCTTTTCCGTCGCATTTCCTCGCTAAGGATTGCACCAACAACATCATCAAACTTTAAAGTACTAGATCCAAAGACAGAGTTACTACTGGACATAACTAAACCATTCCAACTTTCTGGCAATGAGCATAGAAATAATAGAGCCCTAACTTCATCGTAAAAATTTACCCCTACAGAACTTAACTGACTTGTAACTGTATTAAAATCATTTAAATTGTCTGCAACAGATCCACCTTCTGACATCTTCATATTAAATAAATGCTTCATAAGAAATACCTTACTTGAGGTCGAGGGTTTTTCATATAGTTTGGCCAATGTCGACATTAAACCCTCCGTTGTCGTTTCCTTTGAAATATTAAACACTACCAATGCCGCTAGGAACAGCCGTATTGTTCCAAGTGCCTTTCTGTCGAGAATATTCCATTTTGTGTCTGTCATACTTGTCGGCTTCTTTTTATTTCTGCTCAATAGTAGGTACAGATCTCTCTGATACAGATAATCTTCCATTTGCATCTTCCACAGCTGGCAGTTTTTGCCGTTGAATTTTTCGACCCTAAAATTACGATCTTTCGCCATTACTCCCACTCGAACCAGGAATCCTTCTCTCCTGTGAGTTTATCAGCCAAATAGATCTTCAGCTCCGATACCAGTTGTTAGAAAATTATATATTACAGAGCAATGGAACACATAAAATATTGCAGAAATATAAACACAGAAAACGCATAAAACAAGAGAGACATAGATATATGTGGTTCACCCAATTTGGGCTACGTCCATGGAGAAAAAACCAGTCCTTCCTTTTATATTATCCAGAAAACTTTAAAGAGATACAACCTACAACAGATCCGCTATAACACCCTCTTCGCTCTCAATCTCCTCTCTCTTCCTCACTTAGAACACAGAGATACATAGACGCAATACAATTCCCTCATATATAGTGATGGGTTGCCTTCTAGGGCAGAAAACCCTAAACTAAACATAACTTCTACCATCAGATCATCCCCCTAATGAACGACCCAGATTGACTAGAAATTACTATACTTTTACAAGGCAATTTTACATATGTTTTTAGCTTCGGGGGCGCTGCCCCCGATCCCCCACCAGGGCACCATTGGCCCCCGGATCCCCCAGCTGGGGGGGATTAGTCCACCCCAAACCCCTGCGGGAGGGGTGTACAGTCTTCCTGGGGTATACATCCGGCTGAAACCTTTGAATACAGAAGATAATCAGGGTCCACACCCAACAATCTCCCACTTGGAGACTGATTATAGCAACTCCACCGCTACTTCATTTGTTAGACAATGACTCCACTTTGGACCTGGCTATTTCTCATCTTCTTCATCATACTTGAAGACCAATTGAAACTGAACATATTCTCAGTTTCTCCCTAGTTACAACTTTTGTTAACATATTTGGTTAAGATAATCAGGCTCCACACCCAACAGGTAACATATAATCTTCAATATCGTTCTTTGAACTATTGGAATGGATGATGGTTTGAATCAAGTCGGATGACTATTTCAACTCTATTTTTACTCAAGACATGCATGAACACCCTCAGTTTTACAATGCTTTAGACCACTAATGCTCAATAGTTTTTAGATCCAATGGATAGATGGAGAATACCGACTGTACTAGTAGATGCATATATAAACACATATTAATGGCCAGCTACATGAAGTAAATGAAGTTTTCAAATCTAATTTATCAACGCAGAGATAAGATGACAGTTATCTTGCATTAGACACTAAAGAAAACATGAACAACCTGTTCAAGTGCAAGCTTAGAATAGAAGAGAAAATGGAAATTGAACATGTAACAACAAAAGAAGCTTATATTGCTAGAATGAAGATGAGAAGCTTGAGTAGTAAAGTATCCACAATCCCCAAAGGTTGAACCCTTCATACATTTAACTTTTAGCCATTTATAGGCCCTTTACAATGCTCCTGAGCTCTCAAAGGCTCAGAGTGTCTTAATCTATCCTCTGTGTATTTTCAACAACTTGATGCCATGACCAGGCACGCATGAGCTCAGAGGTTTCTTTCCTAACAACAGGGTAACTTATTGCTGGTAATTTGCTGCACTATCATGGAGCTCGCTCGTGCTAGTGATGCTCCATGATCTCTTTGGGTTGATTCGGCTGCATCATGCTGGGCTTTTTCCTCTTCTGGCCTCTGTTTGCCAGCTACTGTCTCCCAGCCAAATTTTTCTTCTAGCGTTAGCAAACATGGCTAGACGCTTATAAGGATGTGTCGGCCACCTGTACCTGCAATTGAATGGCTATCGGGCTTCCTAAATCTCCGGCAATGGCACCAATTATGTTATCACTCCAGGAAGATCTCCTATGTTGCATCTCAGAGATGCCTGGTAACATATAATCTCCAATATCATTCTCTAAACTATTGGAATGGATGTTAGTTTGGATCAAGTCGGATGATTGTTTCAACTCCATTTTTACTCAAGACATGCATGAACACCCTCAGCTTTACAAGGCTTTAGACCATTAAGGCTCAATAGTTTGTAGATTCAATGGATAGATGGAGAATAACGATTGTACCAGCAGATGCATATAGAAACACATATGAATGACCAGCTATAGGAAGTAAATGAAGTTTACAAATCTAATTTATCAACGCAGAGATAAGATGATAGTTATTTGGAATTAAACACAAAAGAAAACATGAACAACCTGTTCAAGTATAAGCTTAGAACATAAGAGAAAATGGAAATTGAACATGTAACAACAAAAGAAGCTTATATTGCTAGAATGTATATGAGAAGCTTGAGTAGCAAAGTATCCACAATCCCCAAAAGTTTAACCCTTCATACATTTAACTTTCAGCCATTTATATGCCCTTTATAATGCTCCCAAGCTCTCAAAGGCTTGGAGTGTCTTAATCTATCCTCTCTGTCTTTTCAATAACTTGATGCCATGACCAGGCACACATGAGCTCAAAGGTTTCTTTCCTAATAGTAGGGTAGCCGATTGCTGATAATTTGCTATGCTATCAGGGAGCTCGCTTATGACAACGATGCTCCATGATCCCTTTTGGTTGATTCGGCTGCATCTTGCTGGGATTTTTCCTCTTCCAGCCTCTGTCTGCCAGCCACTGTCTCCCAACCGAATTCTTCTTCCAGTGTTAGCAATCATGGCCAGATGCTTCGAAGGATGTGTCGGCCACATGTACCTGCAATGGAATGGCTATCAGGCTTTTGAAATACCTGCAACGGCCCCTTTCAAATGATAACCATGACTATCTTCTTTTTTAAACAAAAAACGTTGCAACAATGAGAAATCTCACCCATCACTATTCATTTCGGACTTAAAAAGTCCTTAAACATGGCCTATTCCTATATCAGGTCCGCCCTCTAGGTCATTATCGCAAGTCGCTAGTGGCATGTTCCCTTGCTTCCCTTTGTATTTTGGATATGTTAAAAAACACTGAAAATCATGAGAAATTTGCTTTAGTGGACTTGAAAAATTATATATTTTCATTCCCGAACCCTTTTAGGTCTGGGTCTTATCGCATCGGCGTTGCTCCAAGGTTCCCTTTGTATTTTGTTAAATAACAAAAAAATACTAAAAAGAATTAAAAATGGCCTTTCTGCAGACTTCAAATTTTATGCAATATCATGTATATAACCGTCGGGTCTGGTTAATCGCATCGCACATATGCCTCTATAATGGCCCCGCTCCATAATGTTTCCTTGCTTGCGATTTGTCGATGCGATTGATCACGATCGCATATCGCTCATGCCTCGGGCCCATGGTTAGTGCTCCTTGTAATCCCCGATAGAGATCTTGCGATGCGATGTGGGCCGTCGATCTACGTGCTTGATCGATGGTCCACATTGCATCGTTGATCACCATTGCAAGTTCCACTTGGTCTGCCCTTAATCCGCCAGCTTCCTCCACCAACTGCGACTATCGGAGATCGCTGATCAGGGGTGTCTTCTGCCCAACCTTAAGTCCTCCTATGTGTTGGCCGATTTGCAATTTTCTGATTAGATTTGGGCCATTGATCAGCCAGATCTGACGGTTGTTGTGCGTTTCAATGTTTATGCCTACAATACATGGTTTTTCACTGTTTTTATGTGTTTCTGCCTTCTGATAGTGCATTTTCACCATGCTAAGGGTTCTTTTCCTGCATTGGTTTTTATCCTTAGCATGATTTTACTGGCTTTCGAAGAATCTAAAGAGCATATTTGGATTCATTTTTGGGCCATTTTCCAACAAGGCTAACAGTACCTATGCTATCAATCATGGTGCTTTACAGTTAGTTGGGAAAACTAAACATATCAACATCAACCTTTGCACTTCACTTCCCCAGTACCTACCCACCAACCAAGGAGCCTTACAACTAGTCAGGAATGTCTCAACAATAGGGTTTTGATTTCCTCGTACTTATGCCTATTAATCATGACGCCTTACAGCCAGCTGAGAAGCTGTCTAGCCATCATGGGGTAAAGAGAAAAAACAATGCACTATATAATCACTATCTTACCATACCCTTCCCCCTTCACTAGGCCCACACTTATATATATATATTTCGTCTACATGCCTATCTACTACCATGTGGCACACATTGGGGTCATGTGGGTCCCAAGGTTTCACCTACCAAAACGTAAAACATAACACCCATTTCCCATTGCCACGAAGTTGCACCACCCCCCCCATACTATTTCATGGAGTCATCCATGTAGCCAACTGTTATTTTATTTATTTTTATATATACTTGCAAAAAATACATATTTATAACCTTTGCCTTCCATCCGCTCTACCCAATAACCAATTCCTTGCGCCATTTAACCTCAAAATCTATATCTACATATACACAGGTACGCAAGCATGTGGACTTGTGAAATGATTCTGGCTCACCAACCTAATATCAAAATATGAAAATTGCATCATATTTACATCATAATCCAACAATAATCCAACATGGGGTATTACAACACTCTTATCTTGCATCAAATTTCTATTGTTGGAGAGGAGATCTTCAATGGCTTAGGTAGGAAGGATCTAGACTAAGGTGTCATCAGTGTCAATAGTCAAGATTAGGTTGTATCATAAATACTTCTCTATTGTTGTTTTTTAATAAAGAAACTCATATTCCATTTCCATTTTCATTTTTTATATTTCATTATTGTGAATGTCTAATGGACATGATTATGGACTAACTTGATTTACATGTTTATATGCTTTCATTTCTTTGATATGCTCTTGGATTTTTTATTATCTTGCAAGTATGCGACTTTGGAACAAAGGTTAGATTTTAGATCATGTTGGATTTACACCAAACATATGACCTACAGGTTAGTAATACTTTATTAATTTGTGAATTTGAATTAATTTTCATCCTTAGTTGGTTTTCTTTGTTAAGTTTTGTATTATGCTCTATTAGGGATTTCAACCGGCCTAGCCCTAGGGAATTTTTCCTATAGCAAAGAAGTGTGACCTATGGCCAGTGGGATGCTACAATATACAAACCCTATTTTCTCTCTCTTTATCTACTCTCAGCTACTTTGTTCATCTATGGAAAAAATGCACTTGAATAGAATGGAACCCCTCCTAGTGACACATCCTGATAACCTATTAGCGATTAAGTTTGACTCCTTTAACTCTTAACTAGTGTTACAATATTGAGTCTTCCGAAGTCTTCTTTATCATTATCACATGACTAGCCCCTCTTCCATGAAAAATAGGGGCTCACGTGGCATCCTCTCAAATTATGGTGGTCAATTTTGATAGATCAACTTTGAGAAGGCATAAATTTCTCATACAAGGTTCCATTGACGTGATTATTACACCTTTGGAAAGGACCTATAAATGTGTAGATTCTGGAATCTATGTCCATAGTATGGTTGAGACCATAAAAGGTGTTCATTTAAGGCCTCAAAATGGCTCATGAATTTTTTCATTTGAAATTTCCAAACTCTAACCAATTGTAAAAGTGGTGATGTGTGTTAATTCCTCCACATTTTCCACTCTCGAAGCATCAACATCGATGAAAAATAATATAATGATCTAATCTAGGTCATACCTCCCAATTTTGGGAAGATTTTGGTCCCCAAAGTCCTCTACTAAATGAGGTGAGAAAAACTTTCCTCTACCTTCTCCTCATAGTACCATTTAGCCTTCCTTGGAAGCTACCCCTTCATCCCAATCTACTGAAGGAAATGTTGGTTGTTATTCCCTTGAAGATAATTTATGGCTAGGAAACTATGCCAAGGCACCAGGATGTGTGTATTTTAAAAGAAGGGTCCTTATGGTTTTAAAACCTTACTTTGATATAAAGGCACACCCTCCAAATATTTAACGAAAAGGCTTAGTCCCAATTATGACATATACTAAATGTACTAAAAGTGATGAAAGAAGAATAAATGAATATAACAAACTTCTTCAATATTCAATTGAATATCTCAGTTATCTAATATAGTAGAAACTACATAGAAAATGTATTCTTATGGTTTAACAACATAACACAATTTAGTTACATGAAATAAAGGAAACATTCTATCCTTTAAGTGGTATGATATAAACAACCTAATTGTATCATAGGTCTCAGTGTGAAATAAATTTTCCAGGTGATCTGGTCTTTAGGTTAACCTCTCAAGTATTTCATATAATGTCAAAATTGCTCAAATGAAATAGAATATGTAACTTACACGAAGTAAACATTCACAGAAGACAACAAACTTCCATTTTCTAAAAGAAGAGCCTTCTGATGAAAAATTTCTAAAAGTATTATCCTTTGATACAAAATACAAAATTTTCTCTCCAAAAGAAAACCCTTTCCATGAGTTCTTTCTAAGCCTTTACACAAAATACAAATAATAACTTTATTATTGCAAAAACTATTTTATAGGATCTAACTATTTAAAATAGATAATGTCATCAAAGGTATAATCATAAGTTGTCATTTGTCCTCATTTACTGAATTTTGTTGCGGAATTTAAGAAAGTTATGGAGAAAATTTAACCAACCACTCCCATTTTGATTTGGTTGTATAATTATATGATAAAATATTCCTATAGGCAACATCCAACTCAGTGTATTGTTGATACTTTGGTGTAGTAGGAAACATCATCTGAACCTAAAAATTAATGTAAAAATCATTCATCATTTTATTCATTAACACATGTCCATTTAATTTTCTAACACATATCCATTTAATTTTCTAGTCATATATGAAAATTTACTTGAATATATCTTAACTTGAAGTAAAATGTTCCTATAGACATCTAGAGGTAATAATTTCCTTCATTATCCCAGCCTGAAGGCATTCCCATTGCTACCAAAATATGAAATTTTGCATTAAATGAATCAACCTCTTTTTTGACCAACCTAGATTTATCTTTCACTTGTTGCATAAAGTTCCTTTATATTTACTTTATTGGCCTCCATAATCAACATAGGTATGTCTTACACACCCCCTCTTATGAGTTGTTCTCTACTCTTGGAATTTGAATATTTTACTCGTTTAGCAATAATTTGTGGTTGTCTCCCAGTTGAGTTTGAACCTGTTTGATAGAATGTTCTATATTCTACAATAATTATACTACTCCTCCAATAACAAGAATTGATTCCCACAGTTCAACATCATTGTAAACTATTTCATCCAAAAGTAACTTCGTGGCTTCAGTTAGAGACAATGTACTAGTTGATTTTTGAACCATTCTACCTCAATTTTCATTCTAGCCTTAATTTCTTTCTCTTTACTAATGATTGTATTTTTATCTACCAATTCCTCTTTGAGCTCCCTTATATGAGAGTTCTTTATTGTAAGCAACTTTTTGAGATTTTCAATTTCTTGATCTTTAATGCTTAGATTTGACATAGTCTCTACCAACTTTTTTTGGGGATCCACTTTTGTGGTTATTGCTTCAGATCTGATTGTTGCACGGTCATGCTCACTCTTCTCCTTTACCAAACATTCAATATGTTGCTCCTATTTTTAAATCTATTTATTTTTCTCAATAATCAAGAATAGAAGCTACTCCTTTTCTTTATTGAACAATTTCTAGATTTGGAGTTTGGACATGTTCTAGAACTAGCATTTTGAGTTTTCTCCTAAGCACCTAAATCTACACCCAAGTTTGGATTTGCACCCAATTTTAATTTTAATTGCTCTAAGTTCTCTATTTTCATTTGTCTTTTTCTGGTTGAAATTTATCTTGTTTCAACTTGGTGGTCACTTTGGTTAACATATTTTCTAGCTTTGAAGCAATAGTTAATCTTTTGCATAACATTTCCCCTATCTTCCTATGAAGATACATCTAATCAACTGGATGAATCTTTTTCAAATAGACAGTAAAATTTTCTGCTTTGTAGTATTTTATAGGTTTAATAACCCAAGACTTAGGTTCTAAGACTTCCATCTTTAATTTTCCTTTCTCACAATCTAGGGTTGAGAGAGGTCTTGTATGTGATGATCTTGAGCCTTGCTTCCATATTTCACTATACGCATTTTGTTTTAATTTCAATTTATTATTCTTTATTTTCATAAATTAACAGAAAATATTATCCTGCTTACTAGCTATGGTAGGCGAAACACCAAAATATGATGTTTCTTTTGCAAGAGAGGCTGGTGATAGAAGTTCCAGAATGAAAATAGGATTGATATAATCTCCTCAATATTCACTTCAGACATTGAAACCTTTGTTTCATCCAACCTTTGCCTTTTATGTACTCTATGTTATGCATTTTATGAGTTTGAAGTTAATGTCGACTATTGTGTTTCAGAAAATGCTCTTTTAAGCTATTTTTCCCTTTGTTGTAGAGTTTCAATGATAAATGGCTTTGAAGACTGCTCGGGGGCTTCAACGGGAGAGAAATGCCATACCACGTGTGTTCATATTGGGGGTTATATATTGAGAAAAAATAACATAATATATTGAGCATATAATAGGGGATAAATGGTTTTAATTGGCGGGTAGAAAAATGGAGCTCAAAGTTAATGAAAAAATATAAATGGGTATAAAAAATGTTGATGAAAAAATGGATACCTACAATATCTAGTGAAAGTAGGGGTTTTTTTAGATTGGGAAGGTATATTGGGTTCATATTGGTATGAGGTTACATAATGTGATTTTTAGAGGTATTTTCCAATATGTAGTCAAATTAGGGGTACTATTTAGTATGCCATGAAGGCACGTGATATGTCAAAGGTTCATTTAGTGAAGCCCCCATGGAAGACTGACCTATTTCAATGCTTATTTGAATAATAGATCTAGTTCCTGCTCCAAACAACTTTGTTAGAAAATTACTCAGTTTCAGGTCTTTTCACATGCCTATAAGGAGCTAAAACATGCTCCACACTTCTATTTGATATAATACTATGTGGATCATAACGTCAAATCTCTACCTGTGAGAACTTCATCTCATTCAACATTACCTCAACCTCTTGAATAGTCTGTCTTATGTTAACTAGAAAAGGTCCCACTTTTGTGTTCAATTTGAATATGGAAGGACATTTGTAACCAACCCTCCCACATTTACCCGCTTTTACAAGATTTTGAGGGTAAACATGCACTGGGAGTTACTATGACATGACCTGACCTCAATTTTCTAGTTATGGAAGGGAGGCCTACAAACCAACAAAAAACTGACATCTCTTAGAGACTACAGATCACTTAGGAGCCTACAAAGAACCCCAAGTGATTAATCCTTGAGCTGGAACCTTTTTTCACAAGGTCTAATCCCCAACTGCACCCATAAGATTGTATGCATGTGGTTGGAAGGCTATAACTACATGAACGAGCCTAGGTGCTAGTAGTTATGACCCAAAATCCCCAGTTTAGAGCATGAGGTCGTGAGATCTATGCCACTTTTTCAAGCACACCTCTAGACCATTGCCCAAAATTTCCTATCACTTTTCAAAATCATATCAATGATGATGATATTGCTAAACAATCAAAACTTGACCAAGATCTTGACCTAGACTTTCGTAGCACAAGATAGACATTTTGTCAAACATATGGTAACCATGAAAGCTATAGGACATGAATGCATATATGATCATAAACTTTTGAAATTCATCTGAAAATCACCAAGAAGGCTCAATTCAATCTCAAGCTAGTTGCAACAACACTTGTTAGCCCATGTATTCATCAACCATTTAGTAACTTAACAAATCATGAACAATAGCCATAACTAGAGCACATCATAAAACTATGTATATAATCAACATATAACTAGAATAGAAAATATGAAAAATAAACCATAAGATCACCATAATAACTAGTACCAGTGCTCATAGATCACAATAGGAAACTAGCTCATATTAAGATATGAAAATGCCAACCAAGTTAGGGACTTCCACATACCACCCAACCATAGATTGTCTAACCAAATATCTCTTTCATCCAATCACCACCAAGCCATATTCCCAACATGAGTGTGGGATCATAAGGGTTAAACCAAAACAAAACCAACCATGGATTCCAGAGGCCAAACGACATCAACTCTCAAACATAGTGATCTCATTTATATGGTCTAGAAATCACTAACATCAATCAGATTGGTTTGTATCCAAGCTATCCAGGGCTCCATGAACTAGTAACTGAACACATAGCCTCCAAGGAATGTAAGTTGTTTCACGGCTCCATAACATTTGTCCCAACACATAGGCTCCAGGGACTAGTAACCCAACCCAAAGCCTCGTAGGAACCCAAGTTGTTTTAGTGATCCAGAGCGTGTGTTCCAACCCACAGCCATAGGAAAATGGAGAACCAATCAAAAGACCAAATGGAGAACCCACTACACCATGGCTATCCAGGAAATGGCAAGGAAAGGATGAAACCACTACCAATATAGGAAAATATCCATGCCAATGAAAAAACATAACCAAGGAACCACATGCATATACCATGCATCCAAGAATTACGAAGTAGTTCACACATGCAACTTTTTACCTACAAAAAAATCATGTTGTAGTTGTTTATCAAACTGTCTCATTGTGATTCCTTTCTTTCCTTGCTTGCTTTCTCCAAATCCAAGTGAAAGTTAAAGTGCTCCAAGACTGCTCTAAGTGTGCAAGAGTGTATGAGAGAGAGAATTAAAGGAGAGAGCCAAAATTTAATTGGCAAAAGTTGTGAAGTCATTCTCTGGTGCCTTTTTATCGTTGGGGTCTCCTTTTTCTTCATTTTCTTTCATTTTTCCTCTAATTTCCCTTGCATGCAAATTTGTGTCTCTTCACCTTCCTTTTCTCCTACTTTCCTTTATTTTCATAATTAAATGCAATTTATGGCCTCATTGCCTTGACAATTTCCATAGCCATTAATTAACTACATGTGATGCCCACTATAATGTTTTCCCGACATTCAACTTTGAATATGTGTCACATGACCTTGGTCTTATTTTATTTACATGGAAAATCAACCAAGGGTTGTTACAAAACCATCCCCCATGGGGGAACACCGTCCTCGGTGTTCAATCGCACTTATAACCTAAAAAACATGTTGCCCATGTAGCTTTATAACACAACTCAATGCAACGTTTACATCATACCAAACTACTGAAACCATGAACACCATATTTCTTATTAGATATTTATAACACAACTTGATGCAGTATTTACAGCATACTACTTATTGGAGCTTTATAACACATCTCATTGTAGTATTTACAATAAACATATGCATATATAAATATAACCAAAACACATAAAGCAAAAACATTGCTCAACCAACAAATAAGGATGCATACAAATCTCCATTTCATAATCCATCTCCCATGTAGCTTCATCGAGCCCAAAGTGCTTCCACTGCACTTTAACTTTCTCTATTTCTCAGTTATGGAGCATGAGTTGTTTCCACTGCAAAATGCACTATCGCTCTGGCTAAAACTCTCCCTTTGGTTCCACCTATAATACATACCAATCAATCCCATGATCAACATCCTGGACATATCTCTTAAGCAATGAAACATGGAAAACATCATGGAATTTCACTGTTGGCAGTAGTGCAAGGTGTTATGCCACTTGTCCAAACCTCTCAAGGATCTCAAAAGGCCACCAATACTTAGGTGCCAACTTGGCACATGACCCAATCCTCAAGGGGATTCTTTTGGGATCGATGCACAAATATAAATTCTCCCCAACCTAAAACTCCTTGAATGCTCTATGTTGATCTGCATAAATCTTATGCTTGTCTTGTCTTGCATTCAAATTCCTCTTAATAACTTTCATCTCTTGTTCCATCTCAACCGACATATCCAGTCCAATCAACACCTTGTTCACTGGATCACTCCAACTGATAGGAGTATTATAACTCTTCCCATAAAGAGTCTCAAATGGAATCATCCTCAAGGATTCTTGATATCCATTATTATATGCAAACTCCCCCAGTGAAAGATACTCCTCCCACTTCCTCTGTTGATGCATGACATAGATTCTCAACATATGCTAAATAATCTTGTTAACCCTCTCTATATGTCTATCTATCTACAGATGATAAGTTGAATTGAAAGCTAACTTTGTCCCTAATCCTGCAGACAACTCCTTCCAAAACCTGAAAGTGAACTTGGAATCTCTTTTTTATATAATATTCTTGGGAACACCATGCAATATCACTATCCCCCTAGCAAGGATCTCATCTACCTACAATGAAATGAGATACCTTACTCAACCTGTCAACCACAACCATGATGGAATCATGCTGCTTCGATGTGCTTGAAAATCCTATAATGAAGTCCATGGAAATGACCTCCCATTTCCATTATGGAATTGTAACAGGTTGCAATAGAATAGTTGGATTCTTACACTCAGCTTTCACCTACTGACAGCCCAAACATCTTGCAAAAAACTCATCCACCTCTTTATTCATATTCGGCCAATGATAAAACTTCTTGATTGTCTTAAAATTATTTTGATATTCTGGGTGGCCTGAATATAGCTTGACATGCAACTCCCTCAAGATAAGCTTCTTAAGCTCACTGTTATCTGGGACACAAATCCTATTCCTGGATCTCACCAAGCCATCTAACATGAAGTGATACTCCTCATCTCTATCACCTTCACCTATTGATGCAATATCTACTTTAGATGTTGATACCTCATCACAATGCTCTGTATGAAAGATATACTCTTGTAAATATGTCCCATATGAACTCATAGTTGAAATATGATTCACCTACACTCTCCTACAGAGATCATCTGCAACCTTATTCTCCTTTCCCTTGATGTATCTGATCTCAAAGTCAAACTCACTGAGGGTAGCCACTCCATGATAGATTTAATCTTTTTTAGGTCCACTGATCTCCCCTCCTTAGAAATAACATGTCCCATGTAGTGAATCTGAGATTGAAAAAAAATTCACTTGCTTGGCATGGCATACAAATGATTCTCTCTCAATAATCTCAACATTGTTGTCAGGTTCTCTGCATGCTCTTCCTCATTCTTACAGTATATCAATATACCATCAATAAACATTATCACAAACTTGTCCAAGTAAGTATGCAACATTGTTCATCAAACACTTAAAAGTGACTAGAGCATTAGTAAGACCAAAATGAAACACCACAAACTCATAATGTCCACACATCGTACTACATGAAGTCTTGCAAATGTCTTCTTCTTTGATGTGCACCTAATGATATCCTGAACTCAAATAAATATTTGAGAATATTGTTTATCCCTTCAACTGATCAAACAAATCATTATTTTGTGGAAATGGATACAAGTTCTTGATAGTCACCTTATTCAACTTCCCGTAATCAATGCACAATATGAGAGTATCATCCTTCTTCTTTACAAACAATACTGGTGCACCCTAAGGCAACACACTTAGCCTTACGTATCCCTTATCAAGCATTTTCTTAAGCTGCAACTTCAATTACACCAACTCTGGTGTACTCATCCTATAAGGTGCCTTAGATGCTAATGTCACTCCCAACATCAACTCAATAGAAAATTACACCTCTCTATGAAGAGGCAACTCTAGAATCTCTATAGGAAACACATCTTGAAATTTCTACAAAATAGGATACCTCTTCATGACTTCATCATCCTCAACATCCTTCCCTTTGTCACTAGAAATATGCACTATAATTAAATACACATCCTTTCTTGAAACTATACTTTCCCTGCATAATGTTGGTATGGGATCCCCTAGGTCAGTTTTGGGGCAAAACCCCAAGTTTTGATGTAAAAATATGCAAATTCTCTGCAAATTGTGGTCGCAGAGTGCATAGCTAGTTAAGATTAAAAAATAGTTTTACCCTTATTTTATGTAACTTGAGTTGGTTTTTGAAGATCTACCCCTGGTCCATGGACCATGGGATTGTATAAATAGGTGTGCCTTAGAGAGTCTACGACACGATAAGATATGATGAATGTAATGGGTCAATGGAAGGAAGATTGGGATAGAAGTTGTAGAGGAGGAAAAGGCTTTGTAACTGAGTGCACAGAGGCCTAGAGTAGTGTCTACAGTTGAGTGCGTAGACCCTTGCACCTGAGTCCGGAGGGAAGTTTTGAGTCTGTAAACCTTTGCTGAATATCAATAAAGATGATTGTACATAAATTCCTATGTTTAGTGTCTTTATTTTTGCTATGTATGATTGTGATATATGTTGTGATGAATGATGGTTTTATGAAATAATGTTGTATTGATGCACAAATTTACTTGATCTGTATTATTATCTGAATGCAATTAATGTTAAGTGGTTACATGAAGATCAAAACACTTTTTGTTAGAGTTATCGAACACTTAGGTAATTCCAAGTAATTACTGATCTAAGAGTAATCTAAGGTTCACGTACATAGCTAATTAACCTGTCTAGGGTCTGAAAAAGCCAGTCATAGACCTTTGCATATGTCTAGAAGTCGTTTAAGGGAAGTTACAGTGATAGGACATAAGGGCCTAGAGATCTGCGTGAAGGGAGATCTAGGTCGCAAAAGGGCATCAAACTGATCTTTGGGTGCGAAAACTTGGTTCCAGCATCTCCCCATACTGCTTCGAGTGAGACTTTAGTCCATGCACTGTAGATCGATGCCGAAAGAGCCAGTAGTGAAGGGATTTGTTTGGTGCAAATAACTTTGAACTTGGGTCAGGACCCCCTAAGCCAACGAATGGTTCTATTGCTGGGACTGGGATTTGCATAAGGAGATGTGTGATGTCGCATCACTGGACTCTAACCAAGAAGGAAATTGAGAAGTGGTTGGATAGAAAGATCCATGAATTCATAGCACAAGAAAATAGAAATCTATGCCTGACAAAGGAACCGTGGTTGGACAAATATTTATACATAGAAATACACAAAATTTTATTTAGAACCTTCTTGGTTGAACTATATGAGTGGATCGCTAAATTGGCAGATGACCAAGGAATGTGGAGTCTTGACAATCTGATAGTGCAAACCTCAGAGCTAGTGCAGAGGTTGGAAGCTTTTGAAAATAAGATTGCACACGTTATTGAACACTGGCTTGATCGAGTCATAGGAAGATTTGTAGAGTTCGCGGTTGATACCTCAGTCAGTTACAATGGAGCAGAGAAATGTTTATTCAAGGGACGCCAGGTAAGTATTTGAGATCTTTGAATACTTGGATTAAGATGCTCTTGTGTGAAAAGTGGGTTATGCCATTGCCTTGATTTTTGGATCTACGCAAAGTGGACGAAGCTTTAGAAATAAAGAAAAATCAAGTCCTGAATATAGTCAATTGAGCGGACCTCCTTCGAGTGATGATGAGGGAGTGGTACAAGCCTCACTGCGGAGTGTAATCCAGCTAATAAAGCAGGGTTTCCTGCAAATACATCATCCATCCACGCCACCTCCACCTTCACCTCCACAACATACATCTTTGCCCACACTGCCACCACCACCGCCACTATTCAACATCTCGAATATAATGAAGTTGCCCGTTTTCAAGGGATTAGGAAGTGAAAATCCGGATCAGTTATGGTTCATTGTAAAGGCTATGTGGACAGCACATAAGATTACAGATGATAATATAAAGAAGGCGCAGTTGGTTACTACTCTACAAGATCACGCGTTGACATGGTACATTAAGTACAAACACTCAGACTGATTTGAACAAAGAATTTCGTAAGCCTAAGTCTGAGTCGCGATCAGTGGTTAGGTTCAAGGAAATTGCGATGAGGGTCGACGAAATGCCTTGGGAATTAGATCAAAGATTGAAGTGCTAGATCTGCGAAGCTAATATGAATCTCACAGATAGTCATCACCGTGATTGGTTTATATTTGCTCTCCTATCCCACTTAAGGATTTCTCTATCACAACAAAAGATAGGAACTCAGGCAGAATCTCTGGAGATTGCGATGAGATTGCATGAAACGCCTACTTAGGACGCTTCTTTGGGAGTTCAATAGATTCACATGGAGTTGCAGAACCTTTGCCTAGAATTGCAGAGCTTGAAAAAATAAAAAGTGGCTCGGCCAGAGGTGCACGAGGAAGTTTTATGCCTCAAGTGTAAAAGCCATGGGCATGATAAAGATCACTATCCTATCTTCATGAATTATATTACAGGGGGAGGGCCAATTCCCCTGAGGTAGGAAGCTCCAGCAGGACCAAGTACGGGCCTTGCGCTATGGTGCTCTATCTATCAAGTGGTTGGAAGACATGTAACGGATAATTGTCACTTGCTGCAAAAGTTTGTGTAGACACCACAACAATTATTCTGCAATTTCTATAAATCGGTGGGTCACGATGAGCGCCATTACCATAGATATGAATTAATGATGGACATAACGCCTGGGTATTGAATTCAAGCAGAAACTTGGCCTACGGATTAGGGCACTGGGGGAGCGCGCGGAGCACACCAGGGATGCAGAGGAGGCTGAGGAGGAGGAGGACTTGGTAGAGGTCATGGACAAGTCATCTTCTACAATTGCGAAACTCCAGGACATTATGCGTGGGAGTGTACGAATCAGACACACCCGTCATGTCAATATTGCACCCAGTTTGACCACACAATTGAATAATGTTTTGTGCTAATGGCCAAGATGCTGGAGAAGAAGGCACAACGTCATCATCCCACCCAAAACTTGCAGATGATGAGGGCCGAGCCCCATGAAGAGGACCTGAATGTGAATATTGTGTTGCGAAGTGGGATCATGACTGGTGACGATAAGGGAAAACAACCTAAGGAAGGTGGGTGGGTTCGCAAGGCCCTAGAAAAGGAAACTGGTTTCGATCTGGCGTGCATGGAGGAAACATTCATGGAAGTGAAGAAAAACTTCGTTGGGGCCTCTACCTCAGGAAGTTAGGACAAACTATCTGCAGAGGTTGACCCCTCTGTGCTTACCACTTTCTTGGAGACTTGTATGAGATTATTACCCGATAGAAAGGTTGTGAAAGGGCTAGAAGAATTGACAAACAAGTGTGCTGGTAAGGAAAATGATCCTGAAGGACACCGCACAGTCAGAAAGATCGACAAACATAAGACGGGAACAGGATGCGAAATGAGGCTCACCACGCAAACAGGAGACTATGAGATGGACCAGGTTATTTTGGACCTGGGGTCGGATGCGAATTCTTTGCCTAAACAAACATGGGAAAGAATGGGGAGACCTGCATTGCAGTGGTCTCCAATTCAATTAAGGACAGAAAACCAGTAGAAGATTATCCCTATGGGGCGATTGCCTGGAGTGACTATAGATATAGAAAGTGCGAACATGCTCGCTGATTTTGAAGTGATAGAAATTGTTGATGACAACAATCCATACCTGTGCTCCTAGGAATTGATTGGGCTATTGACATGAATGGAGTCATCAATTTGAAGAAGTGGACAATGTCATTTGAAATAAAATCACTCCGCATTGTAGTACCATTGGACCCTGCAGAGGGACCACACTACATTGAACCGATCTGCGACTATGAGGAAAGTGATGATGACTTGGATCAGATCTATAAGATAATAGCGTGAAACCAAGACTGGGTTAAGACGATAACAAATGAATGAATTGCATGGGACTGTGAAAGTTCCTGTACCTCAGATTCAAATGAGGAATTGGATAAATGGTAGAATAGGTTGTATGAAGTATCTACGTTGCGCTGCAATATGATGACTAAATCACTACGCTGTGTGCCGTCGGAGGTAAGAAATTTACCTTATTACGATGGTTTAACTGACGTAGATAAGTTTTTGGATGCTTTTAAAAGAGAAGTTCCAAAGGATTACCTCTTTCAAGCACTAGATTTGGCACTGTGCACTACGCGCACTCAGTGGTGGGGTATGCACAAAGACAACTTTGATGAGTGGCACGATTACAGGAGGATGATGAGGATGCAATTTTCTCATCCTAAAGTACGGTTAACTAAGAAATATGATGGGAGGAATGATCTGCGTGATCATTTGGCAAAATGGACTAAAGTGTATTGATCGGAGCTGTAACCAGAGTGGGCACATTTATTCTATCACACTTTGGATATAATCCCTATGAATTGGTACCTAGAAACAGAGCTCCACCATGACACCACAAAGTGGGACATCTTAAGAGAAGGATTCTTGACAACCTTCAACTTTGAAGACGGGTTCAAAAGCACTGATGAAGCACTGCATGAGGTTAATGCAGTGGTCTTCTAAATTCCGCAAGATCCTTTGGAATTGGTTCAACCAGATTGGAGCACCCAGCTGCGCCATGTGCTGGAATGCTATAACATGATTGCTGAAGGGGAGGATGAGGATCCACATAATATTAGTGTCCCAAAAGTAGAAGGCCACTGTGAGGTTGAAGGTCTGCATATAGAGAACCTGAATATCACCACACCGCTAAAAACTAGGCAGGTAAACATTGTTACTGAAGCAGAGCCTAAGTTCACGAAGATTGGAGATTATTGGGATGGTGCCATAGTGGATAAAGTTGCTGAGTTACTCCGCAAGTACCAGGATCTTTTTCCTACAAAATTTTCAGACTTGAAAGGCATCATATGTGATTTGGGCATGATGAAAATAACTTCGAAATTGGGCATGAAGCCCGTTAAGTAGAGGCCATATTGCCTTAATCCCAAATACAAGGAAATGGTCCGCTTGTGATCCAGGAGGATTCTGTTGATTCCATTATAGTGTTCAAGTGTCATCATCAATGTTAAGTGTCGTCATCACTTCAATTCAGCTTTGGCATATCGATAGTGTTGGTTAGGGATCAGGTTGATCAGGTAATGTTCATAGTGTTCATGGTGTTAAGTTAATATGGGTTTTACCTGGCTATCAACTTGAATTCATCAATAGTTTTGCCAGGAATGGTCGAAGGCATGTGTTTTGTCGTTCGTCTTTGCAGGATTTGTGTTAACATGGGTTTCGTTGTGGAAAAGGGTTGAGATGATCGTCGTCCAATGTTGATTCAGTGTTTTGGTTCATGGATTGTCATGTAGTGATTAATGCCACTTTCTGAAAAAGATGTATAGGGGTTATGTCAAAGTGTAGTTTTGGACACTAAAAGACTAAACCTAATCATTATACTAAAACCTAAACCCTAATCCTAATGCCCTAGACATATTCCTAAGTCCCATCCACCATATTGCAATACAAAAAAATCATGTATTAATCATTTGACCTAGTCCTAAACCTATTACAACAACCCTTGGCATATGTATTAACATATAAAACATTGGAAATTAAAAGAAACATAGTTAGAAGACCATGCGGTCATCTAACCATGTTGGAAACATGTGGCCAGGTATGGTTAAGTCGCGGGTTGTCCAAGACTAGTGGAGGGCAGTCACCATAACTACAGCCTAGATGTTCGCATGTGAACAATGTTGTTAACCATCGGGTTGTAAACAGTCAGAGCTAGCCATCGGCCTTAACCACACGGGGTATCAAACTGCAACAAGTAGGCATGTGAATGGGAGTATGGAGATTGGTCAAATATAAACTGTGGCAGTCCAATGTTAAACCGCGGAGTTAACATTACCACAGGGTTAGTAGTGACTGCCAGGTCTTCGGGAACCACGGAGTAGCTGTCACATGTGGCAGTTAGCGCAACCATTCCTGGAACCGTGGTGGCAAATGTTACCATGGCAGTCCATGGTTTGACTACGAGCCTGTTCACATGACAACTAGTTGTCTAGCGTGCCGTTAAATAACTGTTTACGGTTTTATGGTTAATCCAATGTATTTTTGGTTTTTTATTAAGTTTTTTGTTACAAAAACTAATTCGACCACCATGGTGTTAGCCTAGGTGTCTCATGTCAACAGGACCGAGCTCAAACACTAACCAAATTCACCATGTATTCAGTCAAAGTGGTTTTGATGAACTTGGAGGCCTATAAGAGGCCGATTTGTCCTTTGAAAGACATTAGAGTGGTTTTTGAATTTTGTATGTAGATTCTGGAGGGCATAGGCGATTTTGTTTTAGTGTTTAGGAGCATCCGAGGTAGATTTTGGAAATTGTAAGAAGCATTGGAAAGATAATTCAGAGGGATATCTGATGACAGTGATCAAAAGTTCCTGCATGCACATTCAGTCTGGTCTTTTCTCTTTGTAATCAACACCTTCTTCTCATTCCTAATAAAAACGGTCACCCATCTTGAAAGCGGACCCAGAGACGTATTACATCAGGGAAGAACTCCGTCATCAATTTTATTTCTGGTATCATTGTGTTTTTACTATTATCACTTCTGTTATGCATCAATTTTATGTTTAATCCGCTGTCATAAAGTGTTCTTATCAAGCAGTTTTCCTCGATTTGCGTTCTTTTAGCTAACATTCAAATCATTAATGGTTAATCAATTCTACATCAGTTTTTAGTTTATGATCATTTCAGATCATATAATTTGGTATTAGAGTAGGTTCCATTTGTAGAATGTGCCATTGAATGTTAACCAGGTCAAAGTCGCAACAAGGAGAAGGAATTTTTGAGCAGATCAATCTAGAGATTTGAAAGCAATGAGTCGTTCAGAAATCGACCATGTTAGGGCCTGATGTAGGTGAAAACACTGAAACTAAGATGAGTGAAGAACAGTTTCAGCAACCGTTCTTCACTATGCAACAAATTTTGGGAGAATTGTACGAAGACAAGAAGGCGAGAGATGCAGCTTCTTCAAAGCCATCAAAGAAAGACAATGGTAAAGGGAAGACTGATAAACTACCTTCACCTCCATCATCTCCATCATCCTCTTCTTCTTCTAGTGCAGAATCTGAAATGGAAAACAAACCTAAGAAAACATCTCTTTTGAAACTTGATTTTAAATTTGAGTTACCTGTTTATGATGGCGAAATGAACCTTGAAAAACTAGATAACTGGATTAAGTAGTTAGAAGTGTATTGTCACATTCAGAACATTTCTAGAGATAAAACTAAAATTTAGTTAGCTACACTTAGAATGGGGGGAACAAATTTGTTCTGGTGGGAAAGTAAAACTCAGGTAGATGTAAAGCGTAAAGGAAAAGTCATCTCTTCATGGTCTAAGTTTTTAAAAGCTCTTAGGAAACAATTCTATCATTTAGGATACATGCAGCAAGTTGTTATTGATTGGCAGCAGCTGAGGCAAGGTAAAGGGAAGAGTGTTTAGGAGTTTACTTAGGAGTTCAAAAAGAAATAATTGGTGCTTGGTATTTCATTGGATACATGTGAAACTTTGTTAAAAGACATCGGAAGTTTACATTTATATTTGCAGCATACTTTATTGATGTTTAATCCTGATGATTTTGATGAGGTGAGTGTTCAGGCCATACATATTGAATCAGGTGGCAGACCATTCAAGTTTTCATCACAGTCATCCAAAGAGTTGGAAACCAAAGATTCTAGTGACAATAAGGGGAAGAACAATTCGAAGAGAAAGAAATCAGCGGTCGTTCAGAAGGAAAGACCTACTTGTACTCATTGCCAGAGAATTGGTCATGATGAATCAAAGTGATGGAAACTTCATCTAGAACTTAAGCCAAAAAAGTTCCTTAAAGAGAAGGATGAAAAGAAGGCCATTACAGTAGTCCAGCATGATCTAGGTTCCGATTCAGGTGATGAAAGGAGGATAATTGCCATGGTTATGATAGGTAAAATTTCTGAAACTGGTTCAAGTTTGAAAAATATTGCATCTTCTTCAAACATAAATCCTCCACATGAGGATAAAAGAGTTGAACTATTTAACATAAGGATAACTTCTAAGCATACAAAGATAGATACAATGTTTGACAGTGGATCACAGGTGAATTTAATCTCTCAATATTTAGTTAAAAGTTTGGGTTTGGAAACATGGAATCACCCAAGACCTTACCCATTAGGATGGCTAAATAAATCAACTCAGATACAAGTCACCAAACAGTGTCGGTTAAAATTTTCCATAACAACTAATTACATTGATGAAGTGGAATTAGATGTGGTTCCAGTAGACATATGTGGAGTTGTCTTAGGAAGTCCTTATATTTATGATCGAGATGCAATATTTTACAGGAGAGAATATAAATATCACCTTAAGAAAGATGGGGTTGGATTTATTGTCAGGGCACATCAAAACAAAAATCACTCGAATTCAGTTAATGTTAATCAGATGAAGCGATTAATGAGTTCAAACAAGCGGTTTGTAATCATGTGTGTAAAGGATCAACATAACAATCAACATGATTCGTGTTTAAGTTATGCAATTCAGCTTAACGATGGTTTGTTTAACGAGATAGAAACAATTCTAGTTCTATATAAAACCAAACATCTTATTCATGAGCAGGGAATACAACATGAGTTACAGTTTGTGCCTAAAGCTCCTCTTACTAATGTCAGAATGAATCAAATCAGTTTCAGTTTGGAACTTAACAGTTGTAGGGATACAGGTCAATATTGGGGAAATTCAGTGTTTGACTTCTCTTGTATTGTGTCGCGATGTCATGTCTCGAACAATTTGGAAACCTCTTTTCAAGTGGAGAGGAAACCTATTTTTTTTCATATCAAAGCCTTTCTAAAGCAATGTCAAAGTGTCTAATGGGAACTTATGTATAAGAGGAAAGTGTTAATCAATGGAAACATCATGTAATAAATGAAGGAAAAGTGATTCAAACAAATCAACAGCTAAATCAAAAATTTTAGAATCAAACTAAGTTGTAGCAAATTTCACCTTACAGTTGGATAGGTTCAGTGCAACAAGATCACTTAGTAAACAGGAAGAAGGAAAGTATGTCAATTCAAGTAGCTGGTTTGATGTCAAGATCATCTTTGATTGTCTCTATTTTTCTGCAAAATAGATTGTTTATACATTTTTATTGTATTAAACAACATCCAGTAGACACTGTTTTCAAAGATTGTGAATCACTAACTCATGATTTTCCTAGAAAGAATTCAATTGCCATGTTGATAACAAGTTGTTTTCCCATCGTCGCAAGTTATTCATACTGCAGATGGAAGAAACAGGTCACCAAATCGAAAAGTGCCATGGCCGGCATCATCAGGGTCATGACTTGTAGGTGATTGATCGAATGTATTGGTACATCGTCAGGTCAAGGTGGAAAGAGAGGGAGTTCTACCCTCATCGACTAATTGTTTAGTCAGAATTTTGTGGTCCAAATGCTTTCAAGTGAAGAGGAATGATCCAGGAGGATTCCATTGATTCAATTGTACAAGTGTTCAAGTGTCATCATCATTGTTTAGTGTCGTCGTTGCTTCAGTTTAGCTTCGATAGATCGACAGTGTTGGTTAGGGATCAGGTTTTTCAGGTAATGTTCATAGTGTTCATGGCGTTCAGTTAATATGGGTTGTACCTGGCTGTCAACTTGAGTTCAACAACAATTCTGTCAAGAGTGGTCAATGACATGTGTTTTGTAATTCGTCTTTGCAAGATTGGTGTCAACATGGGTGTCGTTGTTGCAAAGGGTTGAGATGACCATCGTCCAGTGTCGATTCAGTGTTTTGGTTCTTGGATCGTCATGTATTGATTAATGTCGCTTTGTGAAAAAGATGTATAGGGGTTATGTCAAAGTGTAATTTTGGACACCAAAAGACTAAACCTAAATCATTATAATAAAACCTAAACCCTAATCCTAATGCCTTAGACCTATGCCTAATTCCTATCCACCATATTGCAATACAAACAAAATCATGTATTAATTATTTGACCTAGTCCTAAACCTATCACAACAACCCTCAGCATATGTATTAACATATAAAACATTGCAATTTAAAGAAACACAGTTAGAAGACTACACAGTCATCTAACCACTTCAGGAACATGTGACCAGGTATGGTTAAGCCACGGGTTGTCCAAAAACAGCGGAGGGCAGTCACCATAACCGCAGCCTAGATGTTGGCATGTGAACAATGTTGTTAACCACTAGGTTGTAAACAGTCGGAGCTAGCCGCAAGCCTTAACCATGCATGGTATCAAACCCCAACAGGTAGGCATGTGAACAAGAATATGGAGACCAGTCGGAGACAAACTATGGTTTTCCAGTGTTAAACGGTGGAGTTAACGTTACCGCAGGGTTAGCAGTGACTACCAGGTCTTCGGGAACTGCAGAGTAGCTGTCACATGCGACAGTTAGTGCAACCATCGCCAGAACCACTAGGGGAAAATGTTATCATGATAGTCCATGGTTTGTTCGCAAGCCTATTCAGATGACAACCGGTTGTCTAGCGCATCATTAAATAACTGTTTGCAGTTTTATGGTTAATCCAATGTATTTTTGGGTTTTTATTAAGTTTTTATTTACAAAAACTAATTCGACCACCATGGTCCTAGCCTAGGTGTCTCATGTCAACAGGACCGAGCTCAAACACTAACCAAATTCACCATGTATTCATTCAAAGTGGTTTTGATGAACATGGAGGCCTATAAGAGGTAGATTTTTCCTTTGAAAGACATTAGAGTGGTTTTTGACTTCTGTATGTAGATTCTGGGGACATAGGAGATTTGTTTTCAGTGTTTCTGGAGCATCTGAGTTCGATTTTGGAAACTGTAAGAAGTGTTGGAAATCTTATTCAGAGGGCTATCTAATGACAGTGATCAGAAGTGCCTGCATGCACATTCAATCTGCTTTTTTCTCTATGTAATCAACACCTTCTTCTCATTCCTAATGAAAACGGTTGCCCATCTTGAAAGCAGACCTGGAGACGTAGTCCATCAAGGACGAACTCCATCATCACTTTGTTGTCCTGTATCGCAGTGTTTTTACTATTTTCACTTCTATTATGCATCGATTTTATGTTTAAACAGATGTCATAAAGTTTTCTTATCAAGTAGTTTTCCTCGATTTGCGTGCTTTCAGCTAACACTCAAATCATTAATGGTTAATCAATTCTACATCAGTTTTTAGTTTATAATCATTTTAGATCAGCTTGGAATCGGATAAGATGCTTGAGGTAGGCATTATCGAACCAGTGGAGGAATATGGTTGGGCTCACCCAATGGTAATCCAAGAAAAGAAGCAAAAGGGAGAGATACGGATTTGTGTAGATCTCAGGAAGCTTAATGATGTTTGTGTCCATGATCCTTTCTTGACCCGTTTATAGATGAGGTGTTGGATAATGTTGGAGGGCAGGAGGCCTACTCATTCACTGATGGGTTCTCTGGGTATCGTCAGATTAATATCGCACCAGAGGATAGGAGTAAGATGACCTTCTCAATGGAATGGGGTTGTTTCTAGTACACAATGATGTCGTTTTGACTCAAGAATGCATCAACGATATTCTCGCGTGTGGTCATCGTGGCATTCAAAGAGTTTATTCACGAATTTTTGGAGGTCTATTTTGATGATTGGACAGTGTTTGGGTTAGTAAAGCGCCATGTAGCCAATCTATGCTTGATGTTGGATACGTGCCGAAGGTATCACATCACTCTGAACCTGAAGAAGTTCTTAGTCTATGCCCCTTTTGGGATTTTTCTAGGTCATGTGGTTTGCAAGAAAGGACTAATGGTGGACCCTGCCAAGATCACAGTAATAATCAATTTGGAAGCCTCGAGAAGTGTCAAATAGCTGCGCATAACGCTAGGCCATACTAGATATTATCGAAAGTTCATCAAAGCTTATGCCCATATTACTGTGCCCATGGAGAAGTTGTTGAAGAAGGATGCTACATTATGTTGGGATGAAGAATGTTAGCACAGTTTGGATGTATTGAAAGAAAAAATGGTCACCGCATCGATCTTGGTCTTCCCAAATTGGAAGAGGAATTCCATGTGCATGTTGATGCCTCGTGGATTGTGTTAGGGGTAGTGTTGACACAGGCTGGTGAAGGAGAGATGGATCATCCTATCACATTTTCAAGAAGAAAGTTGTCAAAATCTAAAAAGAATTATTTGACGATAGAACGCGAAGGATTGGCTATGGTGTATGTGCTCCAAAAATTTAGACATTAGCTGTTGGGTGGACATTTCAAGATGTACACAGACCATTCTGCATTAAAGTATCTAGTTAATACGCCTGTGTTTGGAGGGAAGATATGTCGATGTCTGCTGTTGTTACAAGAATATGACTTTGAGGTAATTGTCAAGCCAAGAAGGTTGAATGCGGGACCTGACCATTTGTCACGCATTAAGACAGGGGAAGAGCCTACTAATTTGGAGGAAGGGTTACTCCAAAAACATCTCTTCATAGTGTGCATAGCGGATAACCACTTTGCAGATATTATCCACTTTCTGACTATAGGGATAGCTCCAGAAGGATACACCAGCCAGTAGAAGAAATAATTGGTAGTGCACGCAACAAATTTCTTAGTAATTGTAGACCATTTGAATAAAATGGGATTAGACAAGATACTTTAAAGATATGTGCCTGATTTTGAGTGAAATAGTATCCTCCTTGAAGCTCATGGAGGAGCTACAGGAGGGCATTATGTAGGAAAAGCAACAATGCAGAAAGTTTTGCACACTAGATTGTGGTGGCCAACACTGCATAAAGATTCTAAAGCATATTGTAGGGCATGCAATGCATGTCAAAGAATGAGCAGACCATCGTGAAGGGATGAGCTACCTCTGAATCTGTAGGTGTCACTACAACCATTTGATAAATGGGTAATCGATTTTGTAGGACCAATTCAACCCCCAGGCAAGAAAATAGGTGTGTGTTATATCATCACTGCAACCGAATATCTGACTAGATGGACAGAGGCGTAGCCTGCAAAAGACTATACAGGGGCAACAACAACAAAGCTTTTGTTTGAATATGTCTTGACCAGGTTCGTTTTCCCAAAGGTATTGATGAGTGATTGATGTACACATTTTCTCAATGAAACAATTAGCGCACTGATAAAAGAGTTCCAGGCTTACCATTAGAAAAGTACACCATATCATCCTCAGGCCAATGGAACAGTGGAGGCCTTCAATAAGATATTGGAGAACGTGCTGACAAATATTTTCAATGCACAACAGAATGATTGGGACGTGCATGTACCAACAGTATTATGGGCATACATGACTACTTGCAAAAAACTAACAGGTCAGACACCTTTCCAGTTGGTCTATGGCAGTAGAAGTTGTGATGCCTATGGAATATATCGTGCCTATTCTATGCATAGCGGCTTTCATAGGAATGGCATATCATAGAGCTTTAGAAGAATGGCTCGTACAACTATTGGAACTCGAGGAAGATAGGTTTTTGGCTGGATTCCATCAGCAGGTTCAGAAGGAACATGAAAAGGAATCGCATGATCGACACATCAAATTGCACACATTCAAGGTAAATGACTTGGTTTTATTATATGATAGTAAGTTTGCTAAATTTCTAGGAAAGTTTTAGATGCACTGGTTGGGACCATATGTCATCAGAGACATCACAAATGGGGGTGCGATTTAGCTCGCAAAGCTGAACAGAGAACCTTTCCCAGGAAAAGTGAATGGGAGCCAGTTGAAGTCCTATACGGAGATCTGGCTTAATGACTACATGATGATAGGATAGTCTTAGTGCTCTAAGCAGTTGTAAGGGAGTGCAAGACTATAAACTACACTGCCTGGTTTTGGGGACTCCGTGACAGGAGGGTTGCACAAAAAAGGGTGATGTCACAGTACCAAAAGTATCACGAAGGGAGTTGCGCTATGGAGGGAGATGTCATGCAGCTTAGCCAGAAAGTGACTGTTAGAGTCATTGTTCATGATTTGACAGCCAGGAGATGGTTAAGTGGAGTGGGTGATCGACATTTAAGGCTAAAATATTTGGAGACATGTCACCAAATCAGCATTAATGAGAGAATTTTGGGGGGAATAATGGAATTTTAATTCAAAATCCCCTATAAATTACGCGTGGCCATCTAGCAGAGAACACTTTTCATCCTTATAATTTTTTAGCTGTGTTGTCTTTCCCTTATGAATCCTCAATTTTTCACAGATTTGGTCACAAGCTCTGTGTTTGATACCTTACCCGAGGATACCCAACAGTTTATTCGTAGCACTATGTGAGTACCAAGAGAGATGACAAGCACCAGAGGAACTGTTGCCTCCGAAGAAGTGACCCCAGAAGTAGTGAGCATGGAGGCTCCAACTCCTATGCCTATGACGTTGAGGTCACCTAGGTCAAAGCCTACACCAGTATGAGAAACCCCCAAGCTGAAGAAAGACAAGAAGAAGAGGGCGATGCTAGTGCATGAGTCGCCGAGGAAGCACTTTGCTACCCAAGCCCAGAGGAAAGATAAGCCACCAATAAAGGACAAGGATAAAGTCATAGATTTAAAGGTCGAAGAGGGCGCGGAGGATATAGATGTTGAGGTCATGGATCCCATCTCCAAGTTTCTGGATTATATCCCTCTGTGTAAGGGAAAGGTGAAGGTCACTAAGAACCCAGATGCAGAAAAATTCCTTATTCATATGCCCCTGCTACTTGAGAGCACCACTTTTGAAGGTCCGCGCTTGGCATGGATTCCCCATTTAGAAATAGAATACTAGGATTTCCCTGACCATGAGAGGCTTCCCCACCTCACGACAGAGAAATATATGAAGTGGGTGTATTATAAAGAATTCACTGTCACTGTGTTGGAGCCAGTGGAGTGGATTCATGGAGTGAGTCAATTAGGGTTTTTGAACCTACTGTGGGTGCCCCACTACCACCGCTCCAATATCAATATCATATGTATAAAGCAACTGTTGACTCTGGTACATGATGGGTGTTTATGGATGAGCACACCTATCCCCATCACGGACATGCTGATCCATCGGATCATGCTCCTGCCACATTCAGGCTTGAATTCAGCCAAGGAGTTTAGCAGAAAGACAAGTGAGCATGACTTGGCAGAAAAGATGAAGAAGAAATTTGACCTAGTCAAAAAGCCACATGGGTACTCCATAACGTCCATCACTGACCCCACGGTGAAAATTGCCACACAAATACTAACTGGTAAGATCATGAGGAAATGTCACACAGACGAGGTTCCGACGCCAGTGATCTCGTTAGTTGGACATTGTGTAGAGGGCATGTAGTTTAACTGGTCACGCTACCTCTACAGTGAGTTCCTTGCAAATTTTCGTGAGGCTCAGGATGAGAGCAAGACCTCCACTAAGCGTGGTTGTTACTCTCCATTGTGCTAGTTTCTTGGGAGCTACTAGAGGATAGTCAGTTTCCTCCCTTGGAGAACAGATTTCTGGAGGCTACCTAGTTTTCCTCCCTCTAGGCCACAAAGGACTCCATGAGGGTCACGGAGACAAAAGTTTTCTGGGTTTTAATGGAGGCGAGCTTTCACATGGCCATCAACTAGAAGCCACGGTTGTCCTTGACTGTGTATGAGCAGCTATTAGAAGACGCGAAGTTCAAGACAGACTTCCACTGCATGTATATCAGGGCGCGAAAGGATCCACAGCAGAAGTGGTTTGATCTTCCCTATCTTGCCACAGATGATGCCATTCAAGAATTTATCAAGCATTGGTTGGTAGATTGGAAATCTCCATCCAATCTGGCTGCGAGTACCAGCAAAGGCCCGGGGAGTTCCGCGGAAAAGAAGAAGAAGGAGGTAGCAAAGTAGGAAGTCCATAAGTTGGTTGCATAGTGAAGGAAGGAGGCCAAGGAGAAGGCTTGATTGGAAAAGGAGCGCGCTGCAAAGAAGTAGGCTAAACAGGAACAACCTGACTCCGGGTGAAGCAGTAAATCCCCTTCACCTCAGGCCGAGGAAAAGAGTAATCAGAGTAGGGCGGTAGCATTGATGAAGGACAAAGCACTCCATTCTAGTGAAGAGGTATAGGGAACAGCAGAAGGAGGGGCCCCAGAAGAATTCAAAAGTAATGAAGCCACCACTAGATCCCATTACACTAATATAAGGTGATCTCAATGAGATTGGAGATAAAGTGCGTAATACCACAACGGAACTATTGCAGTAGTTTGCACAAAAACACCTGCAGTCACTAGGCACTATTCAGAATGATTTACGTGAACTATAGATTCAGACCAATAGGATACAGGTGGGCGTAGGGTAGGTGAGCGCCACACAAATGAGCCTGGCACCAGGAACAAGTCAAGTTGCTGAGATAGTCATGTCAATGGATCTCTAGGAAGTCACACTACCCAAAGGTTCCTTGAGCAAGGAATTTGCTAATGATAAGGTCATCATGAGTACTCTGAATAACATCAGCTGCAACCTCACAGCACTTCCTAATGAGTATCTTCACACGCTGTAGATAGGTGTGACCGCGAAGTTAAGAGTGCGGGAGCAGTGTGCTCTCATTCTAATAAGTGAGTATCAAGTGAACAATGAGCAAATGTTCGCTAAAAAGACAGAGGCCCTGAAGGAAAAAGAGACGATCCAAGTGCAAAGCGCCCAGCTGGCGGCCATGGTTACATCGGCTTGTAGGACAGTGCTGGAGTTGCACATACCTGAGGAGGCACTGCTTGAGGCTAAGATTAGGAAACTTGCTACGGGCATCCACGATGCTAAGGCAGAGGTGGCCAGAGTTCAGTTCGAGCTCAACATGGAAATCACAGAACTGGAGCTCAATTCATAGCCTTTGACCCTACCAAAATTTAGGGAACAACGCGAAGCTACTATTAAGGATGGAATAGCTACTGTGGATGATTCAGTTTTAAACTGCACAAAGTTGTTTAATTAGGCCATGGAAGAAGTGATGACCCTGCAGGAAGATCCCAACATGCAGAGATTAAAAATAGAGATTCGTGAGCTTCAGCAGCAGTACGACGAAGTGAGAGTGACGACACGCTCAGTGGCTACAACGTAGCACCTCACCAAGTTGCAAAAGGGGAAGGAACTCCTTACACAACTGGAAGAAGCGCAGAGAAAAGAGGCATTCCTTAAGGCATGGTTAGATCCTTGGATGGAAGAAGCCTACCAAGTCTGTTGGCATTATGACATAGGTGTTGTCCTTGATGGAAACTCACTCAGATGACAGATCACAGTTCAGCAAGTTAACAGCACAAAGTTCAGATCAGGATGAAGAAAGAGCGGTATATGCAGGTTCACCATTGGCAAAGCCGAGTATACACATGATTCACTATATACAAGTTGTGTATATGTACACATGCACTTTCATAGAATGCAAGGCACATATATCTTGGAAAACTAAGTTTTGGTCCGAGGTATTTGGTCCATGGTATTTTGATCCATGGTATTGGTCCAAGGTATCTGGTCTGAAGTATTGACCCTAGGTATTGGGTCCAAGGTATTGATCCTAAGTGGTTTTGGTCCATGGTATTGAGTAAGGGCTAAGACTATAAAAGGAGGGGAAGATCATTAGGCCAAGGTACTCAAGAATTGAATATCTGATGAAGAGCAAGATCTAGAGTACAGGTTATTAGGTTATGGTGCATCGCCGGATCTGAACCAAGGATGAACCTTACCACTTGATGAAGGATAATATCTAATGATGGGTCAAGATCTTAAGGCTTGAAGTGAAGTATCTTTATATGGTTTGATCATTTTTCTAAATAAATGGTGCATGTTGTAGTCTGTAAATATGATGATCTAGGTATAACTGAAGTCTGGAATTGTTGTAATGTTTAAATCATCATTTATAGATCTGTACGTAGGTTCACTTTAGAAAGGGCGCGTATACACATTGGTTATGCATATCAAAACAACGTATACATATTAAATTTGATTTGCAGATTTTTACGTAGATTTGCCTTGAGAAAAGATCATATGCACGCATGTTTGATACATGGAAGTAGCATATACCTTATAAAATATGTTTCAGTTGCTTCTGTTTGTTGTTGCAGTGTTGTGGGTTCTAGCTTGGGTTTTGGTTACTCTATTCTAGTTATAGCATTCTGAAAGATCAGATTGAAGGTTTGTCAAAGTAATTGATTGATTCAGTTGTGGTTGGTGCAAAGGAAATTGGTTGATGCAGATATATTTGATGATTGAATGATGTTAGTGATGGATCCAATCTAAAAATTCATGAAACGTGGTCCCTAGAAGAAAAGAGAAGGTTGTAGCCTTCTATAGGCCGGCACCTACGTACTAGTAAATATATCAGCTAGTACAAGAGCTAGGGGGTTGTAGCTCCCTTCCAAGAGAAGTTGGAGAACGAGAGAAGGTTGTAGCCTTCTACAGGTAGAAGCCTGCATACTGGTATAATTTTACACCAGTACAAAAATTGTAAAAAGAAGTTTCTTATTATTAAAAGAAGATAGAGATGATTGCAGCAGGTGGTTTTCACCCACGTTGGGTTTCCACCTTATATCTTGTGTTCATGTGTGTGATTGTCTGTTCTATTTTTACTGCACCTGGTTACTATTTATGTGGTTCTGATGCACTAATTAAAGATCAACATATGATGAATTAACTGAATCATAAGTTTGTAGGATATACACTAGTTGCCTTAAACACAGTTGCATTACCACGCGAGTTCCATTAACTGAAGTAGGGTATTTGAATCTGATTAAGGAAATGAAAATTTGTTGGCTTGCTAATACTGATTCAGCCCCCTTCTCAGTATTATTTCCAACAATTAGTATCAAAGCAAGTCCTTCAGAAGAATCTTGATCGCTTGAAGGAAGATCCATCATCATGAGTAATCAAGAAAGAGAGGGATCCATCAGACCACCAATCTTTGATGGAAGCAACTTCATTTATTGGAAGGTAAGAACCACAGCCTATATTCAATCTCTTGGAACAGATGTCTGGGAAATCGTGGAAGGAGGATATACATTTCCATCAGCAATTCCTACAAATGCGGCAGGTAAAAAGCAATATGAAACCAATGCCAAGGCTATCAATACATTATTGGGAAATCTATCACAATCATAATTTGTCAAAGTTATGCAGCTCAAATCCACCAAAGAAATATGGGGCAAAATCGTTCTAAGCTATGAAGGAGACTCTCAGGTAAAACGTGCAAAATTGCAAACTCTCAGAATTCAATATGAAACTATCAAAATGCACAATGATGAAAGCATAGCTAGTTACTTCTTACATATAGATGAGATTGTTAATTGCATGAAGAATTTGGGTGAAGAGATAAAAGAAGTTACTTTAGTTGAAAAGGTTTTAAGATCTTTGTCTGCTAAGTTTGAATCAAAAGTATATGCCATAGAAGAAAAGCGAGATCTTCAGACTATTACTATGACACAGCTGCATGGAATCTTAACTGCTTTCAAGATGAGAAAAAGGAGGTCCATCAGATATGAGAGAAGTTGCATTTAAAGCTTTAGGAAAAGAAGATCTCAATGAATTAGGACATATTTCAAAAGTAGAAGAAGAAGCAAACTTTATCAAGAACCTTCAATGGGTTCTGGAAGATTCAGAGGTAAACTACCTTTCAAATGTTTTGCTTGTGCAAGAATCGGTCATTATGCTGCCAAATGTCCTCATAAAGATAAGTTTGATAAAGGTAAGGAATCTGAAAAATGGAATAGAAAACAAAGTATAAGTAACAAGAGCTACTATACGCATGAAGAGAGTGATGGTTTATCAATTAGTGATGAAGATTAAAATATTAATGACTATAGACTTCTGATGGCTTTTGAAGATGATGATTTCTTGGATGCTTTAGATGAAGATGACCTTTATGAAGAAATCTCTAAACTCAATCTATTTAGAAGAAAAGAATATGATTATAGATACTTTGACATTCCAACTTGCTCAAAGAGAAAAACACAATGAAAAACTGGAATGTGAATTGTGGGTCTAATAAAGGATATTGAGAAAACAAAAGCTCTCAATCTTAGATTTGTTAAAGGATAAGAAACCTTAAATGAAATTATCAAAGTGCAGCATTATCCTCTGATAAAGATAGGTCTTGGATATATTGAAGAAGCATCTCAAGCATAGAAGATGTCAACCTCCACTAAAAGCTATCTTGATGCAGCAAAGAGAAATGAACAATTTGACAAACGTCAACAAAGGCATAACGTAGATCACTAGGTAAATCGGGCTCAATTTACTTCAAGGATGAACAAAAGCTACAACCAATCTCAGGTAAATCATACTCAATCTACTTCAAGAATGAATATTAATATAAACTACAATCACGAGGTCAGTAGATTCTATAATCGCAGGAACTTCTTTAATGGCCAATGTTTTTCATGTCATAACTTTGGACACAAAGCTCCTCAATGTGTTGCTTACAAGACCATCATGACTAGAGAAGCAAGAAACCAAAGGAATGTGACAGGGATCATGAAAAGGTCCTACAATAACTTTTCTGTTCTTGAAAATAAAATAGAATGCTCTATCTGCAATAACTTTGGTCATGAAGAATCTAAATGCAAGAGTAAATTTCGGCAAACCTCTCAGAAGGAGAAAACTCCATTAAGTCCCAAAATATGGAGAAAGAAAGAACTGCAAACAAAAATATGTGGTATAGCCTTGTATGCAGAAGGACAAGAAAATCAATGGTACATCGATAGTGGATGCTCAAAACACATGACAGGTGACAAAGAAAAACTTCATTCATATAATGCCTTACAAAAGGAAAAGAAGGTCTCATTTGGAAATGACGCTCTTGCTGTCATAAAAGGTAAAGGCTCTTTTCTCTTAAAAGAAAAAGTTAAAGCTACGAATGTTACATATGTTGATGGTCTAAAGCATAACCTGTTTAGTGTCAGTCAAATGTGTGATCAAGGAAATGAAGTAGTATTTCGATCAAATGGATGTGTTGTTCATGAGCTTGATACAAGAGAAACTGTGATCAAAGGTATAAGAACTCCAAACAACTTATACATACTCAAGGGAGGACAACAACAGTGCTATCTAAGAAAAAATGATGAACACTAGCTATGGCACAGAAAATTGGGGCATCTAAGCTTCTCTCTAATAAGAAAAGCATGCATATTCCACGTTGTTTGTGATCTTCTTGATATCAACATTCCAGAAAATACAATATTCAAATCATGTCAATTTGGTAAGTAAACCAGATTGCACTTCCCTGAAAAGGAAGGATCAGCTAGTAACCCTCTTGAACTTGTTCATATTGATTTATGTGGACCATCAAGGAAAAAGTCACCTCATGGAGAAGAATACTTTATATTTTTCATTGATGATTTTTCCAGAATGTGTTGGATAGGACTTCTAAAGCATAAAGATGAAGCATTTGAAAAGTTCAAAGCCTTCAAAGCTTTGGTTAAAAATGAATCAAATTGCAAAATCAAATTCCCTAGATCTGATCAAGGAGGGGAATTTACCTCGAATGAATTCTTTGACTTTGGTGAAGAACATGGAATAAAAAGGAAATTCTCCACCGCAAGGACTCCTCAGTAAAATGGAGTGGTAGAAAGGATTAACAAAAATGTTCAAAAAATGGCTCATGCTATGCTAGATGATTATGGAACTCCTGCAACCTTCTAGGGTGAAGCTGCATTCGTTGTCGTCACTATTATCAACCAAGCAAATGTTTTGGTAAATAGCACTCAAACTCCACATGAACTTTGGTCTGGTAAGACTCCTACTATAAAATACTTCAAATCTTTTGGAAGCAAATGTTACATCAAAATCACTGATGAAAAACTTGGTAAGTTTGAACCTAGAGCAGATGAAGGTATTCTCCTTGGTTACTCTTCTTGAAGTAAAGGATAGAAATGTTATAATAAAAGACTTGGGAAAATTATTGAAAGTATTGATGTTGTGGTTGATGAAGCACGCAGAAATCCAAAACAAATAAAAACTTAAGATTATGAAGAAGATGAGGATTATCCTCCCACACCAAATCAGACTAATTTTGAAGAAGAAACCAATGAAGCACTAGAAGAAGAGATAACAGTAGAAGAAAAGACTCCGTCCAGGTATGTTCAGAAAAATCATCCAGAGACTCAAGTTTTGGGATAGAAAGAGGCAAGTGTTCAGACAAGAAGAACTATTACAAAAGCTTCAAGCTATCTAGCATTGTTATCCTCCACCGAACCTCAAAATGTAAATGAAGCATGCAAATATGAATGTTGGTTCAAGGCCATGAATGAAAAACTTGAGCAAATTGAAAAGAATAATACTTGGGAATTAGTTCCTAAACCTCATGATAAGAATATCATAGGAACTAAATGGATATTCAAAAACAAGTTGAATGAAAATGGAAAAGTTATTAGAAAAAAGGCTAGACTTGTTTGTAAAGGATATGCTCAACAAGAAGGCATAGATTTCGAAGAAATTTTTGCACCTATTGCTAGACTTGAAGCCATAAGAATGTTCCTTTCTCTTTCTAGTTTTTAGAAATTCAAAGTATACCAAATGGATGTAAAATCTGCCTTTCTTAATGGATACTTAGAAGAAGAAGTCTATATTGAGCAACTAGACAGGTTCATTCTTGGAAATGATGCAAAACTTGTATGCAAACTCATAAAGGCTTGTTGACATTATGATGCATGTGTTGTACTTGATGGAAACCAACTCGTAGAAGATCAACTCACTTATATATATCTATATGAATCTACAGAAGAGATATCAGATGTGACAGAATGCATGGGATGACAGACAACTCAAAGGAATCAGATGACAGTTCTCAGTATGACAAGTTAGCTTTGCCATCAAGTCCAAAGGGGGAGATTGTTGGCATTATGAGACAAGTGTTGTCCTTGATGGAAAATCACACAGATGATAAATTATAGTACAGAAAATTTATTTTCAAGTTCACACACTTTTATGCAGAGAAACGTTTCTTTCATATAGAGGAAAGTTCACGCACTTTCATGCAAAGAAAATTTTCTTTCATGTAGAGAAAAGTTCACGCACTTTCATGCAGAGAAAAGTTTCCTTCATATGGTGAACATTTCATGCACTTTCATGCAGAGAAAAGTTTCTTTCATGTAGAGAAAAGTTCACGCACTTTCATGCAAAGAAAAGTTTCTTTCATGTAGAGAAAATATCACGCACTTTCATGATTGGTTCATGGTATTAGTCCGACAGTTTTTGATCCTATGGTTTTGGTCCGTGGTATTGCATCCAAAAGTGTTGATCCCAAGTATTGGGTCCATGGTATTGAATTGTTATGGTTTTTGGTCTGTGGTATTGTGAAAGGCCTAAGGCTATAAAAAGGAAAGGAGATCATTTGGCTGCACACTTATGGGTTGAATATCTTAAGGTGAGCTAGATCTGAAATACTTGTGATCAGTTGGTGAGTGATAGCTAGATCTGAGTGATAGCTAGATCTGAATGGGTCGAGATCTCCATGGCGCATGATCAGATCTGTAGATCTGATAGTCTGGGGTAGGCTTGAAGACTGAAAAACTATCTATACCCGCAAGACCGCAGGTGTCACGCAGTGCAGGTTCGAATACCCGCAGAGCAGAAGAGTGTATAGGTGCAGATCTAGCCACTGGACCGCAGGAGCGACACGTGCAGATGCAGATACCCACAGAGCAAAAGAGTGTGCAGGTGCGGATGTAGCCGCAGGACCGTAGGTGCGACACGGTGCAGGTGCAAATACCCACAAAGCAGAAGAGTGCGCAGGTGCAGATACCTGCAGATGAGAAGACTGTGCAGGTGCGGATACCCGCATATCATAAAGCAGCACAGGTGCGGATGTTCGCAGATGTCTATTGGTGAAGTTGCAGACCCTACTTGAAATTTGTTTTAACTGCGTTTGACTATTCTGTAGGGTTCTGGGTGCATAATTGATGTCTGGTTACTAGTATTGAGTTCTGATAACAGCATGATTATGTTTAGCTTCAGTATTGATGGTTGAATGGATCAAGTTCTTAATGACTTATATTTATGTGATCTGATGGACTAGATCTGGTTGCTAACTCACATATTATCCTTGTATATGTATTGATCTGGTGTTTGGATGATTCAGAAGATTGATTGATAATGTGCTTCAATGATATTATTGGGTCCAGTATGAAAATTGTATTAAACGTGGCCTTTCAGATTATGTGTTGTGCTTCAGGAGTATCCAGTATGAAAATGTATGAAACGTAGTACCTGGAGTAGAGAAGATTGTAGGCCCGTGCCTACGTACTAGTATCTTAGCTAGTACAAGAGCTAAGGGGGTGGTAGCTTCCTTCCAGTAGCAATTGAAAACTTTGGAGCATTGTAGCAGGTAGCAGCCTGTGTACTAGTAAATGGATTGGCTAGTACAAGAACTATGGGGGTTGTAGCTCCCTTCCAGGAGAGACTGGAGAACGACAGAGGGTTGTAGCTCTCTGCAGGTAGTAGCCTGCGTACTGGTAAAGGACTACACTGGTACAGAACTTTTGTAAAAGGATTTTCTTATTAAGAAGAAGATTGAGATGACTTGCAGCAGGTGGTTTTCTCCCACATTGGGTTTCCACCTTATATCATCGTGTTCATGTGTGTGGCTTATGTGTGATGATCTGTTCTATTTTACTGCACCTGTTTACTGTTAATATGGTTAATAATGTTCTAATGCACTCATTGAAGTTCAATTAATTAAATCATAAGTTTACTGAATATACGCGGGTATTCTTAACTGAAGCAGCATATATGAATCAGAGTATGGAAATTAAAAAGTTTTATTGACTTAATAATATTGATTCATGCCCCCCTCTCAGTATTATTTCCAACAATTGGTATTGGAGTAGGTCCTTTTGTAGAAGCTTGATTGCTTGAAGGAGATCCGTGGAACAATGGGAAAGAAGCTTAGGAAGAAAGCATCTAAGTAGAAGAAGACATCTAAGAAGAACTATGACAGTGGGAGAATCGATTGGGGATTATGTGGAAGAAGCACTTCAGATTCAGAATCATTTCAGAATGAAGATGAACTATCAGGTATGAATTTATTATCCTCTGATGTTCCAGCTATCTATCCATTTGGAAAAGATGAAAGTGATAGCGAAACAACTGAATTTTCTTTTATGGGTGAGAAAGAAAGATATCAAATAGAGGCATAATTTAAAAGGCTTACAGACAAAATTAGAGATCAACAAGATCTATTGAACAAAAGGGAATGTGTCTTTAAAGAAGAAGCTGCCAACTAAAAGCTCAACTAGAGGAAGGAAACAAGTTAAGGAAGTTATTCAAGGACAAATATCAAAAGTTGTAGGATGAAGTAACATCACTAAGAGATGAAGTCAATGAAAGAAGCACAACCATCAAGAAACTCAGAGATAGATCCAGTTACTTTGAAAGTCTTGAAGCCACGATCCTCTCAGTAAAAGAAGATCTTGAAGAATCAAAGAAGCAGAATAAATAACTACTCCAAGCTCATGAAAATGAAGTTCTTGAACTAAGACGTCAGTTGGAAGAAGAAAGAAATGCTGAAGAAAACGTGAAGAAACAGTATCTTGAAAAGGAAGAGAAACATCAAGTTGAGGTAAATATTCTAAGAGATAAATTAGAAGAAAAGGATAAACTGTTACGATTTCAAGATAGTACTAAAGTCTTGGATGATATTCTTAATAGTCAAAGGTATCCTGCTATCAAAACTGGTCTTGGTTTTCATGAATCTATTGAAGGTGAATCTAGTTCACAAAGTAAGACAAGGGACGCGACCGCAAAATCTGAAATGCTCAATAAGGAGATGAAATCCAGATGTAGAAGAAGAAGGTTTCAAGACCATCATGCAGAAATATCATCACATTCAAGGTACTTTAATGGATATTTCTTTGCTTGCAATATGTTTGGTCACAGAGCTGTTGATTGCTATGGAAGAAATATGAGACATGTAAGATGTTACACATGTAACAAGCTTGGACATATAGCTAAGGAATGCAGGAACAAAGTATGGGCACCATACCAAAAGGAGAAAACATCATCATCACACTTGAAGATGTGGAAGAAGAAAGAAGTACAGTCAGAAAGAGGCGGCATAGCACAACATATAGACATAACATAATCAGAGGGAGCTGGAAGTGTAAAACTTCAGTGTCCTAAATCTCATACACAAGTTTGTTAAAGAGAAGTCACGTATATACGCGAGTTGGTTATGGCATAGTCACGTATATGATTGTTTGAGGAAAGGCAGTAGGGACAGGTTCAGGAAAAGGATCAATTATGATTCAGTTTATTATTTGCGCTGTTTGATAATGGTTACAATTTGCTGATGATGTGTGGAAATGACTTGATGGTTAGAAGTGTTTTGTTTCTAACTTGATAATGATGATGACTTGATACTTCTTGCTGATATGCATGATCAGATCTGATAGTAAAAAAGATGGCACAGGTTTAGGGGGAGCATATGCTTTTAATGCATTGTTGGCATTATGGTTAATAGTCCTTGGTGATGATGCTTATATGGATAAATGATTCATCTTGCTATGATATGGTTATGAGTTGTTCAGATGATTCTTGGGGTTACATAGTTGATATTTAGATCAGATTTGTGGTTGATTCTCTAATGGTGCTTACATGGTGATCTTCATAAGGATAAGGAGAAGTACATAGCTTGAATTCACATCTTCTTTACTTGATGATGAGTCACTCATATGTTGTTGTCGGCATATGCATAAAGATCATATATTACAGTTATGATGCTGGATTCCTATTGTTCTTGGCACACATATGGATGAGGATTGTTGGCTAGATACATGGATGATTATTCAAAGTTGCATTGTGGGATACATGATGATGATGAGTTCTTACCTATATAGGTTGTTTCGTACATATGTTGATTGATGCAGATATTCCCAAGTGATGATACTTGGTCCATGCATATCTGGATGGCTATGGTGTTTCTCACATATGATAGAATGATTCTGTATATACAGAATTCTGTTCAAAAGGATGAGTTGATACGGACATACCTTGATGATTCATGCACTAATACAAGTTGTTGGTCTAGTTGTTGTTGAAAGATGCTATGGAGCAGATCATACAATGTCGTTGCTGATGTTTATCATGATCTTATTTAGGTGTTTGGTCTCTGTTATAAATGTCATGTAAAGGTCATATCAAGACTCATGATGTAATAGTGTGTCTCTATCTATTGTAGTCATTTGATGAGATCTCTTCAGGTCATGTAACGGCCTATGTTGGTTTCCCCACTATGCCTGGGATGAATGATGTTATTCTCTTATGTTATCATATGTAAACTTTTGGTATATCACCATTGTGATGGGAGATAGATGTATGTATGAGTCTTTGGTGATAGGAAGGTCATTTATGATGTATAGAGCCATGTTCTTCTTGTAGAACATCTTTTTGTAGACCTTTCTTACAGTCAGGGGGAGCATGAACAAGCATATTTCAGTAAAGCAGAGATTTCAGCATGTTCTCAGAAAGAGCATGGACAGATTGGTGCATCATGGCATATACAAAGGGGGAGCTCATTCAGAGATTTCAGGAGGTAATCAGGGGGGGTATGGGCAACAAAGGAAGAGATTATCTTGGTCCACCCTTTGCCCTTGATGTCAAAGGGGGAGAGTGATTTGGTATTGTTGCCATCAAGTCCAAAGGGGGAGATTGTTGACATTATGATGCATGTGTTGTACTTGATGGCAACCAACTCGTAGAAGATCAACTCACTTATATATATCTATATGAATCTACAGAAGAGATATCAGATGTGACAGAATGCATGGGATGATGGACAACTCAAAGGAATCAGATGTCAGTTCTCAGTATGACAAGTTAGCTTTGCCATCAAGTCCAAAGGGGGAGATTATTGGCATTATGAGACAAGTGTTATCCTTGATGGCAAATCACACAGATGATAAATTATAGTGCAGCAAAGTTATTTTCAAGTTCACGCACTTTTATGCAGAGAAAAGTTTCTTTCATATAGAGGAAAGTTCACGCACTTTCATGCAGAGAAAATTTTCTTTCATGTAGAGAAAAGTTCACACACTTTCATGCAGAGAAAAGTTTCCTTCATATGGTGAAAATTTCACGCACTTTCATGCAGAGAAAAGTTTCTTTCATCTAGAGAAAAGTTCACGCACTTTCATGCAGAGAAAAGTTTCTTTCATGTAGATAAAAGATCACTCACTTTCATGATTGGTTCATGGTATTAGTCCAACAGTTTTTGATCCTATGGTTTTGGTTCGTGGTATTGCATCCAAAAGTGTTGATCCCAAGTATTGGGTCCATGGTATTGAATTGTTATGGTTTTTGGTCCGTGGTATTGTGAAAGGCCTAAGGCTATAAAAAGGAAAGGAGATCATTTGGCTGCACACTTATGGGTTGAATATCTTAAGGTGAGCTAGATTTGAAATACTTGTGATCGGTTGGTGAGTGATAGCTAGATCTGAGTGATAACTAGATCTGAATGGGTCGAGATATCCATGGTGCACGATCAGATCTGTAGATCTGATAGTCTGGGGTAGGCTTGAAGACTGAAAAACTATCTATACTCGCAGGACCGCAGGTGCGACGCAATGCAGGTGCGGATACCCGTAGAGCAGAAAAGTGTGCAAGTGCGGATCTAGCTGCTAGACCGCAGGAGTGACACGGTGCAGATGTGGATTCCCGTAGAGCAAAAGAGTGCGCAGGTGCAGATGTAGCCGCAGGACGCAAGTGCGACATGGTGCAGTTACAGATACCCGCAGAGCAGAAGAGTGCGCAGGTGCGGATACCCACAGATAAGAAGACTGTGCAGGTGCGGATACCCGCATATCAGAAAGCAACACAGGCATGGATGTTCATAGATGTCTATTGGTGAAGTTGCGGACCCTGCTTGAAATTTGTTTTAACTTCCTTTGACTATTCTGCAGGGTTCTGGGTGCATAATTGATGTCTGGTTACTAGTATTGAGTTTTGATAAAAGCATGATTATGTTTAGCTTCAGTATTGATGGTTGAATGGATCAGGTTCTTAATGACTTATCTTTATGTGATCTAATGGACTAGATCTAGTTTCTAACTCACATATTATCCTTGTATATGTATTGATCTGTTGTTTGGGTGATTCAGAAGATTGATTGATTATGTGCTTCAATGATATTAATGGGTCCAGTATGAAAATTGGATGAAACGTGGCCTTTCAGATTATGTGTTGTGCTTCAGGAGTATCCAATATGAAAATGTATGAAACGTGGTACCTAGAGGAGAGAAGATTGTAGGCCGACGCCTACGTACTAGTATCTTAGCTAGTACAAGAGCTAAGGGGGTGGTAGCTTCCTTCCAGTAGCAGTTGAAAACTTTGGAGCATTGTAGCAGGTAGCAACCTGCATACTAGTAAATGGATCGGCTAGTACAAGAACTATGGGGGTTGTAGCTCCCTTCCAGGAGAGACTAGAGAACGACAGAGTGTTGTAGCTCTCTGCAGGTAGTAGCCTGCGTACTGGTAAAGGACTACACTAGTACAGAACTTTTGTAAAAGGATTTTCTTATTAAGAAGAAGATTGAGATGACTTGCAGCAAGTGGTTTTCTCCCACATTGGGTTTCCACCTTATATCATGGTGTTCATGTGTGTGGCTTATGTGTGATGATCTGTTCTATTTTACTACACTTGTTTACTGTTAATATGGTTAATAATGTTCTAATGCACTCATTGAAGATCAATTAACTGAATCATAAGTTTACTGAATATACACGGGTATTCTTAACTGAAGCAGCATATATGAATCAGAGTATGGAAATTAAAAAGTTTTATTGACTTAATAATACTGATTCATGCCACCCTCTCAGTATTATTTCCAACAAGGCTCTCTGTGGTCTAAAACAAGCTGCAAGGGCCTGGTTTACTGACTTGACAAATATCTCCATCAACAAGGTTTTTCAAAGGGATCAGTTGATAGCAATCTATATACAAAGATTGACAATAATAAATTGCTAATACTTGTCGTCTATTTTGATGATATCATTTTTAGTAGCAGTGAAGAAGCCATGAGTCGGAATTTTTCTTCGGTAATGCAGCAAGAATTTGAAATTTCCCTACTTGGTGAGCTTACATATTTTCTTGGTCTACAAGTTCAACAAAATAAAGATGGTATTTTATTGTCAGAAACCAAATATCTCAAACAGATCTTGAAAAAATACGGCATGGAAGATTCCAAACTAGTATGTATCCTAATGGTAACAGGATGTTGTCTCAGCTCAAATGATGAATTAGCAGCAATACATCGACCAACTTACAGATCAATTATTGGCAGTCTACTTCATCTGATAGGCACCCAACAAGACATCATGCATGCAATAGGAATAGTTGGAAGATTCCAAGCAAATCCAAAGGAATCACACCTTCAGGCAGTCAAAAGTATTTTCAAATATATTCAAGGAACACAAAATTTTGGTTTATGGTATCCTAGAGATACAGATATTACACTTCATGCATATATAGATGCAGATTGGGTAGGAAGTGTTGATGACAGAAAAGGCACTAGTGGTGGTGCATTCTATATGGGTTCCAGATTAGTGTCTTGGTTCGGCAAGAAACAAAGTTCAATTGCATTATCTATAGCTGAAGCAGAATATGTGGCTGATGCATCTTGCTACACACAACTCCTTTGGATGATGCAAACATTGCAAGAAATTTAGATCACATGTACTCCACCCATCTCCATTCTATGTGATAATACAAGTGCCATCAGTATTTCAAAGAATCCAGTCATGCATTCCAAGACCAAGCACATACCCATCAAATATCATTTTCTTCATAAACAAGTGCTTGAACAAAAGGTCAAATTTGAATATGTTCCTTCCAAAGAATAGGTTGCTGATATATTCACCAAACCATTGCCCAGAGAGACATTTGAATATCTCAGACAGAAGCTGGGAGTAGTTGATGCATCATCCTACTGTTAAATCCTATCTATTTCAGAGAAAGGTGGTTATATGCGAGTTTCATGAAGCGTAGTCATGTACATACACTGGTTTCTGTGGATATAGTTGCGTATATGTTCGTTTGAAGAAAAGGAGTGGACCAGACTCAGGGAGAAAGGGGTCTGATATGGTTCAGTGAATTATCTGCTCTACTTGATGATGGTTACAGTTTGTGGATAACATGTGGAAATATGTTGGCTGTCATAAGTTGTTGATAACTTGATGTATATCTGATTGATAATGATGCCTTGATAACTCTTCTATTATATGAAATGAGCAAATCTAATAGTGATCATCTGGCACAAGTTCAGAGGGAGTGTATGCTTCTAATAATGCATTGTGGGCATTATCTTAGAAGATTTTGGTACAGATTCACACACTTGTTTTTTATTTAGGTGAAACAGGTTCAGGGGGAGAACATGGTTGCTGTTCTGGATGTTGAATGACAGATGTTGCTAATGATAGTTGCTAATGACTATCATGGTCTTGTTTAAGATATTTGGTCTCTGTTATATATTTCATGTATATTTTTTTAATGAAAAGGTCATGAAATGACCTAATTTGTTACCCCACTATGCATGGGATGGATGATGTAATGTTTCTTGTTTTGACATGTATAAATAATTGGTATATCCCCTTGGTTGGGTGGATGAGTCAAACTTGGTATATCTCGACTTGGTTTGGAGATGGATGTATGTATGAGTCATTGGTGATAGGAAGGTCATTTATGATGTATGTATAGAGTCATGTTCTTCTTTTAGAACATCTTTTTGTAGACCTTTCTCATATTTAGGGGGAGCACGGAGCTCAATCAACACTCTTTAGCATATCAGAGAATTCAGCATGTACTCAGGGGGAGCATAACCCTTTGCCCTTGATGACAAAGGGGGAGAGTGACTTGGGCTTGCCATCAAGTCCAAAGAGGGAGATTGTTGGCATTATGACACAGGTGTTGTCCTTGATGGTGACTCACTCAGATGATAGATCATAGTTCAGTAATTTAACAACAAAAAGTTTAGATCAGGATGAAGAAAGAGAGGTATATGCAGGTTCACCATTGTCCAAGCCATGTATGCACGCTGGTTCACTATATACAAGTCACGTATATGTACACATGCACTTTCACAGAATGCAAGGCATGTATATCTTGGAAAACTAAGTTTTGGTCCAAGGTATTTGGTCCATGGTATTTTGATCCATGGTATTGGTCCAAGGTATTTGGTCCAAAGTATTGACCCCACGTATTGGTCCTAAGTGGTCTTGGTCCATGGTATTTAGTAAGGGCTAAGACTATAAAAGGAGGGGAAGATCATTAGGCCAAGGTACTCAAGAATTTAATATCTGATGAAGAGCAAGATCTAGTGTATAGGTTATTAGGTTATGGTGCATAACTAGATCTGAACCAAGGATGAACCTTAGCACTTGATGAAGGATAAGAACTAATGATGGGTCAAGATCTTAAGGCTTGAAGTGAAGTATCTTTACATGGTTTGATCCTTTGTCTGAATAACTAGCACATGTTGTAGTCTATAAATATGATGATCTAGGTATAATTGAAGTCTGGGATTGTTGTAATGTTTAAATCATCATTTACAGATCTGTACATAGGTTCACTTTAAAAAAGGTGCCTATACATGCTGGTTCTACATATCAAAATAGCGTATACATATTAAATTTGATTTGCAGATCTGTACGCAGGTTCACCTTGAGAAAAGAGCATATGCACGCAGGTTCGACACATGGAAGTAGCGTATACATTATAAAATATGTTTTAGCTGCTTCTGTTTGTTGTTGCAGTGTTCTGGGTTCTGGCTTTGGTTCTGGTTACTATATTCTGGTTATAGCATTCTGAAAGATCAGATTGGAGGGTTGTCAAAGTAATTGATTGATTCAATTGTGGTTGGTGCAAAGGAAATCGGTTGATGCAAATATATTTGATGATTGAATGATGTTAATGATGGATCCAGTCTTAAAATTCATGAAATGTGGTCCCTAGAAGAAAAGAGAAGGTTGTAGCCTTTTGTAGGCTGGAACCTATGTACTAGAAAATATATCAGCTAGTACAAGTGCTAGGGGAGTGTAGCTCCCTTCCAAGAGAAGCTGGAAAACGAGAGAAGGTTGTAGCCTTCTACAGGTAGAAGCCTGTGTACTGGTATAAGTCTGCACCAGTACAAAAGTTGTAAAAGGAAGTTTCTTATTATTAAAAGAAGATAGAGATGATTGTAGCAGGTGTTTTCACCCACATTGGGTTTCCACCTTATATCTTGTGTTCATGTATGTGATTGTCTGTTTTATTTTTTACTGCACCTAGTTACTATTTATGTGGTTTTAATGCACTAATTAAAGATCAACATATGATGAATTAACTGAATCATAAGTTTGCAGGATATATGTTGGTTTCCTTAAACACAGTTGTGTATACACACGAGTTCCATTAACTGAAGTAGGGTATATGAATCTAATTAAGGAAATGAAAAATTGTTGGCTTGCTAATACTGATTCACCCCCCCTCTCAGTATTATTTCCAACAATTGGTATCAGAGCAGGTCCTTCAGAAGAAGCTTGATCGCTTGAAGGAAGATCCATCATCATGAGTAATCAAGAAGGAGAGGGATCCATCAGACCACCAATCTTTGATGGAAGCAACTTTGTTTATTGAAAGGTAAGAACCACAACCTATCTTCAATCTCTTGAAGCAGATGTCTGGGAAATCGTGGAAGGAGGATATACATTTCCATCAGCAATTCCTGCGGATGCGGTAGGTAAAAAGCAATATGAAACCAATGCCAAGGCTATCAATACATTATTGGGAAGTCTATCACAATCATAATTTGTCAAAGTTATTCAGCTCAAATCCGCCAAAGAAATATGGGACAAAATTGTTCTAAGCTATGAAGGGGACTCTTAGGTAAAACGTGCAAAACTACAAACTCTCAGAATTCAATATGAAGCACTCAAAATGCACAATGATGAAAGTATAGCTAGTTACTTCTTACGTATAGATGAGATTGTTAATTGCATGGAGAATTTGGGTGAAGAGATAAAAGAAATTACTTTAGTTGAAAAGGTTTTAAGATCCTTGTCTGCTAAGTTTGAATCAAAAGTATATGCCATAGAAGAAAAGCAAGATCTTCGGACTATTACTATGACACAGCTGCACGAAATATTAACTGCTTTCGAGATGAGAAAAGGAGGTCCATCAGATATGACATAAGTTGTAATTAAAGCTTCAGGAAAATAAGAACTGAATGAATCAGGACATATTTCAAAAGGAGAAGAAGAAGAAAACTTTGTCAAGAACCTTCAACGGGGTTCAAGAAGTTTCAGAGGTAAACTACCTTTCAAATGTTTTGCTTGTGGAAAAGTCGGTCATTATGCTACCAAATGTCCTCATAAAGATAAGTTTGATAAAGGTAAGGAATCTGCAAAATGGAATAGAAAACAAAGTATAAGTAAGAAGAGTTACTATACGCATGAAGATAACGATGGTTTATCAATTAGTGATGAAGATGAAAATAGTAATGACTATAGACTTCTGATGGCTTTTGAAGATGATGATTTCTTGGATGATTTAGATGAAGATGACCTTTATAAAGAAATCTCTAAACTCAAAATCTGTTTAGAAGAAAATAATATGATTATAGATACTTTGACATTCCAACTTGTTGAAAGAGAAAAACACAATGAAAAACTAGAATGTGAAATTGTGGGTCTAAGAAAGGATATTGAGAAAACAAAAGCTCTCAATCTTAGATTTGCTAAAGGATTAGAAGCCTTAAATGAAATTATCAAAGTGAATTGTTCTCCTCTGATAAAGATAGGTCTTGGATATACTGAAGAAGCATCTCAAGCACAGAAGTTGTCAACCTCCACTAAAAGCTATCTTGACGCAACAAAGAGTAGTGAACAGATTGACAAACGTCAGCAAAGGCATAAAGCAGATCACCAGGTAAATCAAGCTCAATTTACTTCAAGGATGAATAGAAGTTACAACCAACCTCAGGTAAATCATACTCAATCTGCTTCAAGAATGAATATCAATAGAAACTACAATCACCATGTCAGTAGATTCGATAATCACAGGAACTTCTTTAATGGCCAATGTTTTTCATGTCATAACTTTGGACACAAAGCTGCTCAATGTGTTGCTTACAAGACCATCATGACTAGAGAAGCACGAAATCAAAGGAATGTGACATGGATCATGAAAAGGTCCTACAATAAATTTTCTCTTTTTGAAAATGAAATATAATGTTCTATCTGCAACAACTTCGGTCATGAAGAATCTGAATGCAGGAGTAAATTTCGGCAAACATCTCAGAAGGAGCAAACTTCATTAAGTCCCAAAATATGGAGAAAGAAAGAACCGCAAACAGAAAGATGTGGTATAGCCTTGTATGTAGAAGGACAAGAAAATCAGTGGTACATCGACAGTGGATGCTCAAAACACATGACAGGTGACAAAGAAAAACTTCATTCATATAATGCCTTAGAAAAGGAAAAGAAGGTCTCATTTGGAAATGACACTCCTGCTGTCATAAAAGGTAAAGGCTCTGTTCTCTTAAAAGAAAAAGTTAAAGCTGGGAATGTTATGTATGTTGATGGTCTAAAGCATAACCTGTTGAGTGTTAGTCAAATGTGTGAATGAAGTAGTATTTCGATAAAATGAATGTGTTGTTCGTGAGCTTGATACATGAAAACCCGTGATTAAAGGTATAAGAACTCCAAACAACTTATACATACTCAAGGGAGGACAACAACAATGCTATCTAGGCAAAAATGATGAACACTAGCTATGGCATAGAAGATTGGGGCATCTAAGGTTATCTCAAATAAGAAAAGCATGCAAATTCCAGGTTGTTCATGATCTTCCTGATATCAGCATTCCAAAAAATACAATATGAAAATCATGTCAATTTGGTAAGAAAACTAGATCACACTTCCCTGAAATGGAAGGATCAACTAGTAAGCCTCTTGAATTTGTTCATACTGATTTATGTGGATCATCAAGGAAAAGGTCACCTCGTGGAGAAGAATACTTTATATTTTTCATTGATGATTTTTCCAAAATGTGTTGGATGGGACTTCTAAAGCATAAAGATGAAGCATTTGAAAAGTTCAAAGCCTTCAAAGCTTTGGTTGAAAATGAATTAGATCGCAAAATCAAATGCCTCAAATCTGATCGAGGAGGGGAATTTACCTCAGATGAATTCTTTGACTTTTGTGAAGAACATGGAATAAAAAGGCAATTCTCCACCGCAAGGACTCCTCAACAAAATGGAGTGGTAGAAAGGATGAACAGAAATTTTCAACAAATGGCTCATGCTATGCTAGATGAGTCTGGAACTCCTGCAACCTTCTGGGGTGAAGCTGCATTCACTGCCGTCACTATTATCAACCAAGAAAATGTTTGGGTAAACAACACTCAAACTCCACATGAACTTTGGTATGGTAAGACCCCTACTGTAAAATACTTCAAAGTTTTTGGAATCAAATGCTACATCAAAAGGACTGATGAAAAACTTGGTAAGTTTGAACCCAGAGCAGATGAAGGTATTCTCCTTGGTTACTCTTCCTGAAGTAAAGGATATAAATGTTATAATAAAATACTTGGGAAAATTATTGAAAGTATTGATGTTGTGGATGACGAAGCATGAAAAAATCCAAAACAAATAAAAACCAAAGATTATGAAGAAGATGAGGATTATCCTCTCACATCAAATCAGACTAATTTTGAAGAAGAAACCAATGAAGCACCAGAAGAAGAGATAACGGTAAAAGAAAAGACTTTGTCCAAGCATGTTTAGAAAAAATCATCCAGAGACTCAAATTTTGGGATAGAAAGAGGCAGGTGTGCAGACAAGAACTATTACAAAAGCTTCAAGCTATCTAGCATTGTTACCCTCCACCGAACCTCAAAATGTAAATGTAGCATGCAAAGATGAATGTTGGGTCAAGGCCATGAATGAATAACTTGAGCAAATTGAAAAGAATAATACTTGGGAATTAGTTCCTAGACCTCATGATAAGAATATCATAGGAACTAAATGGATATTCAAAGAAAAGCTAAATGAAATGAAGAAGTTATTAGAAACAAGGCCAGACTTGTTTGTAAAGGATATGCTCAACAAGAAGGTATAGATTTTGAAGAAACTTTTGCACCTGTTTCTATAAGAATGTTCTTTGCTCTTTCTAGTTTTCAGAAATTCAAAGTATACCAAATGGATGTAAAATCTGCCTTTCTTAATGGAGACTTAGAAGAAGAAGTCTATATTGAGCAACCAGACGGATTCATTCTTGGAAATGATGCAAAACTTGTATGCAGACTCATAAAGGCTCTCTATGGTCTAAAACAAGATCCAAGGGCTGTGTATTACCGTCTTGAAAAATATCTCCATCAACAAGGTTTTTCAAAGGGATCAGCTGATAGCCATCTATATACAAAGATTGACAATAATAAATTGCTAATACTTGTTGTGTATGTTGATGATATCATTTTTGGTAGCAATGAAGAATCCATGAGTCAGAATCTTGCTTCGGTAATGCAACAAGAATTTGAAATGTCCCTACTTGGTGAGCTTACATATTTTCTTGGTCTACAATTTCAAAAAAATAAAGATGGTATTTTTATGTCACAAACCAAACATCTCAAACAGATCTTGAAAAAATACAGCTTGGAAGATTCCAAACCAGTATGTACCCCAATGGTAACATGATGTAGTCTTATCTCAAATGATGAATCAACAGTAGTACATCAACCAACTTACAGATCCATGATTAGCAGTCTGCTTTATCTAACAGGTACCCGACCATACATCATGCATGCAGTGTGAATAGTTGGAAGATTCCAAGCAAATCCAAAGGAATCACACATCAGGTAGTCAAAAGGATTTTCAAATATCTTCAAGGCACACAGAATTTTGGTTTATGGTATCCTAGAGACACAAATATTACACTTCATGCATATGCAGATTGGGCAGGAATTGTTGATGACAGAAAAAGCACTAGTGGTGCTGCATTCTATATGGGTTCTAGATTAGTGTCTTGGTTCAGCAAGAAATAAAGTCCAATTGCATTATCTACAGCTGAAGCAGAATATGTAGTTGCTTACACACAACCCCTTTGAATGATGCAAACATTGCAAGACATTCAGTTCACATTTACTCCACCCATCTCCATTCTATGTGATAATACAGTGCCATCAGTATTTCAAAGAATCCAGTCATGCATTCCAAGACCAAACACATACCCATAAAATATCATTTTCTAAGTGAACAAGTGCTTGAACAAAAGGTCAAATTGGAGCCTTCCAAAGAATAGGTTGCTGATATATTCACCAAACCACTGTCCAGAGAGACATTTGAATATCTCAGATAGAATTTGGGAGTAGTTGATGCATCATCCTATTGTTAAATCCTATCTATTTCAGAGAAAGGTGGTTATACGTGAGTTTCATGAAGCGTAGTCACATACATACACTGGTTTCTATGGATACAGTCGCGTATATGTTGGTTTGAAGAAAAGAAGTGGGCCAGACTCAGGAAGAAAGGGGTTTGATATGGTTCAGTGAATTATCTGCTCTGCTTGATGATGGTTACAGTCTGTGGATAACATGTGGAAATATGTTGGCTCTCATAAGTTGTTGATAACTTGATGTATATCTAATTGATAATGATGCCTTGATAACTCTTCTATTATATGAAATGATCAGATCTGACAGTGATCATCTGGCACAGGTTCAGGGGGAGCATATGCTTCTAATAATGCATTGTGGGCATTATCTTAGAAGATTTTGGAACACATTCACACAATTGTTTTTGATTTAGGTGAAACAGGTTCAGGGGGAGAACATGGTTGCTAGTCTGGATGTTGATTGACAGATGTTGCTAATGATAGTTGTTGATGACTATCATGGTCTTGTTTAAGATATTTGGTCTCTGTTATATATGTCATGTATATTTTTTTAGTGAAAAGGTCATGAAATGACCTAATTTGTTACCCCACTATGCATGAGATGGAAGATGTAATGTTTCTTGTTTTACATGTATAAACAATTGGCATATCCCCTTGGTTGGGTGGATGAGTCAAACTTGGTATATCCCCACTTGGTTGGGAGATGGATGTATGTATGAGTCATTGGTGATAGGAAGGTCATTCATGATGTATGTATAGAGTCATGTTCTTCTTTTAGAACATCTTTTTGCAGACCTTGCTTATATTCAGGGGGAGCATGGACTCGATCATGGAGCTCAATCAACACTCTTCAGCATATCATAGAATTCAACATGTACTTAGGGGGATCATAACCCTTTTCCCTTGATGACAAAGGGGGAGAGTGACTTGCGCTTTCCATCAAGTCCAAAGGGGGATTGTTGGCATTATGACACAGGTGTTGTCCTTGATGGCAACTCACTTAGATGACAGATCACAGTTCAGTAGGTTAGCAGCACAAAGTTTAGATCAGGATGAAGAAAGAGAGATATACGTAGGTTCACCATTGGCCAAGCTGTGTATACATGTGGGTTCACTATATACAAGTCGCCTATAAGTATGCACGCACTTTCGCAGAATGCAAGGCATGTATACCTTGGAAAACTAAGTTTTGGTCCAAGGTATTTGGTCCATGGTATTTTGATCCATGGTATTGGTCCAAGGTATTTGGTCCGAAGTATTGAACCTAGGTATTGGGTCCAAGGTATTGGTCCTAAGTGGTTTTGGTCCATGGTATTGAGTAAGGGCTAGGACTATAAAAGGAGGGGAAGATCATTAGGCTAGGGTACTCAAGAATTGAATATCTGACGAATAGCAAGATCTAGTGTATAGGTTATTGGGTTATGGTGTATAGTTGGATCTAAACTAAGGATGAACCTTAGCACTTGATGAAGAATAAGATCTAATGATGGGTCAAGATCTTAAGGCTTGAAGTGAAGAATCTTTATATGGTTTGATCATTTGTCTGAATAACTGGCACATGTTGTAGTCTATAAATATGATGATCTGGGTATAATTGAAGTCTGGAATTGTTGTAATGTTTAAATCATCATTTACAGATCTGTACGCAGGTTCACTTTAAAAAAGGCACGTATACACGCTAGTTCTGCATATCAAAACAACGTATACATATTAAATTTGATTTTTAGATCTATATGTAGGTTCGCCTTGAGAAAAGAGCGTATGCACGCAGGTTCAACACATGGAGGTAACATATACCTTATAAAAATTTTTAGCTGCTTCTGTTTGTTGTTGTAGTGTTCTGGGTTCTGGCATGGGTTTTGGTTACTGTATTCTAGTTACAACATTCTGAAAGATTAGATTGAAGGGTTGTCAAAGTAATTGATTGATTCAGTTGTGGTTGGTGCAAAGGAAATTGGTTGATGTAGATATATTTGATGATTGAATGATGTTAGTGATGGATCCAGTCTGAAAATTCATGAAACGTGGTCCCTAGAAGAAAAGAGAAGGTTGTAGCCTTCTATAGGCCGGCACCTACATACTAGTAAATATATCAGCTAGTACAAGAGCTAGGGGATTGTAGCTCCCTTCCAGGAGAAGCTAGAGAATGAGAGAAGGTTGTATCCTTCTACAGGTAGAAACCTGTGTACTGGTATAAGTATGCACCAGTACAAAAATTGTAAAAAGAATTTTCTTATTATTAAAAGAAGATAGAGACGATTGCAGCAGGTGGTTTTCACCCACATTAGGTTTCCACCTTATATCTTGTGTTCATGTGTGTGATTGTTGGTTCTGTTTTTACTACACCTGGTTACTGTTTATGTGGTTCCAATGCACTAATTAAAGATCAACATATGATGAATTAACTGAATCATAATTTTGCAAGATATACACTAGTTTCCTTAAACACAGTTGCATATACACGTGAGTTCCATTAACTGAGGTAGCGTATATGAATCTGATTAAGGAAATGAAAAATTGTTGACTTGCTAATATTGATTCACCCCCCCTCTCAGTATTATTTCCAACAAAGTCTCCACCAACATACAGGAAAAGTTGGCGAACCTGCAACTCACATAGCAAAAGATCAAGCAGGACATCGAAGGACTGGCCACAGAACAGCTGGTCGAACAGGTGAAGCAGGAAGCTACACAGAGCGCGGCTGAAGTAACAATGGTACAGGTGGAGCTAGGGTATCTTCGCAGCAAGATCTCCACGCCATTCGAGTGATTCAAGGGCGAGTCACGATCTTTGTGTTGGGGACCTATTGGGATGGGATCCCCTAATTCAGTTCTAGGGCAAAAGCCCAAGTTTTGATGTAAAAAGTTGTAAAGTATCCACAAATTGTGGTTGCAGAGTGCGTAGCTAGTTAAGAGTCAAAAAATGGTTTTACCCTTCTTTTATGTAACTTGAGTCGGTTTTTGAAGATCAACCCATGGTCCACGGACCATGGGATTGTATAAATAGGTGTGTCCTAGAGAGGCTAAGACAAGATAAGATATGATGAATGTAATGGGTCAATAGAAGGAAGATCGAGACATAAGTCTTAGTGGAGGAAAAGGCTCTACAGCTGAGTGCACATAGGCCTAGAGTAGTGTCTGCAGTTGAGTGTGTGGACCCCTGAAGCTGAGTGCGCAGGGAATTTTTGAGTCTATAAACCTTTGTTGAATATCGATAAACAAGATTGTACAAAAATTCCTGTGTTTAGTCTCTTTATTTCTACTATGTATGATTGTGATATATGTTGTGATGAATGATGGTTTTATGAAATAATGATGTATTGATGCTATTGGACACCTAATCCTAAATGGGTTAGTGTGGAAGCCGAATAGACCAAAGCAGTCCAAGAGACCTTGGGATCTGAAACCCAAGAGTCACATAATGTACTATAAATGTATATCTGATGTTAATAAAAAAATGTACTCACATGATTTATCATTCCTATTCTATGTTTCCCATGTGTGTTTAACATGGTATCAGAGCGGGCGAATTTTGGCTCTGCTCATATTTGAGCCACTTGTTTTGTGGTCTCTACCTACATGTCAGTTCTGTCTTTCTACTAATCAGAATTGATTAGAATTGCCACCTTATTGAGCATTTTATTCCTCATTCTGTGCCATATTCTTTCCTACGCTCTATGCTCTCTGCCATAACCGTTGTCTGAGATTCGCTGCCACCTCTGTCTATCAGGGATCCAACGGGCAGATTCAATGGTTATCTAATATGGAAACTGAAATGATTCAAGAACCTCTGCACGGTCAGTCTGTCCACTGCCCCTCCACAGTCGCTACCCATTAAACACTGCCACTGTTTAGACGCTGCAAATATCTGACATTATTCTCCGCCTTCTATTGTAACTCCTTGACTGCGCCCTTTGCACTTTGAACAATTGGCGAGCTTCACTCAAACACCCGCTCTTGGCATACATTATCATAAGTTTGGTTTCTAAAAAGGTATCGGGTTCGAAGCCGGTCTGAAGGATATGTGCATGGACAAGCTTGCCCTCCAGACAGGTTGTTCCATTGATGCAGCCCTGCAGGAGAGAAGCGTAAGTTGAGAAATGTGGGTAGTCCATCCACTGTAAAAGGTGGAATGCCTCTCTCAGTCGATCATTCTTACAAAGTTTTACTGTGGAATACTGACGGCTTTGGGTTCTAACGACGAAAGGGCCTTAGTATTACTCTCATTCCCCAAAAATGCAAATACTTTTGCAACTGGCTTTGCTGATTCTCTGCTCCATGTGAAGGCTCTCATGTAAAAGCTTGGGAATCCAGAATTGGGGTGTGTGCATTGTGTGGCAACACTCATTACACCGATGTTGAAGCTGGAACGTAAACGGAATTAGTATTTCACCTGATTTGAAACGTTTGCACTGTCAATTATGGCGAGCATTCTCCAAACTCCCGCACTTGACATACATTGAAGCGAGTGCAGTACCAACATAAACATCCGACTCCAAACCCCTTGCAATGATTTCTTGATGAATGTCCCTGCCCGCTTGCAAATCTGAAAAGCTGCCGCATGCATTGATTAAAGAAATAATTACGAACCTGTCTGGCTCTATGCCTACGCATTGCATTTGAGAATACATTCTGAGCGCTTCGCGGCAGAGGCCATGCTCTACATAGTCTCTAATCAAGTTGTTCCATGATAAGACATCGTGCTGGTTGTGTTCGTGTGTATTGCTTTGCGTGGATAGATTTCGATTTCCATATGCAGTGGCACCTGCTGAATCGCATTCTCTTTTCTTTTTCACTTTATTCCCTTGCCGGTGTCTCACTGTTGCTACTGCAACAATGGTGAAGGCAAGAGTCTCATTGATAGCTGCATTGTTCTGCATCACTCTCTGCATGTTAAAATAGGATGGGATTGGAACACAGTAGAAGGTATCATGGGAAAGCAGGCACTCGATAGCCTCGAAGCAAGAGCGCTTCTTACCAAAGATTCAAATAGGGTTGTAAGTGTGCATAATGTCATTTTGTCTCTTGTTACGAGATTTAAACTCACCAATGCAGGTCAAATAGAGGAACTACCTGAGAAGGATATTAAAGGTATTTGGGTTGAAAGCGAAAATACGGATATTTTCCGTAAACAGGCTACAAACTTGTATTTTCTGTGGTTGTTTCAGTTGAGCAGCATATCACTGTACCTGTGCTTGAAATCTTAATGAGTATAGACTATTGGAAGTGATGTTTGGTGATGTACCTCTGCTATAGAGGGTCTCAAACTTCCTCATCTCATTGGATGTGTGGCTGTGAATATATTGAAGACACTCCATATTTATTTCTCTGTCTTGGAGCTGAATACGTTGCATATATTATCACTGTGGTGTTTTCTCTGTAATGATGGAGCTTCTTTGATGTTATAACACTTATCTACAGCCACTGTTCTTCCTAACATTTGTTGGTATATTCTACTTCAGATCTCTGTTATTATTAGAGTTGATATATCAGAGGTATATGTAATCCATTCCTGTAGTTGAAGTTCGAATTTCAAAGAAGGAAGAAGTCATTTAGTTGTGCATCCATACAAAGCGTATCTTGGTATACCTGAGCATTTTAAGGGTGAAACATATCTATTGTATCTGTGTTGGAAGAACTTTGAGCCTCTCATTCTTGATGGACACAAATCTGTTAGTGATTGGCTAAATTCCTAGCTGGAATCTCTGCATTTTGAGGGCAGAATACATAATAAAGCCCTGCTGAAGTTTTTTACATCATTGGGGTCATTTCCAATAAAAAAGAGGTTGAGATTCTTGGATTTATTATTGAAGGAAGAGGTCGAGCTACCCTTGTGTATATTCGTGGAGTTTGAGCCGTGTCTCCATTGCTGGTATTCGCGGATTTTTATTCTTTTTGCATTCCTGAGCTTCCAGAAGGGATATAGAGGCAAGTTCTATAAAGTTTGAAGGAATCAACTACGTAACTTAATTAAAAAAAAAAAAGTCTAGTCAGATGTGAAATTTCTACAGAATTTAAAGAACAGAATCTCTGAAAGTCTGGTATTGGACAATGTACTTTTCAAACTGATATTCTTAATTTTTGAAATCTTCAATAGCTGGGGTTTGTCTAGACTTGCTATAGTCTCCACTAGGATTGTTGAGTGTTCATTTCTTTGTTGAGACAATGGCTAGATTTGATGATGTATTAGAGTTACTGAATACACTAATACACTCCACTATTGGTGGGAAGGTAAATGTTAGCAAAGACACTCTTTGTGACATTCAGACCTGCCTGCATGATGCACAAGAAAAGATTGATTTTTTGCAACTAGAATCTCAGTTCCAACAAGATGAGCTTCAACAGATTTGTCATTCCAAATTGTTTTCTGCTCAAAACAATATGTTGTTCAAGGTTAAACCAACAAGTGGTGAAATTAGTAAGATTGAGGTTGAATCAGATCCAGAATCCAATAAAGCAGCAGTTGTACATGAAGATGCAGAAACTCAGTCTGCACTTCCCAAGCCCATCATCAGACCTTGGGAACAGCTTGTCCACAACAAGCACAAAACTGGTCTTGGATATGACAAGGACTTGTCCTTTCATATTCCAGACTATGCCAAGCCCATTCAGTTTCAGAGTGCTGGATTCATTCATGACAGTTCACTTGCTCCTTATGACAGTTCACCTCCAGCTGTTCTAGATTTTGCCCCTCTTCCACAGCAACAACAACAACAACAGATAGTGAAATGCCAACACTGTGACCGAGTTGGCCATTTGAAAGATCACTATTTTGATCTTCATCCATGTAAGCATTGTCATAAAACCAGCCATTCTTCACACAGATGCTTCAGAAATAAACATCCTGCAAGAACAAAGATTCATCTTGGATGGATCGCTTCTTGGCAATGGGCATCAACAGCCAAGAAGATATTCCAAACACATGTCAGAACTTGTTCCAGAGTATTGAACAGTCTTGCAGTTGAGTTTTCTCTATCTTCTCACCTTGTACCTGACAGGGGGGGAAATGATGGTCATCTACAAGCTTCAAAGTCACATCAAGAGAGCCTGAGCCACAACCTGCCACACCAGTTTCAGAGTTGTAGCCAGAGACACAGATGCCCGTGAACATGCCTTCAGTTGGAAATCTGGGACACTTCCTCTAGCAGAAGACTTCAGCTTCTTGCCAGTTTTGGAAGAGTTCTGGGAACAAAATTGAGAACACTTCTTCTAGCAGAAGACACCAGCTTCTAGCCAGCTTTGGAAGAGTTCCAGGAATTGCATTAAGCATTCCAGAGTTGTTGGTTGTCCTTAAACCATCACAGGTTGAGACTTCCCTTTTCAGGTTGAAGTTTTACCTTTTATGCGGGGTGAGACCTCCCTTTTATGGTTGAAGGTTTCCCTCTTTAAAACAATAGGATCACTTCCTCTAGCAGAAAACTTTAGTTTCTTGCCAGTTTTGGAAGAGTTCCGGGAACTGCACTAAGCGTTCCAGTGTTGGTGGTCATCCTTAAACCACCGCCCTTTATACCAACATTTCATAGAGCACATTCAGCCTTGTGCTGCCATGCATTTTTTGCACATTTTGTATTACAGCTCTCTTCTTGGACTCATACATAACCCTTCAGATTAAGGGGGGGAATGTTGGACACCTAATCCTAAATGGGTAAGTGTGGAAGTGGAATAGACCAAAGCAGTCCAAGAGACCTTGGGATTTGAAACCCAAGAGTCACATAATGTACTATAAATGTATATCTAATGTTAATAAAAAAATGTACTCACATGATTTATCATTCCTATTCTATGTTTCCCATGTGTGTTTAACAGATGCACGACTTTACTTGATCTATATTGTTATCTGAACACAATTAATGTTAAGTGGTTATGCAAAGATCATAACTCTTTCTGTTAGAGTTATCGAACACTTATGTAATTCTGAATAATTACTGATCTAACAGTAATATAAGGTTCACGTAAGTAGCTAATTAACATGTCCAGGGTGTTAGGGCCTAAATCTGCCTTAGGCTGAAGGAAGGCAAAATTCAAGGTAACCACAAATCACGCTCAGTCTGGTAGCTAGCCCTACTAGAACAGGAGAGGGCTCTCTCCGGGTCACACTCAGGAAAATAAACAATAGGGTCTGATATGACTCAAAAATGAATACTAATTTTAGGCTAGGTAAATAAATATGATGGAGGTATTTTGATAAATGACTGAGTTTTCTGGGATGTGTGGGGCCAAGGAACAGCATGAGCAGAGAATTTAACTCAAAGGCACAGGTTATATCATGAGGCAAGACAGGCGGAAAGTCTAGCAATTAGATTTGAAAGAGTATGAAGTGGAGAGATTGTTTGAGAGTGTGAAAAGGGCATAAATACATGAATCCTTTTCAACAGAAGAAAACATAGAACATGAAAACTATCCCAAGGCAGAGCAGTACACTGAATTCTACCTTTTTTACTTAGAAAGATTTCACTGGAAATGAATATGAATGAAAATATGAAACATAACGAAATACATATGAAACATAAAGAAGATACATTTGCTAAACTCACGCCATAGGAATCTCATGAACCAGAGCTACAATCTTTCATTAATTCTCTGTCAAAATGTACAGTGAGTGACTGGGTTTCTCTCCCACAGTTTCCCAGAAATTCCAAAGCTTTACAAAATGACTCTCAATACAATAAATAAGCTTTGCCATGAGAAATTAGATCAACCCAAGAAATGAAGACCCAACCATCAGTAGTTACATTTAATTTTCTATGAAGACCAATTAGAAAAAAGCAAATATGAGCGTAGATTTTTGGGTGGTTGTTCGCCTTCATTTGGCCACTTGAATAGAAGCCAAAAATGTTTTTTAAACTTTGCCTTTGATGCTGGGAAAAATGTATTGTAATTGAGTGGGCCCACTTGGAGAAAATTACGAATCGAAATTTCGTGAAGCGGGAGTGATTTTGGCCTTTGGGTCTCTATGCACCGCACCAAAAACTGTATGCATTGCACTACTTTGGAGCTGGTTTTGAGGCACCTTATGAAGTCCAAATTGAGCCCAAGTGTGCTTGTTGGAAATCCCTGCCTGTCTACTATCCAAACCAAGTGAAATTTCTAAATTTGGTGCCCATTGTCCCCCACAAAACTGCAATCTCCCAAGACTGCTTCCTGTGTGTCAAAATAGGGGCAGAGAGGTCATTTTTTGGGTGTTTTTGACCTCCTGAGGACTCAAAATTGGCCCAAACTTCTTGGCCATGCACCAACAGTCATGATTTTCCATGGAAAATCCAAAAATGTAAACCTTTTGTCATTTGGAGCTTCCTATTGTAAGCGCGCACCACGTGGCGCGACGCACAGGGAGAAAAACCCTGTTTTTTGCACAAAAATTTCCAAAAATACCAAAAATGCCTCAAATTTCTTGAAATTTGGACTGGAGCTTCCTTATCAAGTGTTATGCTAGGATAAAGAGGCTTCAGCCAATATCTGAAGTCAATAAAGCTCCCTTTGCCTCTTTTGCTTCTTGATTGCCTTCCTCAATTTCGCCTTCAAATTCCTGATTCGGGCCTTGCACACTTTGTTTCGTGCCATGTAGTGGAAATCCATGTGTCTCAGCAATGCATGGTCCTTGTCAAACTTGTCCAACAGCCTCTCTATGTGCATGTTAACTCTCTCGAGATTGGCCTCCCTATCCTCATTAATCTCTTGCTCCAATGACGTGAGCTCAACTCTTCTCCTTTGCGCAGCTTGGCAATTCTCACGAATGTTTTGTAGCTCCATGATCACTTGTTGATCCTCAAGCTGTTTGTTCCACTGCTCCAGATATTTCATGTTCCACTTAGCCCTCTCCAAGTCAAGGGATAAGGCTTCGATCTCTGATTGCTGCTCCTGGATGATCTCTCTAAGTTTGGCGCTTTGTGGACCCGTATTTGTATCATCATCATGAAGGAGAATGAAGTCGGTCTCTCGTTCACCTGATGGCTCACCTGAAGGCCCCTCATCCTGCATTGGCTCCTTGCCATTGTCTTTTTCCTGTGATGCTGATGGAGGGAGCGAGGCCCCTTCCACCCCGAGTGGAGATAACACTCGCTTTGCCACTGCAAACAAACGTCTGGTGCCTTTCTGATATGTGATGAAAACCAGCACACTAGTAGTCTCATGGTGCTCATACCGATGAGAAGGCTCACCCTCATGCTTAACCTCTAATACTCCCCGTGAAGCTCTGAAGAAATCACGCGAGATGAAATCATCCCAAGTGATGCCCTGCAATCCAGGCTGATGAACCACCAAAATATTAATAAGAGAAAAATGATAGACACTGTTAAGTTGCTGCTGAGGTGTTTTGCGCTGTATAAAGGTGTTCATCCTCTCTATGTTCCGGCAAATGAAATATGGAATGTTCATCATCTGTACCCTGGTGAAATGCATGAGAAACCTGATGTGATAAGCATAAAGACGAGAGAATCGCCCCTCAGAACTGAAATATTTCATAATCAATCTCATTAGTGGAATGGAGACACTCTCTTGAGTTGCCTTAAGAAACTGGTTTTGATGTATGGCTCATAATGCTACTGGTCAATCTTCTATTTCTTGTGCCATGTTTCACCAATGTTCAGTATACCGTTTGCTAATGAGACAGATTTTGGTGTAATTGTGAAGGTGACGCCAGCCAAGATAGCTTGATCTCCGTGCAAGTGCAGCACAAAAAGACGAGCCAACTCATGATGAAATTGGACACTAGCCACCTTTTGACAAAACTCATAGCATGAATGATGCTGAAAACAGGACATAGCAAGAGGGCAGGCCTGCAATTCTGTAAGGGTGGTCGGTTCTTCTCTAACATGTCTGCCACTTTTATGAGGCCTCTGGGGTGCTTGTTCTTCCAAGGGAGAGTCACTTTGGGTTTCCACCTCATAGTCCGATGAATGCTCAGATGCCATGACTGCTATACAAAATACCTTGAAGACAAGATGACTATTGTGTATGAACTATGCTTGAACTGCTCTTTTTGGTGTTGTATTTCAATTTCTGCCACCAAGGGAAAAAACAAATGCAACAGGGACTGTTAGGGATTGTTAGGAAGGGGAAACAATATTGAGGAATGAGAATTATTGGGATAATTTTAATTAGGGAGAGGAGGGGGATTCTATATATGGGAATAAGGTTTAGGGTTTGGGATTAGTTATATAGGGTTGAGGAGATTTTAATAAGGGCTAGGGTTTTGGGATGTTGAATGTAATGTAGGATTGATCAACTTGGTTGGGGGGTAGGAAATGAGGCAACAAGGGAGGATGGTGAAGGAGGAGAGTCCTTGGTGACAAAACTATGAGCTCCGAAACCCTGGCAGCAAATTTGTTTGTGTTGGGTATGAATTTTTGTTTCAACCTTTATTCACCCTTACACCACCATCTCTTATCATAAAATCTGAGGCAATGTCAAAATAGAAGGCCCTACCTGACAACTCCACACAAGGGATGAGCAATTTGAAAAGATTTGACACAATTTCGGGCTCTGAACTGTGTGTGCCGCGCCAAGAACCTAGTGCGCTGCGCCCTCTATGTGCGTCGCACCTGTTCAAATTAAAACTGGGTGGAAATCCCCAGTACGCCACGCGCTCTATGTGCGCCACGCTCCTCCACCTGTGCGCCGCGCTTCAACCTTTAACACAATCACGGCCTTTCAAAATGCGGTTTGTTCTTCAACCTCCAAATTCGACTTTGTTGTAAGATTTCATGAATATAACTTGGTACAAATGATTTATATACATGGAGAAATATCTTGCAAGAGTTGGATTTGATTTTTTCTTTCTCCAAAACCCATTTTGTAATGTTTTCACTTTGGCACTTTTTCACAATTAATACAACTCTGCTTTTCACACTTCCTTTTGGTTTCTTTGACTAAAATGATGAAATTTTTGGCAATTTTTTGTAGGGGTAGCCGACATGGAATTTGGCTAAGGATACTAGGGCTGGGCTTGGAGAAATCCACTGAGAAACTTTTGAAAATTATTACAAATGACAAACTGTTGACTTTTCTTCAAAACAGAGTTTTGAAGAACAGTCGTAATCTATCGACATGACGATGAAAATCTTTGAATCAAAACTTTATAAGAGCCTCCCTCTGGCCTTGTTGGCTTTATTGGACATTGTTTGAAGACCAAATCACTAATCCTTAGACTTAATGACCGAAATGACTCTCATCCATTAAAAGATAAAGCATTGGCTGTCATGGACTTTAATACACATTAATGAAAAGACCTAAGCCAATAGTTACAAGACATGAGGGGAATGAATGATAAGGCCCTTCCGTCAGATAATGGCATGCCCCTAGCAGAATGCAGCTGAGTGAATCGAGCGAGACACCTAAAAATGAAATGCAGAAAGAGTTTTGATCTTTGACAGAGGACTGACAAGACCGACTCTAACATTGGCTCCAATGGGGGATGGTAGCTCCTTGGAGGTGCCAAGAACGGCAGATCTTTGGGAGAGCAGACAGTGCCTTCATCCATTGGGCTATGGAGTCATTATTTCGACAAACAACACCAAACTCTGACTCATTTATTGACTAAAACCTGACTCAAACCGACTTGATTATGAAACCAAAATGACCGAAAAACTGACTCAAATTTGATCTTAAAATGACTCGAAGACTGACTTGACAAACTCTAACCAAAACTAAAATAAAATGGTATTTACAATGACAATGGAGATAGTAGAAACAACTCAGAAGTGGTACCGCTTGAGCAGCCAACCATTGATCGGCCCTCCTAGACAATCTTCCCCATTCATTTCCTTCAAAAGAAAGGCATTCTGACCCCGATATACTGCAATCTTGAAGGGACCTGTTCTCACTCCAGGAAACTCTCCGAGGTTGTAAATCAGAGATGCCTGGTAACATATAATTTTTAATATTGTTCTCTAAAATATTGGAATGAAATATGGTTTGGATCAAGTCGGATAACCATTTCAGCTCTATTCACACTCAAGGCATGCATGAACACCCCCAATAACACAAGGCTTTAGACTGCTAATGCTCAATAGTTTGTAGATTTAATGGATAGATGGAGAACACTGACTATGCCAGTAGGTTGCATACATGGACCTATACGAATGGCTAGCTACAGGCAGCAAATGAACTTACTGACTATACCGGCAGATGCGTATATAATCACACATATAAATGGCTAGCCATAGGTAGCAAAGAAGCTTGCAAATCTAATATATCAAAGCAGAGATAAGATGACAGTTATCTAGCCTCAAACACACAGAAAACTTGAACAAACTGTTCAAGTGCAAGCATAGAACAGAAGAGAAATGGACAATAAACATGTAGCAGCAAAAGAAGCTTGTATTACTAAAGACTACAGATGAGAAGCTTGAGAGAACAGGGGAGGAATAATCTCAAAAAGTTGAACCTTACATCAAAACCAAAACCATCCCTTCATTACATCTCTGTTTTGGGTATATATAGAGTTTGTTTTACAAAAATATCTGCTATTCTACGCGTGGAGGGGTCATAATGGACCACCAACCACTTTAACTCTCTGATGGAGTCTCTGCTGCAAACTTCTTATTTTAATGAAAAAAATTGATCTTCTTTGATATTCTATTGTCCTTTTTGAGCATGTGGAGTGTTAACTGAAAGACGCCCCATAACTGATAAATGCAGTGATCGGCTCGAGGCACATCCCCTTCTTCTTGGCCATTCTGTTAGTTGAATTGCGGTTGTTGGAGAATCATTGTGCCAGGTGCAGGTAGCTGGCTGTCATTTTCCTTCGGCGACAGTGGACAGTCGGGAGTGGTATAGGCAACATGGTGGAGGTGTGCATATGATGAAAACAACTATTGGCCATCAGATCCAACAGAAGAACGGCAGAGATCGAATTTGAGGGAGCTATTGGGAGGAAATGTGGATGGCAAGAAAAGGGAACAAATCTCAGCCGTTGGATCACGTGTATAGACAGCGGATGAAGGAAAATGCAGTCGGGAAATGCAGAAGGCAGAAGGACTGAGTTAAAAGGAAAATACACTATCGGAGGTGGACTTGCGAACTTGAAAATTTATACACGATAGGAGTGAATCATATCGGGTCCAGACTTTATCGCATCGCAAGGCCCCAAGGCTTCCTTTGGTTTCACCGATGCGATACATCAATGCGATGTGGGCCGTTGGATCACTGGGACCAATCGGACGGCGAAAGGGTGATCGCAATATCGCGATTGGTGGAAGACAAAGGGAGCGGAAGCCTTTATGTATATCCAATCGCCAATAGCGATGAGACTGTGGACCTGATAAAAGAATTAGCCACCGTTTAAAGCCATATCGCGTCCGAAGGGGAAATTGGTAATCAGCGATTGTTAAGACATGGCTTATGAAAGACTTGCGGAAAGCTGCGATTGCGATGAGGGAAAAAGGGGCTTAGGAAAAGCGCATGGTCACGTGACCACGGTCTCATGGGTTAAGCACCCGGGGCTTAAGGAAAAGGGGCTAAAGAGGGCTTTGTTGGGATTTGGGGGGTTTACACGGGGAATGGAGAGATTTTTAGGAGGAAAAACAAAGATAGAGGAGCTAAGAGAGTATGAGGAAAATGGGGGAAGAAGGAAACAGACTGCCACGAGCCCCTTTTGTGCAAAAACACACGGCCGAGCTGATATTTGGTCCTCCAAATGCTGAAGTTTGTAGCAGAGCTAACACTGGCTCCTTCTGGGGATGAGATCCTCCCTGTGAGGTCTCAAGAACTGCAGACCAATGCCTTCATACAAAATTAAGCTTAAAAACACTTGCCTAGTGTCCATTGGGCATGGAGTCAACTAAGCATACAACATAAAACTGTAAAAGAACTTAATCACAAACATTAAAGCCTGAAAACATAAACTTCAAAATTTGCCCATTTGCTGGGCCACCAAAATTGTTTCTCCTGCTCTCAGCCCGGTTCATCATATATCAGCAGGATTGGATTTATTTGATCCCCTACCTCAAATAGTTTGGGACATTTGAGCTTGATAGGTAGATAGGGATCACATTTCATTTCCCCTCTGCGTATTTTCCTCCTTGGATGTTCCTCATGGGAGCCTTTGTACACCTGCTGGATAAAAATGAATGTCGTGTACTTCTTTGTGCTATCTGTGGCCTGCACCGTTAACATGAATGGCAAACCAATGTGCTCTCGTGTGGAGGACACACAGACATCACCTGCTCCAGCATCTTCTTTAGGACAGTCCCCTTCCAAGGAGGATTCCCAAAACTGCACGTCCTCTCCCTCTGTTATCTGGCAAGCTGCCTTTTCATTTTTTGTGGGGGCCATCTTAGCAGGCATTAGAGTATCAAGATTGAGGTGATCAGTCTCAAGCTTGGGCATTGAGCTATTTCCTGCCTCAGTGTTCATGGGGCAACTTAGAGGGCTTGTCACTTGAGCATACAAAGAAACAAAAGATGATGGAGAGTTTTCCTCTCCCTTACTGATCACTGAGTTATTCCCCCAGTGCTTTAGGAATACATCATCTAGAGCCTCAATGTGTGCAATAGACCTAGGGGGTATTTGTCTGAACCAATTTCTAGCGTCCCCATCTAGGCTTTGGACAAAAACCCTCATCCACACATCCTCTTCATAGATATCCAGGTTATCAACATAGCTATAAAAGGACTCTAAATGTTCTTCAGCTGATATTCCTTCTGCACTAGTAAACTTAGGCATGTATTCTCGATAATCTCCTGCAAGCATGGCATTTAAAGGAGAAGGCAAGACCAAAGGTCCATACCTGGCAGCAACTATTCATTCTATCTTTGTAAGGGCTTGCTGGCCTGCCATGTTTGAGGTTAGGTACTGAGTGATATGAATCAATGAAGAGGATAGGAAAGACAGAGGAAAATGATGGACAGCACGGGCTGCATTATTGAACTGAGGTCTGAAAGGGAAATGAATGGACAGGAGCCGAATGAATCTCTGAAGGTATTTCTACGCTAATCAGAGATGCATGAATCTTTTAAGGCTTACCTGATCCTGATGCTCCCGTCTGCAAAGTTTTCTTCGATTAACGATCTTCTCAGGATCAGGCACTGGCCAGCTAGTGATTTCCGAAGATTTCTCTGAGCATGCTTCACGAACTAGACCAGAACTTCAATGTGGAGTCACCAAAGGATGGCCTTTCTCTAGTGGAGTCACCAGACAGATGATTACAACCAAAATCTGTGTTCAAACCTTGTCTGTCATCAAAGCTTGAAGTTGTGTTGTCTCCCAGGGCAGCTGAGCTTCGATTCTCCTCTCCCCGGCAACAGCGCCAATTAATGTTATCACTCCAGGAAACTCTCCGAGGTTGTAAATTAGAGATGCCTGGTAACATATAATTTTTAATATTGTTCTCTGAAATATTGGAATGAAAGATGGTTTGGATCAAGTCGGATAACCATTTCAGCTCTATTCACACTCAAGGCATGCATGAACACCCCCAATAACACAAGGCTTTAGATTGCTAATGCTCAATAGTTTGTAGATTTAATGGATAGATGGAGAACACTAACTATGCCAGCAAGTTGCATACATGGACCTATATGAATGGCTAGCTATAGGTAGCAAATGAACTTACTGACTATACCGACAGATGCGTATATAATCACACATATAAATGGCTAGCCATAGGCAGCAAAGAAGCTTGCAAATCTAATATATCAAAGCAGAGATAAGATGACAGTTATCTAGCCTCAAACACACAGAAAACCTAAACAAACTATTCAAGTGCAAGCATAGAACAAAAGAGAAATGGACATTAAACATGTAGCAGCAAAAGAGGCTTGTATTACTAAAGACTACGAATGAGAAGCTTGAGAGAACAGGGGAGGAATAATCTCCAAAAGTTGAACCTTACATCAAAACCAAAACCATCCCTTCATTACATCTCTGTTCTGGGTATATATAGAGTTTGTTTTACAAAAATATCTGCTATTCTACGCGTGGAGGGGTCATAATGGACCACCAACCACTTTAACTCTCTGATGGAGTCTCTGCTGCAATCTGCTTATTTTAATGAACAAAATTGATCTTCTTTGATATTCTGTTGTCCTTTTTGAGCATGTGGAGTGTTAACTGAAAGACGCCCCATAACTGATAAATGCAGTGATCTGCTCGAGGCACGTCCCCTTCTTCTTGGCCATTCTGTTAGTTGAATTGCGGCTGTTGGAGAATCATTGTGCCGGGTGCAGGTAGCTGGCTGTCATTTTCCTTCGGCGGCAGTGGACAGTCGGGAGTGGTACAGGCAACATGGTGGAGGCGTGCATATGATGAAAACAACTATTGGCCGTCAGATCCAACAGAAGAATGGCGGAGATCGAATTTGAGGGAGCTATCGGGAGGAAATGTGGATGGCAAGAAAAGGGAACAAATCTCAGCCGTTGGATCGCGTGTATAGACAGCGGATGAAGGAAAACACAGTCGGGAAACGCAGAAGGCAGAAGGACTGAGTTAAAAGGAAAATACACTATCGGAGGCGGACCTGCGAACCTGAAAATTTATACACGATAGCAGTGAATCATATCGGGTCCAGACTTTATCGCATCGCAAGGCACCAAGGCTTCCTTTGGTTTCACCGATGCGATACAACGATGCGATGTGGGCCGTTGGATCATTGGGACCAATCGGACGGTGAAAGGGTGATCGCAATATCGCGATCGGTGGAAGACAAAGGGAGCGGAAGCCTTTATGTATATCTGATCGCCGATAGCGATGAGACTGCGGACCCGATAAAAGAATTAGCCACCGTTTAAAGCCATATCGCGTCCGAAGGGGAAATCGGTAATCGGAAATCGGCGATTGTTAAGACATGGCTTATGAAAGACTTGCGGAAAGTTGCGATTGCGATGAGGAAAAAAGGAGCTTAGGAAAAGCGCATGGTCACGTGACCACGGTCTCATGGGTTAAGCACCCAAGGCTTAAGGAAAAGGGGCTAAAGAGGGCTTTGTTGGGATTTGGGGGGTTTACACGGGGAATGGAGAGATTTTTAGGAGGAAAAACAAAGATAGAGGAGCTAAGAGAGTATGAGGAAAATGGGGGAAGAAGGAAACAGATTGCCACGAGCCCCTTTTGTGCAAAAACACACGGCTGAGCTGATATTTGGTCCTCCAAATGCTGAAGTTTGTAGCAGAGCTAACAGGACCTTTCCAGAGATTCTCAAACTTACCGTGCCTACCCTTCTCCTCATTCCTTGCATCCCACTTCAGCACTACATCATCCAGCTGAAATTTGTCTTCCTTTGCTTTTCTGTCATAAATTTTCTTAATCTTCTCTTGCAACTTGGATGTGTTTTGGAAAACTTCTTCTCTGGTCTGCTGCAAATGGATCATTTGATTCAATCTTCTCAGCATAGGATCATCTTCACTGCCGGCTTTCTGAAGAAGTTTGACTACCGGGTCTGCAAGAGAGGTAGGAAACAAGGCATCAACTCCATACACAAGCTCAAAGGGGGACATACCAATGGATTTCTTCTGACTGACCCGATCTTCCCAAAGTTCATTGACCAACTTCTTATGCCAACTCTTCTTGTTGATTTCCAGCAGCTTTTTAATGATGTTGACCAAAGATTTGTTAGAAGACTCCGCCAATCCATTGCCTTGTGGATGATAGGTTGTTGAGTGACCCAAAATGATGTGATATTTATGACAAAACTCTACCATCCTTTTCGATTTGAAAGCTACTGCGTTATCCGTGATTAATTTATTCGGGCAACCAAAGTGAGACAAGATGTTATTTTCAAGGAATGAAATAATTACCGTATCTGTAGCTTGTTTGGTGGGAATTGCTTCGATCCACTTCATGAAGTAATCTGTTGTTGTGAGAATCCATTGATGCTGACTGGAAGAAGTGGGATGAATTTCACCAATGAAATCCAACCCCCATTGTTGAAAAGGGGCACTCACCTCAATGGGCTTAAGCGGCAAAGGCTGTAATTTCTGCCTTCCTTCAAAAATCTGGCATTTATGATAGCTCTTGACAACCTTATATACATCAACAAACAATGTTGGCCAATAGTATCCCGCTCTCAGAAATTTATTTTCTGTTGTTTTCCAAAAAAGGTGACTACCACAATCTCCTTCAGGGAAATCCTCCATGACCTACTTTTCTTCTTCTTCCACCAAACAATTGAAAAGAATTCCACCGAGATCTTTCCAATAAGGTGCAAAATTTAGAATGCAAAACTTGGCAGCCTTTAATTTGAGAGTTCTAGCTTTGTTTCTAGTCATGCCGGGTGGTGGTGACAAATTTTGAAGCACATATATGATGTCTGAATACCACGGAGAAAGATCAAATATTTTAGATACCTAAATTGACAAACCTTCCTCATTCTCGTCGGACATATCAGCGATCAGATTTATGTCTAAGGCGTGAAAGTTTGATTCGGCCATTAACTTTTCCAATCCTTGTCCTTTAACTAGCTTTGTGGGCTTTATCTCCACATCATATTCCAACAAAGCTGCAATCCACTTGCCTCGTCTTCCTTCTGGATCGGTCTGCGCTAAAACATCTTTGACAACAGCATTAGGAACATAAGCCAAAATATGAGAATGCAAAATGTATACCCGAAAATATTTCAATGCTTTCACAAGTGCGAGGGCTTGCTTCTCAATGATGTGGTACTTTAAGGCTGCATCTCTTATAGTTCGACTGAAGAAAGCAATTGGTCTTTCGTGATCATCTCTTTTCTACATCAACACCGCTGCCATAGTATGCTTCGAAGCGAATGAAAACAATATAAAATCCTGAGTGTATTTCGGGCTGATTAGAATTGGAGCTGAAGAAAGAGCCAATTTGACTAAATTGAAAGATTTTACAGCCTCTTCCGTCCACTTCACTTGGTTGTCCTTCTTAAGCATGTTTGTGATCTCTCTTAGGTGCTCAGCAAGATTAGGTACAAAGCAGCGTAAAAAAATCATTTTACCATTAAAGGACTGAATCTCCTTCTTATTCCGAGGCATATCGATTTTCGGAATAGCTTGTACACATGCAGGATTGATACAAATGCCATCTTTTGAGATAATGTGCCCAAGTAGTTTGCCCTCCTCCATGGCAAACAAGCTCTTTTTCGGATTCAAAGATAGACCATATTTTCTGCACCTTTGAAAGATAGTTTTCAAATGATACATGTGTTCTTCATCAAATTTGGAAAACATCGTCAAATCATCAAAGTATACAACCAGAAAGACATCCTTCTCATTTGCGAAAGCCAAGTCCATTGCCCGCTGAAAGGTGGCACCCGCATTCTTTAAACCAAAAGGCATTTTAGCATAATGAAAAGTTCCCCACGGAGTAGTGAATGTTGTCTTGTCTTGGTCATCTTCATGGACAGAAATTTGGTTATATCCAGAATAACCATCAAGTAGTGACATACGAGATGCCCCAACTACTCGCTGAAGTATATGATCCATTTTGGGCAGTGGATAGTTATCTTTCAATGAAACTTTATTGAGATTCCTAAAATCGATGCACAAGTGAATCTCACCTGTCTTCTTTCGCACGGGCACCAAATTGGAGATCCAATCCAAAAATCTGATGGGAACGATGATTCCTGATTTGTACAACCTGTTTATCTCCTTTTCAATTGATGGCAGTAGTTTTGGATTTAGCCTTCTCAACTTCTGTCTAAAAGGTTTCTGATTAGGCTTAATGGGTATAGTGTGCTGAATTATATTGGTATCATATGTCTTCAAGTCAGAATAGTCTCAAGAAAACACGTCAACAAATGAAGACAACAAACTGATATATTTGGCTTTCATCTTTTGTGGCAATGCTTTAGACAGTTTTACCATTTTAGGATTAGCAGTTGTTCCGATATTGACCTCTTCAACACCCTTCTCTATTGGTTGCAATTTTGGTTTGCGGGCTACGTCATCTTGATCAAAGAGTTCTTCTAAAGGTATCAAGCCTTCAGGAATAATGTTATCCTTTAGCTGCAACACGTCCATTTGATTGATCTGCACCTCATCTTTGCCATCATCATTTTCTTCATCAATTGAGGTCTCTTTGAACTTACCTTTGTTTTGCAGAAAATCATCAATCTCTTCATCATCTTGGAAAACTTGCCAATATCTCTGATTGTCAGAGATAGTCGGACGATGCTTGACATGGATTTTGAATTCATTACTGGAGTTCATTGGAATCTTCAAACTACTGGTTGCCTTAGCAAGAGCATCAGCAATGCTATTTTGAACACGAGGCACACATGTCAAGGTATATTCTGAAAATAATTTCAGGATGTCTAGCATTGCATTCTGGTAAGCCCGCATCTGAGGATGTTTTGCTTGATATTCGCCTCTGACCTGCTTAATCACCAATTCGGAGTCGCCATATACTGCAATCCTTAGCATTCATATTTCTTAGAATCTTTAGGCCAACAATCAGAGCTTCATACTCAGCGTCATTGTTCGAACAATCGAAAGCTAATTTGTAAGAGCATACCCGCACATTACTAGGCACCTTGTTCGGGGCAGAGAAAGGATTGCATACCCAAATACCAATTCCAGCACCATCATTTCCCACTACACCGTCAAAATCCATTGTCCACAAACCTTCTTCCTCTTCTTCCAAGTGCCGAAATTCTTCTGGCTCTGTTTTTCCTGCTTGCTGTCCATTATCTTCAACTGATTTCTCAATGGTGTTTTGTTGTTCTCGTCCTTCTTTCTTCAAAACTTCTGTGAAATTTTCTACTATTTCTGGAATACTTTCCGCTTCAACTAACTGACTATCTACATCATTAAAACTATCTGAATACAAAACAAAAGACTCTAGATCTGTATGTACATAATTAATTGGATGATTAATGGGTTTCTCCTTGCTTGTAATCATGTATTTCATTTTTTGTTCCCGATACAGTTTTCTCATTTGACCAAACACCGGAATTGTTGCATAGGAGAAATCTAGTTGTAATGTCCCTTTCAATTTTGCTACCCAAGATCTGGAAAGAAGCATGTCGAACCTGGGAGGAATATCCGCTACCACAATATCCATCAAAACATTCTTCACTAGGATTTGATCCAAACTTACAACCAAGTCTTTGATGAGCCTGATACATCTTACTCTGCTGGAATCAAACGAATAGAGATCATGGTATTTCTGGGTGATGTCCAAACCCAGCTTATCCATGATAGCCTTGGGCATGAGATTGTGAGAAGCTCCGGAATCGAACATGAAATTGTGTAACACAAAATCATGTAATCTTAAACTGATATAAAAAGGTGGCACATCATTATCTGGAGACTCACCATTCAATGCTGGCCCAAAAATCATTTCGGGTTGATCATCTTCAACATTCACCATATCAGACATTGGATCACAGTTTAAAATTTTAGAAACCTGCCCTCTATAACTGTTGTTCTTCATTATTTCAGTCAAGGGAATGGATACCTTCAATTTAGAAATTTCATTCTCTAAACTAAAGACGGAAGTCTTTTCTACCTCTTTGACCGAGACTTCTTTCCTCTCCTTTTCTCTTGATACAATTTGCTGATTTGATTTTTCTGCTGATGGTGAATTGCTGCTGTCAGGTCCAAGTGCCTCTTTGCCTTTCTTTTGTGCAACTGACGAATCATTCTTTGATGCCGAAACTTCCTTCCTCTTCTGAATTGGGTTAACTGGCACATCTCTATTTCTAAGTGAATATTTCCACTGATGAGCGGATAGAGCATTCATATAGCCTCTTTGATACTCCTCTGATTCTTCTTCTAAAACTGTGTCACTTGATAGAATGAAATCTGCGTCTTTGTGTGTAGCTGAAATTTCTGCATACTCCTCCTCTTCAGTAATATAAGTGGGCAAGTCATCTGGAGTAAAGAAGTGGTTCTCTTCCCCTATTACCTTCCCTTCCTCATCAGACTCCGGTCCATTCACAAAATTTTTCTACAGAGGTGGCTGTACTGGTTGCTGTGCTGTATGATCTTGGGCTCACTGATCTCTCTGCCTTATCCTATATCGTGGCTACTGCTGGCCACAGAAGTTAGAATTTCTAACTTGTGGCTCAGGTTTGTCAAGTTTCACCCTTTCAAGCATCTGCTTTACCTTCCTGAGTAATTGATCCATCAAGGAAGACTCTTCCTTTACTTTGACCTTCTCTTCTTCTTTTTCTCTAGCCCTCTTGGACAGCAGATTTGCTTCAATGCTGACCGCGATTTTCTGCATGTCTTCCATTGTGGCCATCTCTCTTTCTCTTAGTTGATAAGCCATGTCAGCATCAAAGCCATTCGGGAATTTCATGATGGCTAGTCCCACAGCTGGCCTTAGATGATCAGGAATTTCATTATAAACGGAATTGAATCTAATGCAGTAGTCTGGGACCGACTCACCAGCGTTTTGTTTGATCTGCTCATATTCAGCCAGAATTTGAAGAGGGTTATTTTTCACTTCCCAACGGTCTAAAAATTGTCTTTGTAGTTTGGCCAAGGTAGCGATACGTGCAGCCGGCAGACCTCTGAACCATTTCCTAACTTCACCGGAAAATGTATGTACAAAGAGTCTCATTGTCACATTCTCTACATCAATCTCATGAAGGTCACATAAATCTGCCATTCTGTCCACATGTTGCTGAGCGGTAATGCTGTTAGGAGTGCCATCAAACAAAGGGATTTTGCTTTGATAATCTACGGGCATGTCATCTAAAACTTGAGGCAGCTCAAGAGGTGCAAAATAGGCAGCCATCACTCTTGGTGGGTTTGGTCTTGGAGGTGTTGGATGGGTGTGTGCATTTTGTAGGGAATTAAAAATTTGAGTTTGAAGTTGTGTCGCAATATAATTATCAATTGACCGGTTAGCCCTTTCGGATTTGGTCTTGAACAATGATATTTCAAACCACTCATCAAACTCAAGCTCTTCAAGATACTCAAAAATGTCAGGACATGAATGGGATTTGAACACGGGAGTTATAGTGCTCTCTTGACAAATGAGTCTTGGAATCAAATTGAGGTTTTCGTAGATATGAGGAGGATCAGGATCTGGATTGGCTCTAGTATATCTTCTTGAAGCCAGCGTGCTATTTTTAGAAAATCAACAGGACATGAACAACTTACTCAGCCTATCAAATCCTAAACTTATCATCCAGAAGCTTAGAATTATCAGAAGTATGGGGTGTTTGTAGGTTAAACCTATAGTTTACGCAACGGAGAAGGCTAACAAACAAAGAATTTTTCCTCGGTATGGTCGCCACTATGTTAGGGCCTAAATCTACCTTAGGCTGAAGGAAGGCAAAATTCAGGGGAACCACAAACCACGCTCAGTCTGGTAGATAGCCCTACCAGAACAGGAGAGGGCTCTCTCCGGGTCACACTCAGGAAAATAAACAATAGGGTCTGAGATGACTCAAAAATGAATACTGATTTTAGGCTAGGTAAATAAATATGATGGAGGTATTTTGATAAATGACTAAGTTTTCTGGGATGTGTGGGGCCAAGGAATAGCATGAGCAGAGAATTTAACTCAAAGACGTAAGTTATTTCATGAGGCAAGACAGGCGAAAAGTCTAGCAATTAGATTTGAAATAATATTAAGTGGAGAGATTGTTTGAGAGTGTGAAAAGGGCATAAATACATGAATCCTTTTCAACAGAAAAAACACAAAACGTGAAAAGTATCCCAAGACAGAGCAGTACACTGAATTCTACCTTTTTTACATAGAAAGCTTTCACTGGAAATGAATATGAATGAAAATATGAAACATAACGAAATACATATGAAACATAAAGAAGATACATTTGCTAAACTCACTCCACAGGAATCTCATGAACCAGAGCTACAATCTTTCATTGATTCTCACGCCACAGGAATCTCATGAACCAGAGCTGCAATCTTTCATTAATTCTCTGTTAAAATGTACAATGAGTGACTGGGTTTCTCTCCCACAGTTTCCCAGAAATTACAACCCTTAACAAAATGAATCTTAATACAATAAATAAGCTTTTCCATGAGAAAGCTGATCAACCCAGGAAATGAAGAGCCAACCATCAACAGTTACATTTAATTTTCTATGAAGACCAATTAGAAAAAATCAAATATGAGCGTAGATTTTTTGGGTGGCTATTCGCCTTCATTTGGCCACTTGAATAGAAGCCAAAAATGTTTTTTAAACTTTGCATTTGATTCCAGGAAAAATGTATTGTAAATGAGCGGGCCCACTTGGAGAAAATTGCGAATCAAAATTTCGTGAAGCGGGAGTGATTTTGGCCGTTGGGTCTCTGTGCGCTGCGCCAAAAACCGTATGTGTCGTGCTACTTTGGAGTTGGTTTTGAGGCACCTTATGAAGTCCAAATTGAGCCCAAGTGTGCTTGTTGGAAAGCCCTACCTATCTACTCTCCAACCCAAGTAAAATTTCTAAATTTGGTGCCCATTTTCCCCTCCAAAACTGCAATCTCCCAAGACTGCTTCTTGTGTGTCAAATTAGGGGCAGAGAGGTCATTTTTTGGGTGTTTTTGACCTCCTGAGGACTCAAAATTGGCCCAAACTTCTTGGCCATGCACCAACAGTCATGAATTTCCATGGAAAATCCAAAAATGTAAACCTTTTTTCATTTGGAGCTTCCTATTGTAAGCGCGCACCACGTGGCGCGGAGCACAGGGAGAAAAACCCTGTTTTTTGCACAAAAATTTCCAAAAATACCAAAAATGCCCCAAATTTCTTGAAATTTGGATTGGAGCTTCCTTATCAAGTGTTATGCTAGGCTAAAGAGGCTTCAGCCAATATCTGAAGTCGATCGATCTCCCTTTGCCTCTTTTGCTTCTTGATTACCTTCCTCAATTTCGCCTTCAAATTCCTGATTTGGGCCTTGCACACTTTGTTTCGTGCCATGTAGTGGAAAGCCATGTGTCTTAGCAATGGATGGTCCTTGTCAGCCTTGTCTAGTATCCTCTCTAAGTGCATGTTAACTCTCTCAAGATTGGCCTCCCTATCCTCATTAATCTCTTGCTCCAATGACATGAGCTCAACTCTTCTCCTTTGCGCAGCTTGGCGATTCTCGTGAATGTTTTGTAGCTCCATGATCACTTGCTGATCCTCAAGCTGTTTGTTCCTCTGCTCCAGATATTTCATGTTCCACTTAGCCCTCTCCAAGTCAAGGGATAAGGCTTCGATCTCTGATTGCTGCTCCTGGATGATCTCTCTAAGTTTGGCGCTTTGTGGACCCGTATCTGTATCATCATCATGAAGGAGAATGAAGTCGGTCTCTCGTTCACCTGATGGCTCACCTGAAGGCCCCTCATCCTGCATTGGCTCCTTGCCTTTGTCTTGTTCCTGTGATGCTGATGGAGGAAGTGAGGCCCCTTCCACCCCGGGTGGAGATAACACTCGCTTTGCCGCTGCAAACAAACATCTGGTGCCTTTCTGATATGTGATGAAAACCGGCACACTAGTAGTCTCATGGCGCTCATACCGATGAGAAGGTTCACCCTCATGCTTAACCTCTGATACTCCCCATGAAGCTTTGAAGAAATCACGTGAGATGAAATCATCCCAAGTGATGCCCTGCAATCCAAGCTGATGAACCACCAAAATCTTAATAAGAGAAAAATGATAGACACTGTTAAGTTGCTGCTGAGGTGTTTTGCGCTGTATAAAGGTGGTCATCCTCTCTATGTTCCGGAAAATGAAATACGGAATGTTCATCATCCGTACCCTGGTGAAATGCATGAGCAACCTGATGTGATAAGCATAAAGACGAGAGAATCGCCCCTCACAGCTGAAATATTTCATAATCAATCTCATTAGTGGAGCATATTCATCTTTCAGATACCAGAATGGAAACACTCTCTTGAGCTGCCTTAAGAAACTAGTTTTGATGTATGGCTCATAATGCTGCCGGTCAATCTTCTGTTTCTTGTGCCATGGTTCACCAATGTTCGGTATACCGGTTGCTAATGAGATAGATTCTGGTGTAAGTGTGAAGGTGACGCCAGCCAAGATAGCTTGATCTCCGTGCAAGTGCAGCACAAAAAGACGAGCCAACTCATGATGAAATTGGACACTAGCCACCTTTTGACAAAACTCATAGCATGACTGATGCTGAAAACAGGACATAGCAAGAGGGCAGGCCTACAATTCTATAAGGGTGGTCGGTTCTTCTCTAACATGTCTGCCACTTTTATGAGGCCTCCGGGGTGCCTGTTCTTCCAAGGGAGAGTCACTTTAGGTTTCCACCTCATAGTCCGATGAATGCTCAGATGCCATGACTACTATACAAAATACCTTGAAGACAAGATGACTGTTGTGTATGAATAGTGCTTGAATTGCTCTTTTTGGTGTTGCATTTCAATTTCTGCCACCAAGGGAAAAAACAAATGCAACAGGGACTATTAGGGATTGTTAGGAAGGGGAAACAATATTGAGGAATGAGAATTATTGGGATAATTTTAATTAGGGAGAGGAGGGGGATTCTATATATGGGAATAAGGTTTAGGGTTTGGGATTAGTTATATAGGGTTGAGGAGATTTTAATAAGGGCTATGGTTTTGGGATGTTGAATGTAATGTAGGATTGATAAACTTGGTGGGGGGGTAGGAAATGAGGCAACAAGGGAGGATGGTGAAGGAGGAGAGTCCTTGGTGACAAAACTGTGAGCTCCGAAACCCTGGCAATAATTTTTTTTATGTTGGGTATGAATTTTTGTTTCAACCTTTATTCACCCTTACACCACCATCTCTTATCATAAAATCTGAGGCAATGTCAAAATACAAGGCCCTACTTGACAAATCCACTCAAGGGATGAGAAATTTGAAAAGATTTGACACTTCGAGCTCTGAACTGTGTGTGCCACACCAAGAACCCAGTGTGTCATTCCCTCTATGTGCGTCACGTCCGTTCAAATTAACATTGGGCGGAAATCCCCAGTGCGCTACGCTCCTCCACCTGTGCACCGCGCTCCAACCTTTAACACAGTCACGGCCTTTCAAACTGCGGTTTGTTCTTCAACCTCCAAATTCGACTTTGCTATAAGATTTCATGAATATAACTTGGTACAAATGATTTATATACTTGGAGAAATATCTTGCAAGAGTTGGATTTGATTTTTTCTTTCTCCAAAACCCATTTTGTAATGTTTTCACTTTGGCACTTTTTCACAATTAATACAACTCTGCTTTTCACACTTCCTTTTGATTTCTTTGACTAAAATGATGAAATTTTTGGCAATTTTTTGCAGGGGTAGTCGACATGGAATTTGGCTAAGGAGACCAGGGCTGCGCTTGGAGAAATCCATTGAGAAACTTTTGAAAATTATTACAAATGACAAACTGTTGACTTTTCTTCAAAATAGAGTTTTGAAGAACAGTCGTAATCTATCGATATGACGATGAAAATCTTTGAATCACAACTTTATAAGAGCCTCCCTCTGGCCTTGCTGGCTTTATTGGACATTGTTTGAAGACCAAATGACTAATCCTTAGACTTAATGACCGAAATGACTCTCGTCCATTAAAAGATCAAACATTGACTGTCATGGACTTTAATACACATTGATGAAAAGACCTAAGCCAGCAGGTACAAGACATGAGGGGAATGAATGATAAGGCCCTTCCGTTAGATAATGGCATGCACCTAGCGGAATCCAGCTGAGTGAATCGAGCGAGACACCTAAAAATGAAATGCAGAAAGATTTTTGATCTCTGACCGAGGACTGACAAGACTGACTCTAACACAGGGTTCGCAAAAGCCAGTCATAGACCTTCATAGAGTTCTAGAAGATATTTAAGGGAAGTTACAGTGATAGGTCGTAAGGACCTAGAGATTGACGCGAAGGAAGATCTAGGTCTCAAAAGGGAATCACATTTATCTCTGGGTGTAGAAGCTTGGTTCCAGCATACCCCCATACTGCTTCGGGTGAGACTTCAGTGTGTGCACCGCGGATTGATGCCGGAAGGACTAGTAGTGTAGGGATTTTTTTGGCACAACTAACTCTGAACCTAGGTCAGGACCCCCTAAGCCAACACATAGCTTTAACCATTCTCACTGGTGTAGGCTCCTTCTTTCCATGTAAAATTCTGCTTTCCCCATCATCATCTAGGAACTCAACATCATGTTATAGCAGTCTACCTTAGTCCTATGAATGAACAACCAATCCATATCCAAAAGAATACTATATGAATCCAAAGGAAGCACATTTATATGTGATGATGTAGGCATACCATTCAGCTCAAATGCACAAGATTTCACCCAATGATGAACTCTTCTCTTGGTCCCTGTCGCCAACTGCACCAACAAATATTTTTCATGCACTTCTTTATTCAAGAAATACTTATCCACCAGGTTAGGACTAATATAACTATAATTAGATCTAGGTTTAATCAAATTGGAAACAACTTAATCAAAAATCTTACCTTCCATCTTGATAATGGATGTTTGATGATCAACCTGCGTGTTATCCACTACTCATACTTCTGAGGGATACCCTAACTAACATCCCCAACTGTATGTGCATCATGAGCATTGTAAATCTAAGGCTTTTCACCTTGATGTGATGGGCACTCACTCCTCTGATGCTCTCCACCATAAGTCCAACACCTCAAAGGATTCCTACCATCACCCTTATTCTTCTCCTTGGGATTTCATCCATGTCCTCTGTCAAATACATTGAACTTCTTGTATGACACTACATTCGCCTTGTCACATGCATTCTAAGGTATTTATTGCTTCTTAGCCCACTTTCCTTTACTCTTATCATTACGTTTCCAATCCCACTTAGGCTTATACTTGTGCCTAGACTACTCATAATAATGCTTCAACTTCCTAATGAATTCCTCCAATGATTGAGGCTCATAATACTCAATCTAATCTTTAAATGCTAAAGGAAATCCATTGATGAAGCTTTGGACCTTTGTCTTCTCGTCCTTGAGGTAGGGCACATACATCAACAACTCCAAAAACTTGGTCGTATACTCCTCATCTGTTATAGAACCCATTTGAAGCTCATAAAATTCCTTGGCCTTTCTGTCATAATATCTTTCAGACAAGTACTTCTTCCTGAACAGTCTTGTAAACTCATGTCAACTAAGCTCCTCTACCCGAATGCCTCTGAAATGATTCACATCTTCCCACCATATATCTACTTTTCCCTTGAGACTAGAGATAAATATCACGACTTTCATATTCTCTTAATAATCATGCAATCCAAAGAACTTCTTCATCCCAAGTAGTCACATTTTTTCATCTTCTGGTTTTCTCATATCCCCATCAAAAGTAGGAGGCTTGGATTTCTTGAACTCCTCTGTAAAATACTACTTCTCAATCCTCCTATAAGGATGTTGGCGGTAATGATGATGATGTCTCTCAGAACCAGAACGAGATTAGAATCCACGAGTGTTGGCCCACCTATCACGTGTATCAAAATATCTGCCACCTCCGACTGTATCATCCTTATCTAACTTGTATCTTGATCAAGACCTGATACCATATGCCCCATTAGTCATTTCCTCCTATCTATGACTAATCCTCAATTTTCCTTGCTTCTGCAAATATGTAAGTCTCTGAAGGATGATTCTATTAACCTCTGCTTACTTTTCCTGAGATTTGGAAAGCCTTTCTTGTGCCTCAATCAACCTGTTATTATCTACCTTACAAATTCTTATTTTTTCCTTCAAAATTATCAGTGTATTTGCTATATTAGGAGAGTAATCTTATCTTTGTTGCTCAACTGACATGTCCTATTCCATTGAATTCACCTCAAGCCTGTAAGGGGAGTCATGTGAACTTTAGTACACCATTATACTCTTCAATTCTGGTCTTCTATCTCTTGAAAACATGTCATGTTAGATTAACTAAATAGAGACATAATCAAAATCAAACCTTAGTGTATTTTAGGGGAGGCTATCTCGTTTGCATGAATCATTCTAGATTAGCACGATATATATACATAATGACACCAACATATCAACAACATACATAAATATCATAATCATAATAACAAGTAACCTACATGCATGAATGATGAACACATAATCAACTAACATGCATGCATTATGCATTTAACCCATCTAGTCTAAGCGTTTGAAGTTGGAAGCTATGATACCAATCTGTAACCACCCCTCCCACATTTACCCACTTTTACAAGCTCCCCAAGGTAAACATGGTCTGAGAGTTATTATGACATGACCCAACCTCCAATTTCCAGTTATAGAAGTGGGGTCTATAAACCGACAACAAACTAACATCCCTCAAAGACTACAAATCACTCAGGAGCCTGCAAAGTGCCCAGGTGATCAATCCCTAAGTTAGAACCTTTTTCCACAAGGTTTACTCCCCAACCACACATATAAAATTGCATGCATGTAGCCTATAACCGCATGCACAAGCCTGGCTGGCAGCGATTAGAACCAAAAATCCCGAGTTCAGAGCATGAGGTCACGAGATCTATGCCACTTTTTCAGGCAAGCCTCTAGACCACTACCCATAACTTCCTATAATTTTCCAAAATCATAACAATGTGTTGAAAAGTGTGCAACAAGAAATGCTTGTTGAGAGTGCAACAAGATGATGGAGCTTAGTGAAAAGAGTCGCCTTCACTAAGTGGGCCCGCAGGCTATTTTTGGCGCAAGTCTATTTTTAGACTATGTCTATTTTTAGACATATGGATCATGTCTATGGATTGCAGGTTGCTGTTTATGGATGATTGGTCAAGTTGGGAAAAAATAGATGGACTTCTATTTTTGATCAAAGTGTGAATGATCACAGTGTGTGATCAAATTCTATTTTTAGACTGGCTGTCAAAAATAGAAAAGTCAAATATTATTGTCTCATAATAATATTTGGACTATAAACTTGATCTTATTCTCTTGGAGCACTTCAGGATGAGCTACGGATGTGGTACATGTAGATCCCAGAGGGAAATACATGGTTACCTATGGGATGACTAATATTTGCATGCAGGACTTCAGTTAGAACTCAAGTGAGTTGAGTTTAGTGGATTGGAGGTGCAGTTGATGGAGTTGTGTTCAATTTAGCTTTGTTAAACTGGTTGTATTTAGTCTAACTGATCAATAGACTAGAGATGAGTTGGGTGAATTAGTTATTAATTAATTCACAAGTTATTAACTCATAATACAACTATATAATACATCAGTTAACTCAGTTGCATGTCAGTGCATGTTCAATTCAACAAGGACAAGTGGTAGAGAATCAGATTGCTATCAGTTGTGACTATAGTTGTGCACCAGATCTTGCACAATCAAGGGATTGAGTATGCCAATGAGTTTGCTCACGTATTTTCCCAGTATTGTAGCCTTTTCTCACGTCCAACAAAGTGTGAGTGATTATTTTGAGGTGAAATACGAGTTTGGTAAGCCATTCTCATCAGTTCTTGAGCAGGTATTGAGCAGTGGAGGCAGGCAAGCAGTGGAATAGATTTGGAGATCAGATCTTAGCTGTATTGTGTGTAACAGGTGGAGTTGGTACTGGATTGCTTGTGATAAGCATTGTACTTTGTAATGTTACATGATTCAATCAATATAATATACAGATAGTTGGGGTTTTTAGCGAGATGCTTTCCCCGAGATACATACTGTGTTAATGAGTTTGATTGATGCTTCTATGTGCGCCTGTGAATGTTTTTGCTTCTGTAAATTGATGATCAACGTAGAGGAGATTATGTATTATAAATGTTCCACTTATAAGTGTATAATCAGGATAATCTCTGTGAATATGTGTCATGTTATTCAAAATTTCTACATGGTATCAGAGCTGCTTGATTTTTAGAAGAGATTTTTACAGGATATCAAGTGAGGATTGATCATCAGATCTACTATTCAGGAAGTGTTTACATTCTATTTCTTCAGGCAGAGTCTATAATCAGGCCAGGTAGCCTCTGGATTCATCCTTCCTTTGGAAGGTGAGATATCCGGTGAATGCCCAGACGGTGAATCTCTGTACAAGAAATAATTTGTTCTCACGAATTTTAGATCGGAAGCGGTTGAGTTTTTTGAGCTGGTGGAATTCGGATTTAATTCCAAAGCAAGAGATAAACTCATAAACATTCAGTGTGAGAATGGAGACAGTATGCCCCAGTATCTCACGAAGTTCACCCAATGCCGGGATGAGCTGGGAAGTGTGGGGGTGACTGTCGGACAAGGATGGTGAGTCTAGCACTCCTTGACCTTCCTAAGAGTTGGCATAGCTACCAGGACTCGGTGAATGGAAGGGAGAAACTGCCAGGATGGGAGATACTTCGGTCAAATCCTGTGCAGGAGGAGATTAGACGGAGCACCAGAGACGGTTCTTCATCCATGTAGGATGAGGAGAACTGTGCCTTAGCGAGTAAGGTGAAGAAGGGGAAGGAGAAGGTTTCTCTTTCCGAATCTTGTTCTTCCAATGATGGGAAGAAGGTTGACAAATCGAAAGTGCGATGATTTCGTTGTCATGATGGAGACTTGATGGTTGAGAGGGAGCATACATTACCTCTCAACATGCAGAGCCAAAAGAAGTCTCAGACGATTGTGGAGGAGCCACGATTGGTGCAGCAACTTCAGGAGGTTTTGGAGGAGCCACAACAGGGGAAGCTGAGAGGAGATAGAGTAGAGACATCTACTCATCCAGAGACCTCCAGTAGGGGGAAACTTCAAGCCAGGTGGGCTGAGGGATCGCATGCAGCCATACCTCCAGGTAGGAGGTGGGGTGATGTGGATTGATTGTCCCAAGGAGGAGGGGCAGGATACTTGAGGTACCCAACCTCTTAGATGAGACCTTGCTACGGGAGCCCTAGATGTGTAGTAGTAGGAACTGACTGATTGGGTAGAGATAGATGCAGATGGAGCGGCAGAGAGAGCGACAGTGCAGGGAATCCCAGGACAGTGCATAGCTAGCAAGTTGTAGCAATGCGAGAGGCACAAGTGTTTTGCACAGTGCTAGGTGGCACAGAGAGGTGTGCAATGGTGCAAGATGCATGGAGATGTTGCAGTAGCGCAGATGTCAGAGAGGGAGCACTTGTCAGTAGCAAGTAGAGCTTCAGCATTAGAGGGTGTTTCTAGCCCAACAGGGAGGTCAGTTGGGAGGTGCAGTACGGATGCAATGCTGGGAGATAGAACCAGCAGCAGCACGTATGCAGTCAGAGATCAAAGTGACAGAGGTTAGAGCAGTCAGATACTAAAGAGTACAGAGATGCAGAGTTTCAGTCGACAGAGGCAATAGCAGTCAGAGACTTTGATGACAGAGCAAGTGGACCGGCTAGATGTGTTTCATGGAGAACATTCCAGAGTTACAGGATCGGGTTTGAGAGGAAGCCTTTCTTGTTGAGAGGGAGTGTTGAAAAGTGTGCAACAATAAATGCTTGTTGAGAGTGCAACAAGATGATGGAGCTTAGTGAAAAGAGTCGCCTTCACTAAGTGGGCCCGCAGGCTATTTTTGGCGCAAGTCTATTTTTAGACATATGGATCATGTCTATGGATTGCAGGTTGTTGTTTATGGATGATTGGTCAAGTTGGGAAAAATAGAAGGACTTCTATTTTTGATCAAAGTGTGAATGATCACAGTGTGAGTGATCAAAGTCTATTTTTAGACTGGCTGTCAAAAATAGAAAAGTCAAATATTATTGTCTCATAATAATATTTGGACTATAAACTTGATCTTATTCTCTTGGAGCACTTCAGGATGAGCTACGGATGTGGTACATGCAAATCCCAGAGGGAAATACGTGGTTACCTATGGGATGACTAATATTTGCATGCAGGACTTCAGTTAGAACTCAAGTGAGTTGAGTTTAGTGGACTGGAGGTGCAGTTGATGGAGTTGTGTTCAGTTTAGTTTTGTTAAACTGGTTGTATTTAGTCTAACTGATCAATAGACTAGAGATGAGTTGGGTGAATTAGTTATTAATTAATTTACAAGTTATTAACTCATAATACAACTATAGAATACATCAAAACTCAGTTGCATGTCAGTGCATGTTCAGTTCAACAGGGACAGGTGGTAGAGAATCAGATTGCTATCAGTTGTGACTATAGTTGTGCACCAGATCTTGCACAATCAAGGGATTGAGTATGCCAATGAGTTTGCTCACGTATTTTCCCAGTATTGTAGCCTTTGCTCACGTCCAACAAAGTGTGAGTGATTATTTTGAGGTGAAATACGAGTTTGGTAAGCCATAGTGGAGGCAGGCAAGCAGTGGAATAGATTTGGAGATCAGATCTTAGCTGTATTATGTGTAACAGGTGGAGCTGGTACTAGATTGCTTGTGATAAGCATTGTACTTTGTAATGTTACATGATTCAATCAATATAATATACAGATAGTTGGGGTTTTTAGTGAGATGCTTTCCCCGGGATACATACTGTGTTAATGAGTTTGATTGATGCTTCTATGTGCGCCTGTGAATGTTTCTACTTTTGTAAATTGATGATCAATGTAGAGGAGATTATGTATTATACATGTTCTGCTTATAAGTGTATAATCAGGATAATCTCTATGAATATGTGTCATATTATTCAAAATTTCTACACAATGATGATGATAATGGTAAACAATCAAAACTCGAGCAAGATCTTGACCTAGACATGCCTAGCACAAGATAGATATTGTTTCAAACATATGGTAACCATGAAAGCTACAAGTCATGAATGCATATATGATCAGAAACTTCTAAGATTCATTTGAAAATCACCAAGAAGGCTCAATTCCATCTCAAGCTAGTTGTAACAACACTTGTTAGCCCATGCATTCATCAACCATTTAGTAACTTAAAAAATCATGAACAAGAGCCATAGCTAGAGAACATCATTAATCCATGTATATAACCAACATATAACCAAAATAGAAACTATGACAAATAAACCATAAGATCACCATAATAACTAGTACCAATGGTTATAGATCACAATAGGAAAATAATTCATATTAACATATGGAAATGCCAACCAAGTCAGGGACTTCCACATATCACTTGACCATAGATTGGGATGAACCAAGTCACTCTTTCATCCAATCACCCCCGTGCCATATTCCAAGCATGAGTGTGGGATAATAAGGGTTAAACCAAAACAAAACCAACTAGGGCTTCTAGAGGCTAAACCACCTCAAACCTCATTTATCAAGTATTTTAGCAAAATGGCCTCACCTTCGTTTGATTTTCTAATAAAAGATTTAAATTTTTGTTGAACATACTAGTGTCAAGAAGCATTTGAAGAGATCAAGGAGAAGTTGACAACTACACCATTTCTCAGGGGCCCAAATTGGGCCTTGGATTTTAACATTCACACAGATGCATCAAAAAAAGCTATAGGGAAACCTTGGGATAGTTGGAAGGTAAGTCGCTTTATGATATCTATTTGATTAGCAAGAATTTTTCCAAGGCTAAACTCAACAATACAATCACTGAAAAAGAGCTCTTGTCTATTGTACATTCCTTGAATAAGTTTAGACATTACATTATAGGGTACCAGGTTTTGTGCACAATAATCAAATCCGGGAGAAGCCTAAGTGAGGGAGAAGCCTACTACCTGAGCCCACCCAACCCCATGCATCCTATCTATAGTTGATATTTCCTGTGGCCCCCTAATCCTTTACGTGGAGAGCTGGTAATTCGGAGCTAAGCTATATAGTCGTTGGTCATGGAGCTAAACTATCTAGATTCTTTGCTAGCCATAAAAAACTACATCCAATTGGGAAGCATGGACAGACCCGTGTTAACTTCTGGGAGGGCACCTGACTTATTTCTGGCCAGGAATCTCCTCCTCTGGGAAGCTAGCCCATCTCCTAAACAATCTCCTCCTCCGCCTACCTTCTTTGCGCCCTTCCCTTCTCCGATTGTGGGCAGTTCGCTAGACTACCTATTCTAATCTCGCTGGTTAAGATATCAAGTTTGCTTTCCTTGCCTACCCACACCCCCTAGTAAGAGATGGTTTGCTCTCCTCGCTGGGGGAGATCTCGCTGGTTAAGCCCCTGAACCCTCGGTTGGAAAGAAAGAACTAAACTCTATTTCCTAGCCAACAGAAAATCAAGATTACAGGATGGAATGAAGGAAGGTTCAATCATCAAAATGGATGGTAGGCAGCTGGTTCATCCCTCCATAAGCTTCTCCATCCTCACCCCTGGGAGTTAAGGATGAAGGAGTCGGTGCCCTAGTTTTCTGCTCTCCTCATTGGTTGCAACCATTAAGTATTCGATGAAAAAACCTGACGTTAATGCTAGGATTATCAAATGGTTATTACTATTACAATAATTTGATCTAACCATTGTTGACAAGACAAAGAAAGAGAATGTGGTTGTATATTTCTTGTCTAGACTAACCCTACCTACAAAAAATGAAGAGATGATAGATGATAAACTCATACATGATCACCTCTTTGCCATATCATTATTGTCACCTTGGTTCGCTGAAATAGAAAACTTCTTGGTTGCTGGACAATTTCCTCCCAATCTGTCCTCTAAGGAAAATAACAAAATTGTCAAGAAGAGAAACATTTACACTTGGATTGGAGGCAACCTTTTCATATTGGGACCATATCATATTTTGAGGAGATGTGTAAGGGAGACCTATCTAAGGTTCTCCACTTCAGAAAAGAAACATCAATGGGTCCAGTGGATGCCTTTAGTTGAATGGTTGTATAATACTAACTATCATGAAGCCACCAAGATGACGCCATATGAGGCCGTGTATGGCAATTCTCACCTTCACTAGCTTCTTATATCCCTTGATCCTCCAAAGTACATGAAGTTGATAAGCTCATGTAGAATAGTGCCGCCATGATTTCTCATCTAAAAGATAATCCACATCAAGCTCAGAACCGAATGAAGCAACATTCCAATCAACACTGTTTAGAGAGGTCATTTCAAGTAGGTGACTAGGTGTTTCTATGACTCCAACCTTATAAGAAGACCTCTCTCAAACAAAAGGGTTGCAAGAAACTAGCCCCAAAATTCTAAGGGACTTATTAGGTACTTCAACGTATAGGAGCAGTGCTTACAAACTGGCCCTATCCACTACTTCAAAAATCCACTCAGTCTTCCATATATCCCACCTCAAGAAAGTTGTGGGGAACAATTAGAGGGTTCAAAGAAGTCTACCAGAATTGGATGAGGAAGGTTCACTTTGGCTTTGACCCAAATAGGTCCTCGATACTCTAGAAATACATCTTCATGGCCGAATGATCAAGTAAGTCCTCATCAAGTGGAAAGACACCTCTCTATAAGATGTGACATGGGATCCAACCACTACCCTTCAATAGTTTCCACAGCTTTAGCCTTGAGGAAAACATTGCTTTTGATGGGGGAGCACATGTTAGGGTCAAAACCTAAAACCTTTATTTATGTAATAAGCCTAAGGTGCCTCGTCAGAGTCATAGTTAGCTAGTTGAGTCAATAAATCCCATAAGAGGTTGTTCACATTAATAATGATTATAAGTGGTTGAACCACATTATAGAAAAGGGACCGCAATTAGTTATACATGGGACATAGTTAATAAATGAAGTGTTTAATCCATATTATGCAAGGGACCACTAGTAGTTAGGGTTTTGGATGTCATAAATCTATAAATAGTTTTTGATAGAAAGGGAAGAATCATCGAGTTTTATTGTAATTGAGCTATGCTCTGTTGGAGGTTGCCCCTCGAAGAGGTAAGTGAATATTGTATTCTGCTTCTGAATAATAAAATATATTTGCAACTTGTCTCAATTCATGTGGTATTTCTGTGTTTCTAGTAATATTGGTTTGTATTTATGGATTTCTGGTATTCTTCGTAGGTCAGGTGTATAACAACTCATAAAAAAATTTGATCCTAAGGGGTCTATGTGACTGCTACAAGAAGACACATAGTCCTATAGCAGCTCGCATAAACCCTACAGGACCACATTTGAAGCACCAAACTGGAATTTTTGAGTATTATGAAGCTTCATGAGGCTCCATCACTAGTCTTGAGTAGTTACAAGATACCCTGTAGACTCAGTTACATGATCTTGGATCACCAATAACAACAACATCTAATAAGTGGAGGCATCTGTTCTCTGATCACTTGAATCATGGAACTTCAATCAACAATGAACATTAAAAAAATTCAAGCCAATGAGAGGATCAATGAAGGTGTTGAAGCCTCGAAAATCGTTACTTCAACATGGGGGAAAACCACCTGGTCCGGACCTTGGTTGGTAGCTCCTTTTCCGTTTGGTGTAGTGGCTCTGACTGGGGATAATGGGACCAATTTCCCAATCTAATTTATAATAGTGTTGATGGGGTGATATGTGATATTTTGGAGTAATGTTTAAGCTAAAAGTAATCTAATATAAACTAATAATCACATGCATTTATCCTAATTTAAACACTATATAATTATAACTATACCCAAGAATAAATTGAAGTATGCGATCTACAATAATGTCCAAAAGCAATTGGTAATAAAGATCATTCAATTGCAATAAGAAGTGAAATCGTTTAACAATAATTGTTTCGTATAAAAAGTTAGCCGAAACGATTGTGAAAGATATATCACATAAGAAATTATTCATGTATTTCACATAAAATATAGGCCATCAACATATAGAAGTGAAATACTGCTAACCAGGATTCAAACTTTCATACATAAACAATTTGAAGAGAAATTATTGCTTAATACATAAGTAAAAGAGAATTACGAGATAAAAGTACCATTTATAATATGTCCTACTCATGTGCTTCAGCAATATTGATCTAATTTCAATCCATCCAACACCATCTAAGAGTACAAAAGTACAATTTTAGTAGAAGATGCCAGATAAGATAAAAATAAATCATGTTCCATTAATTTAACCAGACCTTCCTCAAAGGGACAGAAGTGTATGTTTTGAAGATTGATTCTGATAAAATTTCTGGACCTCTCTTTAAATGCATGAGAGGGGTTTAAATACTGAACTATAAAACTAAAAATAGATTATTGCAAAAATAGTTGAGGAGTTTTAAAAGACCTTCCTCAAATTATGCAAAATAAAACAAAAATAGAAATGAGCATGGTGACTAATTGTTCTGCATTTGATCTTTTAGATAAAAAAGTTGGCTGATTTTAGCTTTCAACTACCCAGTGAACACGGTGTCAGTCAGTGCTGGCACCATTTTTTCCGTAGAAGTGGTTAGGCTTTGCAAGGTCATCCACTGGCTGTGAGGATTCACTAAATGTTGCCAATATGCTTCCTAGTTTAACCTGGTCATTTGCCTAATTGCTTCTACTTTTTCCTCTGTTGCTTGCCTCCACTGTAGTTCAAGCTATTTTACATTAGGAAAAAAACTTGGAATGGACTCTGCCACAATGTTGGTGCTATGTAAATTTTCATTAATATTTTTGATAACACTGTTTGCTGCTGCTGCCACATCTGTTGTTGCCTTTTCTGCCTCTCTAAGCCGAGAATCCCAGTTTGCAAATAAGATTTCTTTGTGTGACTCTTCCAGTTTAGGTAGGTCAGCCTTTCTCCCATCTTCTGAATTCTACCAGGTGATGAAGTCAGATACTTTTTTCAAGATTTCCTCATATTCAAGTCTTATTTCAATGACTTGACTTGTTAATTTGTCGCTAGTTTTGCTATAAGAATTCCATTGTGAAATCTTCTAGCATAATAGTTCCTTTTGGTGCATCAGCTGGGAGTTAAGGCCAAGCGCTTCAGTAATAAATTGATCAATTTTTGGATCATCCTTATGTAGATCAGTTGTTGCTTGTATTTTCACTTCCTTCTCTGTTAAGCTGGCTTCATGTTTTATTTGCATCTGCTCGAACTCTTGTTGAAGCTTAGCTAACTGTGTCTCTGCTTCCTGGTTAGATTTTGCTTGCTGTAGTTGTTGTTCAAGCGACAAAATTTTATCTTGTTTTTCCTTAAGCAACATTTTCACCTCTATTGCTTTGTTGATGGTTGCTGTAGCATAGGCACCTACAAACCGTGACAGTCTAGTAAGGTTGGCAGATGGGTCGATGTGTGAGTCTTTCCAGACAACATCCATCGGTTCATTATCAGGGGTAATAATAGCAGTAGAATCCAAATTCCTTTTATTCCTTTGTCTTTTAACAAATTCTTTGTGTTGTGGGCTATAAAACACATCTAGAGGGGGAATCTTCTCAATTCTCAAAATAATTTCAGAGGTGGGAGTAACAGGGATGTGCTCTACCTCTTGAGTATTTACATTCTCCTTTGCTGTAATTTCTTGAGTTTCTTTCTGTTGTGGAGTTTGCAACTCTGGCATTTGTTCCTCTATATGGAGCCTTTTATTAAAGTTCTCCCATTCTTCCTCTAAATCAATCACCAGGGGTTTTATTGGTTGGGTGGAGGTGGAATGGATTTCAGCCTATTTTCTAGCTGAAGTTTGCTCAACTTTCTTTTCTATAGATTGGGCTATATCTTTTTCTGATTCCCTGTTTCTGCTTTTCCCATTTTGTGATTTTTGCTCTGACTGCTCTGATTCCTTAGTAGATTTCACTTGGGATTCTGCTCCAGAATTAGTGTTAGAATTTTCTTTGGAATCTCCTTATAGACTTACACTCGGAGTAGGCTCCCTTATTGGTTCAATCAATAATTGGTCGAATGGGACCTTCATTAGCCTCCTTTCTTTGTACTCATAAAAGGTTTCAAGATCTTCATGGTCAAAAAGTAATTGTGCCATATGCTTCACCTCTGTGAAGGTGTTCTTTTGTAAAAAGATGTCATCAAATGCATCTTCCTCATTACTGAATACTTTTATTTTTACCATGGTGGTAAAGTCTTTGACAGTGCCGAATGGGTCATATTGCCTTCTTGGGAATTTAGGTATCTTTGCTTTTTTGAATGCATGCCCCAGGTCATGTAATGCAAATGATCCACACTGTAAAGGGAATGTAGGCCAAATGGCCTTTTTTTCTTCATTCAATGTTTTACTTATCCCTCCCTCACTAGCTGTTTGATAGGCTATCTCTCTAGCCATCAATTTGTCTGAAACGTAGTATGGGAGGGCATGAGCGGAGGTAATGTTGCCAAAACCTCGACTTCTTTGGAAAATCTCAGGGCATCTTGGTTATAAAGCCGTTTGTGGATAGGGGGCATGAATCCATGACAAGTTTTGTAAAAATGTGGTTGAAACTGAGATTCCCACATGTCTTTATGGTATATGTGAATGGGAAGTGGATTTTGGACAGTCCACTTCCATCCCATGACATGAAATTTCGAACCAAAACAAATTGCATCCATTACATAGGAACTCATAAAAAATGGAGAGTAAACCTTCGAAGCAACACTTCTTTTCCTTCTATAATCCATTAATGTTCTTGCTAAATTATTAGACAAAATTTGTGCCCAATTCATTATAGTTGCGTTTATGGCTGCATCTATTAATGGCAGCCATTCTAGGAAAATTTAGTGCTATCGGGTTTTCCAAATAGTCTACATAGCATGACTGCTGCAAAACTATGAGGGGGACAAATAGACGCAGTAGAGTACATATCGTTCTTGTCTTTTTTGATTTTGACCTCTTTATTTGACCAAGTCTGGGTGCAGTCTGTTGGGTCCTCGTTCTCTTTGGCAAACTTCTCGACAAACTACTTGTTGTAGATGACTTGTGGCTCTGGTAGGTGGTACATAAGCCGCAGGTTGTCTGGGGTAAAAGATCCCATAACCTCTTGGCTTCTTGTCTTGAATTCTCTGTCTGAGATGTCAGCTTCATCAATAACCCATTTAACCATGTCTGTATAAGGGGTTATCTTTATAATCACAGTTATGTGATGCAAAAATGAGCATGTCATCTCAAACATGGAGGCATCTGAGGAATCACGTCTGTCAACTGTGTCCTTCATTTCCAGAATCCTTGGTTTCCCTTCTTCTAGTATATTATACATGGCTTCCCATGTAGAGGTTCCTCCCTCTCTGTTGCATGTAGTATCCATAAAGAGAGGATTCATTTATGATTTCTCAGAGACGACTGCCTTGCCTTTCTTCACCATTGCTCCCAATGATTTACTTTGTGTATTTTCCCTGAAAGTGAACAACAACAGCTATCAGATACAAAAACATGACAATGAACGTGAAATGGAATAATGTGGATAAATTGTAAAGGTGACAAGAAAGGAGTTTTATTCGAACACATGTAAGAATATATCATATCACGTTAAATGGCTTTTCACACATAAATTAAGTTAAGTCTTACTAAATGCCCACTAATGCTTCATTATCTCTTAGCTTTAATGCTCATAAATGTTTGCATCGTAAGTCAGGAAGAAAGCTTCTAGGGTGGTGAGCCTTTGAATTGCGATAATGGTGATTTTTCGATTTGAGAAGCAATGTTGTAGATCGCAATATCGCATTATGCCTTTTCGCTTTTCTTACCCTCCCTTGCATTTCTACGATATGCGATATGCGAGCTGCTCGTTTATTGTCTCAAAACATAGCTACTTGTCAGGTTTTTCTATGTAAAGACATTTTTAATAAGTGGTGGACCTAAACATTTGTTCGTAATGTATCCAAGAAGTGGGTCCGAGTCTTGATCACATTTCATAATATCAACTTATGGCAAGTTTGCGGTGTTCTTTTAAATGCTTGAAATGCGATGCGATAAAGGTTATGATGTCATCGTAGTTTCACATTTTTCTTTTTTTGAGATAACCTTTTAAGGTGGGCTCTTCATAAATAGTGATATGCGATGCGAGACTTGGTTTTGACGAGAAAAGCTTTACGACTTAGTTTATATAAAAAAATATGATAGTTTCGAGGTGTAAAGTGTGGAGTCCTCTTTTAATCGTTTTTCACTAGATTTGGTGGGTTAGCAAGGTTTTTGATGATGCTTAATCATGCGATACATGGGAAGGCAAACATTTAGTAGTTCTTTTGAAAAAGGGGTTTGATTGATATCTTTCTTTATTCCAAAATTAAATAAGAAAAATGCCTAAATGTTAAGTTTATTTTTGGAAGGATTTTTTAAAGGGTCCCTATTTATTAATGTAATATTAACTACTATTATTAATAAATGGGGGGTTGTTGAATAGCACAACAATTGGTGATTCACTTGGAAGAACCAGTTATCTCAGAGAGTTTTTTGAAATTTCTAAAAACTTCCAAAATAAAGATAGTTTTGAAAACAAAAATTACATGGAATATAAGGTAAGTGATATTGCTCATTAATAATAAAACAACATCTACTTAACTATCATTCTTTTGATTATTCTTTTCTCATAAGAAAGTCACTTTGTCTACATTAGTCATTACTTGGTTTTAAGGATAAAAACAGAGAGGCTCTTCTCAGATTAGTTTTTTGGTATACTCAATTGTCATAGGTAGAGCCTCTGCTGCCAGCAGGCGTTCATAGCCTCGACAGGGTTACCTTTTAACCAGAATAGATTCAGTATCCCACCTAGGTCAGACTGCAATTTTAAATATAAGATCATTTGTATACTTATTGCTTTCTTTATTTTTCTGAAGTAATTCTTTCTTCCTTCAAGTTTTCATCTTTTATCTGTTAAAGGACAATGTCTTGGTTTGGTGACCGAAATTGACAATGCCATTCACTTGATTTATAACTTAACTGAACAAGTTAGATCTTGATGAGACCCCTTGTCTTTTGATTAATACAATCTCAAGCCATTACCCTGTTTTGGTATGCAATATTGGTAATGTTAGCTAGTTATAATCTTATGATCATGGTAAGCCGGCTCTTGATGAGACCTCTTATCCTTTAAGTTTAAGTATATTTTAGAATTACACTCTAAAAATGAAAGCTGATTAGGTGGGGAGAATCATTGGCTCCTTAAGAGCTTCTGGATGACAATTGTAGAGTTTAAAGATGCTTTTCTGTAGAGAGACTTTGCTTTGTTATTGATACTTTTCTTGATTGATGTAAAGGAAAGATTTCTTTCTAAAGCTAAGTTTCATCAAAGATCAGATAATTTTGGCAGAGAACAGGCAGTTTTGAAGCAATAGAACTTAACTATATATTTCATATGTGAATATTACTTTCATAACGATCTTTACTTACACAAGCGAAAAGTCAAAATTAAAAAGAGACTATCATTTGTAAAGCCAAAAGTAAATGTTTTTCAACTTGTATTATTCTTTCTAAAAAATAAAATAAAGGTAATAATATATAGTGAACAGAAGAAATCATCCTCTATGGAAAGGATTTATTTAAAAATATGCCCATTAACAGGTAGAGATTCTCTCTTACCTAATAAATCTTGTAATAGAAAAGTTGATGGGCCTATTTGTTCCATAATCTGAAATGGGCCAAGACACATTCGTTGGAACTTGGTATGCTTACCTTTCTCTTCATGAGCTTTATCCCATTTCAATACTAGGTCTCTAAGCTAAAAAGATTTTGAACTTACAGAATTTGAATCAAAGGAAGCTTTGACTAACTGCGAATGATGTGCATGTGTGATTCTGACCTTCTCTCTTTCCTCTTCAAGCTTAAGGGTTTCTAACTGTCTAACTTGCATAGATGAGGAAGGAGTTTCTTCAATGAACTGAACTAAGGCTAAAGAGGGAATAACTACATTTGTAGGTAAGATGACTTCTTTCCCATAGACCAAATTAAAACTAGAAGTGCCAATGGAGGCTTTTTGAGTTATTCGATCTGCCCATAGAGCAAACATCGAAGACTTATGCCAGTTTTGTTGGCTTTGGTCAACAGTTCATTTAATAATCCTAATGAGATTATTGTTTGTGGATTCAACTAACCCATTTCCTTGCAGATAATAATTAGCAGTGTACTTAAGCTTAAAACCTATTTTAAGAGCAAATTCTGTCATATCATTGCCTGAAAAAAACATCAAGGCAGATGGAAGGCCAAATATGGTAATGATAAATTGATCTATGAATTCAATAATGTTTTCAGAATTGGCTACCTTGAGTGGAATTGCTTCCACCCATTTGGTGAAATAATAAGGTGCTATAAGGATATATCTATGCTGCTTAAAAGAATGAGGAACGATCTCACCTATTATGTCCAATCCCCATTGCTCAAATAGTTGGTCAATGTTGACTGGCTGTAATGGTAATGCGGATTTCCTCTGTCTTCCAGTAGCTATCTGACAAGTTTTACATCTCCTTACATAACTATGTACATCTTTGAATAATGTTGGCCAGTAATAGCCAGCATGCAGGGTTTTATGTGTGGTGGTATCTCCTCCAAAGTGACCGCCAGCGGATCCATCATGAATTTCTTGCAACACCTTCTCTGCCTCAGATTTTTCAAGACATCTAAGTAAAACATAATCATAATTTATTCTAAACAACACATTATTGATAATTTGATATTGTCTAGCTTTTAATCTCAAGGCCCTTTTCTTTGTGTAATTTAATTGCATTGGGGCATATCCATTTCTCAAGTAAAATATCATACCAACATATCTTGACTCAATGTCGTTAAGGTTTACCTCGTAGACTTGTACATTGTCACTTGAATGTTGTAATGCTGATAGATTTGATGCTCCTGCCAACATCCTGCAAAAACCTTCACCTTTTACAATTTTTGCTAGTCTGATTTCGATGTCATATTCTTGTAGAGCTATAACCCAATTTGGTCTTTTCTCACCTACATCCCTTTGTCTTAACAGATTTCTCACTACTGAGAATGGTACTATTACTTTGTTGTGGGTTTTAAGGAGAAAAGGTCTGAAGTGTTTTATTGATTTGAAAACAACAAAAGCTTGTTTTTCAACATCTGAGTAATTCAATTCAGCTCCCTGCAAATTGGAGCTAAAGAAAGAGATCGGGGCTTCAAATTTTTCTTCATTTACTTGTATCAATATGGCTGCATATGATTTCTCGAAAGCAAAAGTATATAAAATGAAATGATTTTAAAAATTTGGCATTGCTAAAGATGGGGCATTTATGATTGCTTGTTTGATCAAGTTAAAGGCTTCATGTTTTGACTGTCCCCATTTAAACAAAGAATTTTTCTTTATCATAGACTGAAGCGGTAAAACAATTTGTGAGAAGTCAGGGACAAATATTTTAACAAAATTTATCTGACCTAGGAAAGATTGCATTGATTTTTTGTTATGTAGTAAAGGTATTTCAAATATTTCTCTAATTCTGTCAGGGTCAATATGAATCCCTGCTTTGGACACAATGAATCCAAGGAGCTTTCCTTCACTTAACACGAAAAAATACTTCTTGGGATTAAGAGAAATCCCATACCTTTGGAAACGTTCCAAGATTTTCCTTAAATCCCTTAGATAATTACTACGCTTTCTGGAATATACAATTATATCATCTAAGTAGATTACTACTGATTTGTTCACTAAACCTTTGAAGGCTATGTCCATGGCTCTCTGGAAAGTGGCACCAACATTAATCAGTCCAAAATGGCATCTTTTGATAAGTGTAAGTGCCCCATTTTGTCTTGAATGTAGTTTTTAGCTGGTCCTCTGGATGTATTAAGATCTGATTATAACCTGAGAATCCATCCAGGAAACACAATATTTCTGAGCCTTCAACTAATTGCTATATCTGTTCCAGAGGAGGTAATGGGAAATTGTCCTTTTGGCAAGCTTTATTGAGGTTTCGGAAGTCTATACATATTTGAATATCGCCGTTCTTTTTTTTCTAACTGGGACAAGATTGGAGACCTAACGGGAATGTCTGACAGGAAAAATAATCTTGACTTTCAACAGTTCATTTAATTCAGATTTAATCTGACTTTCCAAATTAGGATGGATCTTCCTTAATTTCTACTGAATAGGTATTTCATCGGATGTCATGGGAATAATATGTTGAATAATAGAGGTGTCATATGTCTTAAGATCTTCATAGTTCTACGCGAAGAAATTTTTGTACCTCTTCAACAAACCTATAAAGGCTGATTTTTCGTCTGACGTAAGTTCGAGACCTAGATTAAGATTTTGAGGCTTTAGATCAGTCCCAAGATTAATCATTTCAAACCTCAGAGTTGAACTTTGAAGTTTTGAATTGGTGGGTCGTTTAAATTTGTCTTTGAGGTCATATAAATCTTCCAACTTAACTACATATTTTGGTATAGCGTTATTGACTGTTTCTTGTTTAAGTTGGTTATCATGTTGGTCTTCATCAACTATCTGGTCATCATAAGAGCCTTCTGAAGTCAGGAAGCTTATGATATCCAGATCGTTATTAAAGACTCTCCAGTTGGTGATATTATCGGGAATAGAAGGCCTAAAAATCAATTCAATGGAGCACTGATCAGGTCTATAATCCTCTGGTGGAATAAGCTTGGAAGCAACATTAGCTAGAAGATCGACACTAGCATTTTGGAGTCTTGGAATAGGGGAAATATTAAATGCTGTAAAGTGAGAGGTTAGGCCTTGGACTAACGACTAATAGTGTTTCAAATGTCCTAACAAACAATGCATAGTATTTTTCACCTGCTTTATTACAATTTTTGAATCTCCAAATACTTGGAGGTGTTTGATATTAAGGCCAATTGCCTTATACAAACCTTGAACTAGTGCTTCATGTTCAACAGTGTTGTTTGTGCAATCAAATTCAAGTCTACATGCCAACATAGTCTTTTCCCCCTCTGGGCTAACTAACATTCATCTTTCTCCTACTCCATCATTGGATTTAGATCCATCAAAAAATAATTTCCAAAATAAAGAGGTAACTACAAGTTTATCTACAAAATTTACGCATTTAGAAGTGTCTGTTTGGGAAAAAATTTCGGCTTGAGATACAACAGAGTTTTCTAAGAAAGGTGAAGTGTAAGCATTGAAATTCCCTAGAAATGATTCTACTGAGTAGTTTTCGATGATATTTTTACTATACACGACTGATTCATTTTCTCCTTCTAGCTCTTGAATATGTACTTTTGATGTTTCTCGCGATCAACCCTTATTTGATTTGGCTTGCCATTATATGAAATTCACATGTGAGACCAGTCAGTTGCAAAATAACCATGAATTTCTTCTAACCAGTCTCTACTAAGTATTAAGCCATAGAACTCAGGAATATCGACTACAAGCATGTCAATGACTTGACAAACTTTAAGATTTGATGAAAGTCTGATGGTTACTTGATTAAGTTCCCCAACAACTTCGACTTGAGATCGATCTAACTGTACTATACGTACAATAGATTTTTGAGGCTGTACATTCAACTTCGCACAAACTATTCTAGGTAAGATGTTAGATGAAGTGTTAGGATATTCCGACACATAGGAAATAGTTAAGTTCAACTTGGTCTAGTATAGAGTTAGGTATAGAGTTAGGTAAAGTGTGTTTCTTTACCGTTGTACATTTTGTAACTTACAATCCGACGGTCACGATATGTAGTGATCCGACGGTTCACTCTCTCCTTGGTATTACCGACACTTGATCCGTGGCTTGACACTCGATTGGTCCATGAGTTCTATTTAAAGCGCATGGAGGGTCATTGTTCGGGTAATCCGTGCATGAGAGAAGCTTATGTAAATTTTCATTCTTTGATTAATAAATTGCCTGTAGTAACCACGTTGGCGCAGGCCGTGGACTGTTTCCCTCTTTGAGGGTTTTAACCACGTCAAAAATACTGGTGTATTGATCTGTGATCTGGTTGTGAGCGGTGTCCTTTTGGTGTTCTTTCTGAGGAACTTACCCTGTAAATTCCTACATGGTATCAGAGCTATTTGAGGGCCGCGTCCGTTGGTGATCTAAATCTGAAGCCAGTAGAACTGCATCCGACTGCCGTTTCCTAGATCTGCTGTTTCTGACTGCTTTCGAGCCGAGAGGACTGCTCTGTTGTGTTCGGAGCATCTGTTCCAGTGAGGAACCCCTTTCGTTTCACGCGAAAAGGTTTCCGGTAGCCCTAGCTGCGTCATTTTTAAGATCTGGAGGTATACAGTCTTTATTTGCAGTTTACTGTTATTTTCTCTCTGCTTATTTCGGTTTCGGTTTATTTAGCTTTTTCTTAACCGGATCTATACCTTTCATTTCTGCGTATGCTCTTTGCCCTGCGACTCTATGCGATCTGGGAAAATCAGAAACAGAAAGGAAGGATTTTTCTCATGCGTATGCTCTTTTCCCTGCACCTTAGTGTGATCTCGAAAAATCAGAAACATTGAGAAAAATATTTAGTTTTTAGGCTAAAGCTAACTTTGAGCCGCAAGGTTCATTTTTTTAAATATCTAGTTTTTTGGCTAAAGCTAACTTCGAGCCATAAGGTTCATTTTCTTTGCATGTCCGTGTTGGGTTTTGTGTTTTGTGTTTTGTAGGGAAAAAGAGCTTTCTCAAGGCAAGCACGCAAACCAAGGCCCCCCCCCCTCTCTCTCTCTCTCTCTCTCTCTCTCTCTCAAATTTTTTGTATAGATCAATTGGTTCAAAGCTATTTTAAGAGAGTAGAGGTCTTGGGTTCAAGTCTCCATTTTGTGGGGGCGGACTTTTTCATTTCCGCACATTCGTGCACTTTGCCGGCAACTTCAACAATTTTTTTTCAAAAAGCCATAACTTCTTCATCCGGAAGCCTTTTTCAGAGCCGTTTTTTTTTAAACCGCCTAATTTTTCGAGATCTATCCATTGGAACACTTACTTTCAGCATCTTCAGCTTCAGTTTTTTTTTTTTAAATGGAAAGTCCATGCCAAGTCATTCTTGACAGCACTAACTACTTCCAATGGATATCCTACATGGAAGATTTACTTAGAAGTAAAGGTCTCTACAGAATAGCCACAGGCCAAGAGAAGAAACCAAAAGATGAAGACAAGGCTGCAAAATGGGAAAATAGACAAGATCAAGCACGTGGTTTGATAGGGATGTCTATTTCTCCTGATCTTAGATTCCATATTGCAGAACTTGATACTCCTCATGAAGCATTGGAACAAATCACTAAAGTTTTTGGGATTAAAAATGAAATTAGAGCCCATCAACTTGAAAATGAGTTGCTTACATTGGATCCTAATAATTTTTCTTGCATTGAAGATTTCTTGTCCAAATTCAAGACCCTTAGATATCTCTTGGAAGGTGTTAAGATTAAGAAAGAAGATAGTAACCTTATTTATTCCATCCTTACTAAGTTGGGACCAGCCTACTCTGTATTTGTTTCCACTTTCCATTCTACAAGGGAAGCTTTCATTTGTCAAGGAAAAGACTACAAGGCCCCTTCCTTTGACTCTTTTTGTGATTCTTTAATAAGAGAACAAGAAAAACTCTTACACCTTGGTCTTCTTAATCTTGGAAACTCTTCCAAGAAAGCGTTAGCCGCCCAGCAGCAACCAAATTCAAAGAATCCTAAGAAGTCATATCCTAAAAAGAATGGTCCTAAACCAAACAAGGGTCCTAAGCAAACTCAGCCTCAAAATGAAAGATCATTTCAGCAAAATGATAAGACCAATAAAAACAAATGGAAGAAGACTGATAGACATTGTAACTTTTGTAATCGAGATGGCCACTTAGAATCTAAATGCTTTAAGAAGATGGAAGCCTTGGAAGCCGCAATGAAGAAACATAACATCCATGTGGAGCATACTTCAACTTCAACTTCAGGAATGGCACTTTCTGCATGTCGTTGTCAATCATCTCAGTCTGGTTATGCATTAAATGTATCTTCTTCTTCTCATTCTCATGAGTGGCTCATTGATTCTGGAGCCTCTTATCACATGGCCAAAAACCAAGCCATGTTTTCTTCTTTAAATGATTGTAACACCAAAAATATATATGTTGGTGATGATAGATCTCTTAATGTTGTAGGGACTGGAACTGTTCATCTAGACAATGGTCAGTTTAATGATGTATTATGTGTTCCAACCTTATCCTGCAACCTTCTATCTGTATATCAGATAACTCATTCAGGTGAAGGTAAAATTGTTGAATTTTCACCTCATGATGTTGTAATCAAGGATCTAAGAGATCCTAAACAGATTCTAGCTACTGGTATTGCTGATGATTCCACAAAGTTGTATAAGTTTCACAACTTTGGGTCATCAAATCTTCCCTCAGTATTTGTTGCTCATAATGATGAAGTGAGCAAACTTTGGCATGAGCGATTTGGTCACTTAAACTATCGCTCCCTTCAGCATCTATGTAAAGAAAATATGGTGACAGGTCTTCCTATGGTATCTTGCAGAGATGGTGTTTGTTCCGGATGTGTACTCGGAAAACATCATCGGGACAGTTTTGAAAAACGTGCCTCTTGGCACGCCTCAGCCCCTTTACAGCTTGTGCACAGTGATTTATGTGGTCCACTTCCTGTTGCTTCATTCTCTGGCTGCAAGTATTTCTTAACTTTCATTGATGATTTCTCCAGACGCACTTGGGTATACTTCTTAAAACTCAAGAGCGAAGTATTTAACACATTTTTGGCCTTCAAAGCCTTTGTTGAAAAACAATCTGGACATCAAATTCTTAAGCTAAGAACTGATAATGGTGGAGAATATGTTAAAAACACATTCATCAACTTTTGCACCGAAAATGGAATTCAAATGCAACATACTGTTCCATACACTCCACAACAAAATGGTGTAGCTGAAAGGAAAAATCGCACCTTAAAGGAAATGGCTAATTGTATGCTGCAATCTAAAGGACTCAGTCTTAGTTTTTGGGCCGAAGCAATTAATTGTGCAAATTATATAATCAATCGCACTCCTACTAAGGTTCTAAAGAATATCACTCCAGAAGAAGCTTGGAGTTCCATTAAACCAGATGTAAGTCACTTTCGTGTTTTTGGAAGTGAAGCATGGGCCCATATTCCAGATGAAAAGCATAAAGCTTTAGAACCTAAGAGTGAGAAATGTACTTTTGTTGGATATTCTGAAGATGTAAAAGGTTATAGACTTATTCCATTTAAGTCCAAAAATGTTATCATTAGAAGAGATGTAAAATTTGATGAAAATAAATCGGCCTGCGAGCCTAGTCCGGCGGATGTGCCACCTCTTCCTATCTCTTCTACTTTTGAAAACATTTCTTCTTCAGATGATGAAAGTGAGGATGATAATCCCCCCCACCTTCTCAGGATCCTCAACTTCCAAGATGGGTCCGTGCTACTCGGGATGCAGCAGGTGATCTTGCCGGTGATCCTACAGATCAGCGACGTACACGTTCTCAGTTTGAAAGAGCCTCTTCTTTACTGGCTCAAGCTCCAGTAAATCATGATCCTGACACTTTTGCAGAAGCTTCAGGCCATCCACATTGGGAAGCAGCTATGAATGAAGAATATCATTCATTGTTGGCAAATGATACATGGGATCTTGTTCCTCTACCAAAGGGACGCAAACTTGTTAGATGTAAATGGGTTTACAGAACCAAGTATGGACCAGATGGGAAAGTTGATAAACATAAAGCTCGTCTTGTTGCTAAGGGCTTTTCACAGGTTGAAGGCATTGACTACACTGAAACCTTCTCCCCTGTTGCCAAAATGAACTCTATCCGCCTTGTTCTTTCCCTTGCTGCCTCTTTAAAATGGGAAGTCCATCAGATGGATGTTAAATCTGCCTTCTTGCATGGGGACTTGCATGAAGAAATCTATATGGAACAACCCATTGGCTTCATCCAAACAGACTCCAGCCTTGTATGTCGACTTAAGAAATCCCTTTATGGTCTCAAGCAAGCTCCTCGGGCTTGGTATGCCAAAATGGATAGCTTTCTTTTAGAATCTGGCTTTTCTAGGTGTTATTCTGACAATACTGTCTACACCAAGAAAGTGGGCAACTCTCTTATCATCCTTGTTCTTTATGTTGATGATCTTATTCTTACTGGTAGTGATCCCAACCTTATAAACCATGTGAAGTCCAGCCTTAAAAAGAAATTTGAAATGACAGACTTAGGACACTTACACTATTTTCTCGGTCTTCAAGTCTTGCAATCCAAGGAGGGTATTTTCCTTTCCCAGTCCAAGTATGCTTGTGATATTCTTCGTCATTTTCACATGGAAGACTGTAAGCCAGCCCCTTCTCCCTTTCAGTCTGGAGTCAAACTTTCAGTCTCTTGTACTTCTCCTGAAGTTGATGCTACCTTATACCGTCAACTTGTAGGAAAACTCTTGTATTTAACCCATACTCGTCCTGACCTTTCCTTTGTTGTTGGCCTTGTTGCTCGTTTTATGCAAAACCCCCGTGAAAGTCATTGGAAAGCAGCTAAAAGAATACTTCGTTATGTTCGAGGTACAGTACAGTTTGGGATTCATTACAGTGCCAAAGCAGCTCCTCTATTAGTTGGTTTCACTGATTCTGATTGGGCTGGTGACCCTGATGATCGGAAGTCTACTGCCGGTTATGTCTTCACTCTTGGTTCAGGACCTATTACATGGGCTTGTAAGAAACAGGCTGCCATTTCTCTTTCGTCAGCAGAAGCAGAGTATCGTGGTGCCGTGGAAGCTAGTAAGGAAGCCTTGTGGCTTCGTCAGATCCTATCAGAGTTTGGCTTTGAGCAGCAGCATCCAACCACACTTTGGTGTGATAATCAAAGTGCCATTCAGCTATGCAAAGATCCAGTCCAGCATCAGCGCAGCAAACACATTGAACTACACATGCACTTCATCAGAAAGCTCATTCATGACCATGTTCTTGAAGTGCAATATTGTTCAACAGATGATCAGGTTGCAGACATCTTCACAAAGGCTCTCACAGAGGCGAAGTTCACTAAACTTCGATATATGCTTGGAGTTCAGGAAGTTGTCACTAAGGGGGGATAGGCTCTAGTGCCTCCTTCCTTCTCCTATTGTGTCATATTTGTAAATCCTTCAATCCTATCCCAAGTTGTTCTTAAGGGGGGATGTTAGGATATTCCGACACATAGGAAATAGTTAAGTTCAACTTGGTCTAGTATAGAGTTAGGTAAAGTGTGTTTCTTTACCGTTGTACATTTTGTAACTTACAATCCGACGGTCACGATATGTAGTGATCCGACGGTTCACTCTCTCCTCGGTATTACCGACACTTGATCCGTGGCTTGACACCCGATTGGTCCATGAGTTCTATTTAAAGCGCATGGAGGGTCATTGTTCGGGTAATCCGTGCATGAGAGAAGCTTATGTAAATTTTTATTCTTTGATTAATAAATTGTCTGTAGTAGCCACGTTGGCGCAGGTCGTGGACTGTTTTCCTCTTTGAGGGTTTTAACCACATCAAAAATACTGGTGTATTGATCTGTGATCTGGTTGTGAGCGGTGTCCTTTTGGTGTTCTTTCTGAGGAACTTACCCTGTAAATTCCTACATGAAGCTCCTAAATCAACTAAACAGTTGTGTCAATTTTTATTAAAGACTTCAAAAAAGGAGAAATGGAGGAGTATGAGACTTAGATCTTCCTCCAATTAGAGAGATGTCCGTTGAACCAATCTTTTATAAAGAGGTGCTAGGGGGCCTTCCCATTTCTTGGGCGTCTTGTGAGATCACGACAACGGGAAGCGGTGTAGTAGGTACTGCTTTGAGTTCCTTAAGGAGTAGCTTTTTTTTATGCTTCAATTTGCTAAGCTCATGAAAGGTGATGTTTGCCCTAGTCTTCTTCATATCATTAACAATATTATATTCCATTTCATCAGAAACTATCAGAGTTTTAGGTGAAGGTGAAGAATCCAATTGAGAAGGAGTAGTTTGAGTGGATTTTGGTGAAGACTTCTTACCTATTGTTTTGTCCCTGGGAGGAGGCATTGAAGCCTTCTGCTTTGGATTTGTTTGTGACAAATCAACAGGGTTTTTACTTTGGGTAGCGACAGACAATGCTTCTTGAGCTTCCGCATTGGGAAGGATAAAATCCCACATTCATTGTAACTCTACCACTTCTTCATCATTCATTTGTTCTTCATTTTTTGAAACTTCATCCTCCTCTCCATCTGATTTGGCATTTGATATAGCATTTGGAGGTTTAGGATCAACAGGGGAATTCCTTTTAAATGGTCTAAAATATTTCTTAGAGGAAGTCTCTGCTACCTGTTTTTTGATATCAACCATTTTGTTAGACATGGTCTTGAGGACTTTCTGTAACCCTTAAAGATCAAAAGGATCTTTAGGTGGTTTCTTCTTGGAGTCATCCCTAAAAGTCACTTGCTTAGATTTTCGTTCTTTTAAGGTGTTTTTTCCTTTCCACAACTATTGCCTCTTTCATATTTTCTGCCAAAGTTGGTTTGGCAGCTCTATCAACGAAAATAACTATGTTTGAAGGTAGAGTAGAAATATACCACTCATTTTGGACCTCATCGCTAGGCTTAGATGTCGTTGGTATCTTATTCAATAATTTATTGAAGCGAGAGTTGAAGTCTTTAATGGGTTCTTTCGGTTCGGCTTTCAAATTGGAGAGATCATTGATTAGGGTAGCTGTGGATCTATCATCTCCAAATTTAGTTAAAAACTACTCTTGGAAAGCATCCCAACTATTAATAGAACCTGATGGTAATGAGAAGTACCATGATCCTGCTGCTCCCTGTAAAGTATATGGAAATAATCTTACAACTGCGTCTTCTTCCACTACTTCATTCAAGTTAATGGACAACATGAAATTGTTTATATGTTCCTCAACAAGTAGGCCATTATCAGGATTGAATTTGGGTAACCATTTCTTTGGATGAGCTGGAAATTGATGTAAAGGCCCAGCCATCCTAAACCTCCATGGCCTTGGAGGATTTTGTGCCATTGCTGGTATGTGAGTAGGAGAAGGTGTAGCAATGGTTGAAGGTGATTGGGTAGAGGAGAATGTAGTTCCTGTACATGTGTGAATCACGATATAGAGTGGTGAGGCAGATGATTGATCTTGTGATGGTATAAACGAAATGAATGAAGATGAAGATTGTGTCGATGAAAGAACCTCGATGTGAGATTCAAATGGTGTTTTCTTAGCTTTCTTACGGCTTGGCAGAGGGAATTCAAATAGGGGATTCCAAGTTTTCCACTCTGTGCTCTAGTTAACTATTGAGATAGGGTAAACTGAGAGGTAACACTATCTTGGGATAACTCAGATTCTTCTTTAGATAATGAAATCCCTTGTAATTTATGAATCAAAGATTGGACTTCAGGGGTTTTTGTAGAATAAGAATGATCTGGTTTCTTTGGGATTTCAGCAATGGGTTCTATAATTTTCTTTGCAACTTCTCACTCAGGATTAGGGGATTTGGAATGCCTTCAAGAAGTTAGAGGTGATGGTGAGGGAGTTTTACTCTTAGAGTGGTCTGTTGATTTGGATTTACTTGCCATTCACAGTCAGGCCCTCCTTCTAGCGCCAAAATGTTGAAGCCTAAACAATTGTTGCTTCAACATGGGGGAAAACCACCCGGTCCAGACCTTGGTTGGCAGCTCCTTTTCTGTTTGGTGTAGTGGCTTTGACTGGGGATAATGGGACTAGTTTCCCAATCTAATTTATAATAGTGCTGATGGGGTGATATGTGATATTTTGGAGTAATTTTTAAGCTAAAAGTAATCTAATCTAAACTAATAATCACATTCATTTATCCTAATTTAAACACTATCTAATTATAACTATACCCGAGAATAAATTGAAGTATCCGATCTACAATAATGTCCAAAATAAATTAGTAATAAAGATCATTCAATTGCAATAAGAAGTGAAATCATTTAACAATAATCGTTTCATATAAAAAGTTAGTCGAAACAATTGTGAAAGATATATCGCATAAGAAATTATTCATGTATTTCACATAAAATATAGGCCATCATCATATAGAAGTGCAATAATGCTAACCAAGATTCAAACTTTCATACATAAACAATTTGAAGAGAAATTATTGCTTAATACATAAGTAAAAGAGAATTACGAGATAAAAGTACCATTTATAATACGTCCTACTCATGTGCTTCAACAATATTGATCTACTTTCAATCCATCCAACACCATCTAAGAGTACAAAAGTGCAATTTCAGTAGAAGATGCCAGATAAGATAAAAATAAATCTTGTTCCATTAATTTCACTAGAACTTCCTCAAAGGGACAGAAGTGCATGTTTTGAAGATTGTTTTTGATAAAATTTCTGGACCCCTCTCTAAATGCATGAGAGGGGTTTAAATACTAAACTATAAAACTAAAAATAGATTATTACAAAAATAGTTGAGGAGGTTTAAACGACCTTCCTCAAATTATGCAAAATAAAACAAAAATAGAAATGAGCATGGTGACTAACTGTTCTGCATTTGATCTTTTAGATCGAAAAGTTGGCCGATTTCAGCTTTCAACTACCCAGTGAACATGGCGTCGGTCAGTGCTGGCACCATTTTCTCCATAGAAGTGGTTAGGCATTGCAGGGTCATCCATTGGCTATGAGGTTTCACTAAATGTCGCCAATATGCTTCCTAGTTTAACCTGGTCATTTGCCTAATTGCTTCTGCTTTTTCTTCTGTTTCCTGCCTCCACTGTGGTTCAAGCTATTTTACATTAGGAAGAAAACCTGGAATGGACTCTGCCACAAGGTTGGCGCTATGTAAATTTTCATTAATATTTCGATAACACTGTTTGCTGCTACTGCCGTGTCTGCTATTGCCTTTTCTGTCTCTCTAAGCCAAGAATCCCAGTTTGCAAATAAGATTTTTTTGTGTGACTCTTCCAGTTTAGGTAGGTCAGCCTTTCTCCCATCTTCTGAATTCTACCAGGTGATGAAGTCAGAGACCTTTTTCAAGATTTCATCATATTCAAGTCTCATTTCAACAATTTGACTTGTCAATTTGTCACTTGTTTCATAATAAGAATTCCATTGCAAAATCTTCTGGCATAATAGTTCCTTTTGGTGCATCAACTGGGAGTTAAGGCCAAGTGCTTCAGTAATAAATTGATCAATTTTTGGATCATCCTTATGTAGATCAGTTGTTGCTTGTATTTGCGCTTCCTTCTCTGCTAAGCTAGCTTGATGTTTTATTTGCATCTGCTCGAACTCTTGTTGAAGCTTAGCTAACTGTGTCTCTACTTGCTGGTCAGATTTTCATTACGGTACTTGTTGTTCCAGTGATATAATTTTACATTCTTTATCCTTAAGCAACATTTGCACCTCTGTTGCTTTGTCGATGGTCGCTGTAGCATAGGCACCTGCAAACTACGACAGTCTAGTAAGGTTGGCAGATGGGTCGATGGGTGAGTCTTTCCAGACAACATCCATCAGTTCAATATCAGGGGTAGTAACAATAGTAGAATCCAACTTCCTTTTCTTCATTTGTCTTTTAATAAGTTCTTTGTGTTGTGGGCTATAAAACACATCTAGAGGGGGAATCTCCTCAATTCTCAAACAATTTCAGAGGTGGGAGTAACAGGGATGTGCTCTACCTCTTGAGTATTTACAGTTTCCTTTTCTGTAATTCCTTAAGTTGCTTTTTGTTGTGGAGTTTGCAACTCTGGCATTTGTTCCTCTGTATGGAGCCTTCTATTAAAGTTCTCTCATTCTTCCTCTAAATCAATCACTAGGGGTTTTATTGGCTAGGTGGAGGTGGAATGGAATTCACCCTGTTTGCTAGCTGAAGTTTGGTCAGTTGTCTTTTATATATATATATTGGGCTATATCTTTTTCCGACTCCCTGCTTCTACTTTTCCCATTTTCTAATTGTTGCTCTGACTAATCTGATTCCCTGGTAGACTTCCATTAGGATTCTACTCCAGAATTAGTTTTAGAATTTTCTTTGGAATCTCCTTCTAGACTTACACTCGGAGTAGGATCCCTTATTAGTTCAATCAATAATTGGTCCAATGGGACCTTTGTTAGCCTCCTTTGTCTGTAATCATAAAAGTTTTCAAGATCTTCACGGTCAAAAAGTAATTGTGCCATATGCTTCACCTCTGTGAAGGTGTTCTTCTGTAAAAAGATGTCATCAAATTCATCTTCCTCATTACTAAATACTTTTATTTTTACCATGGTGGTAAAGTCTTTGACAATGCCGAATGGGTCATATTGCCTTCTTGGGAATTTAGGTAACTGAAGAGATAACATAATCTCTGCTTCTTTGAATGCATGCCCCAGGTCGTGTAATGAAAATGCTCCACACTGTAAAGGGAATGTAGTTCAAATGGCCTTTTTTGCTTCCTTCAATGTTTTGCTCATCCTTCCCTCACTAGCTGTTTGATATGATATCTCTCTAGCCATCAATTTTTCCGAAACATAGTATGGGAGGACATGAGGGCAGGTAATGTTGCCAAATACCCTGATATACATAAATGTTTCCTCCCCAAACCATCTAGCCACTGGGAGGCTATTTACCTTGGCTTCTTCAGAAAACCTAGGGGCATCGCGGTTATAAAGCTATTTGTGGATAGGGAGCATGACTCCATGAAAATTTTTGTATAAATGTGGTTGAAACTGAGATTCCCACATGTCTTTATGGTATATGTGAATGGGAAGTGGATTTTGGACAGTCCACTTCCATCCCATGACAGGAAATTTTGAACCAAAACAAATTGCATCCATTACATAGGCACTCATAAAAAATGGAGGGTAAACCCTCGAAGCAACACTTCTTTTCCTTCTATACTCCATTATTTTTCTTGCTAAATTATTAGACAAAATTTGTGCCCAATTCATTATAGTCGCGTTTACAGTTGCATCTATTAATGGCAGCCATTCTGGGGAAAATTTAGTGCTATCAGGTTTTCCAAATAGTCTACATAGCATGGCCGCTGCAAAACTATGAGGGGGACAAATAGACACAGTAGAGTACATACAATTCTTGTAATTTTTTATTTTTCCCTCATTATTTGACCAGGTATGGGTGTACTCTTTTGGGTCCTCGTTCTCTTTGGCAAATTTCTCAACGAACTGCTTGTTGTAGATGACTTGTGGATCTGGTACGTGGTACATAAGCCGTAGATTGTCTGGGGTAAAAGATCCCATAACCTTTTGGCTTCTTGTCTTGAATAATCTGTTTGAGATGCCGGCTTCATCAATAACCCATTTAACCATGTATATATAAGGGATTATCTTTGGACGTGCAGCTATGCGATGCAAAAATGAGCATGTTGTCTCAAACATGGAGGCGTCTAAGGAATCACGTTCGTCAACTGTGACCTTCGTTTCCAGAATCCTTGGTTTCTCTTCTTCTAGTATATTATACATGGCTTCCCACGTAGAGGTTCCTCCCTCTCTGCTGCATGTAGTATCCGTAAATAGAGGAGTCATTTCTGATTTCTCAGAGATGATTGCCTTGCCTTTCTTCACCATTGCTCCCAACGATTTTCTCTGTGGATTTTCCCTGAAAGTGAAGAACAATAGCTATCAGATACACAAAGATGACAATGAACGTGAAATGGAATAATGCAAATAAATTGTAAAGGTGACAAGAAAGGAGTTTTATTTGAATGCACGTAAGAAGATATCATATCACGTTAAATGGCTTTTCACACATAAATGTAGTTAAGTCTTACTAAATGCCCACTAATGCTTTGTTATCTCTTAGCTTTAATGCTCATAAATGTCTTCATCATAAGCTGGGAAGAAAGCTTCTAGGGTGGTGAGCCTTTGAATTGAGATAATGGCGATTTTGCAATTTGCAAAGCAATATCGCAGATCACAATATCACATTATGCCTTTTCTTTTCTTAACCTCCCTTACGTTTCTATGAGATGTGGGATGCGAGCTGCTCGTTTATTGTCTCAAAACATAGCTACTTGTCAGGTTTTTCTATGTAAAGACCTTTTTAATAAGCGATGGATCTAAACATTTGTTCGTAATGTATCCAAGAAGTGGGTCTGGGTCTTGATCGCATTTCACAATATCAACTTATGGTAAGTTTGCGGTGTTCTTTTAAATGCTCGAAATGCGATGCGGTAAAGGTTATGGTGCCATCGTAGTTTCACATTTCACTTGTTTTGAGATAACCTTTTAAGGCAGGCTCTTCATAAATAACAATATGCGATGCAAGACTTGGTTTTGACGAGAAAAGCTTTCAGACTTAGTTTATATGAAAAATATAATAGTTTCAAGGTAAAAAGCGTGGAGTCCTCTTTTAATCATTTTTTATGATGCTTAATCATGCGATACGTGGGAAGGCAAGCATTTAGTAGTTATTTTGAAAAAGGGGATTGATTGATATCTTGCCTTATTCCAAAATTAAATAAGAAAAATTCCTAAATGCTAAGTTTATTTTTGGAAGGATTTTTTAAAGGGTCCCTATTTATTAATGTAATATTAACTACTATTATTAATAAATGGGGGGTTGTTGAGTAACACAACATAAGGTAATAAAGGAAGAGATCCCAGCAGAAAAGAACGAGGCATCTCAAGAAATGGAGAACCAGAAGGAAAACACATCAGACAACAAGGCAGAGAAGTCAAACATGGATCTGAGTACGGGAGGCATCAAACGGCAACACCACTCAGATACCTCAGATTCAGACAAAGAAACTGGCCCACAGAATACAGAAACACAATTAGTCATTGCTTCGATCGAGCCCACTCCAGGCGAGTGGCGTAAGGTCGAAAAGAAAAAGGGGAGAAAAACTTGAAGCGTGAGTCCAACTCAGTGCGGGAATTCAGTTTTTTTGCCTCTTTTCTCTCCTCCCTCCTTTTATTCTTATTCTTTGTGCACGTTAGTCCTCTAACGTTGCGTGGGGTGCGAAAGCACTCGAGCCCTTGTGGCAGCTTACGGAATGCTTCATTACATCTGCTAGTGTAACTTTTCATTATCTTTTTAATAAAAAGTTACCGTTTTTTTTCCTTGGAAAAAAAACACAACATAAGGTAATAAATTGCAACTCAAAGGGAACTGAAACATCTTCATCAATGCTCTAATAACCTCATGCAAGCGTTAATTGGTCAAAAAATAAGCTACAAAGCTTCAAGCACGAGCATCATTAGTTAGGCTCATGTATGCAAATTCCTACCCCTTCCTTATGAGCACATCCTATTTTAAAAAGTGGTATCAATGCATGAGAGAAAAGGTTTTATGGGCTAAATTCACCTTAACATTCTCAACCACCTTCGGTAATTAACTGAAGTTGTATTCTTCACCCATCACATGTGCGGTGGAAAAAACAAAAAAAGGGTGATGACTCTAATGAGTGGGCCAACATGCTTATGGTTGGTATGCGAAGGTGGTAGGCGGGGGCTAGCTCACACAACACGTTGAGCCCAACCACTCAACCACCAATAGCATAAGTTGGGCCCTTGAACCTCATTTGGCATAAAATGTGTATTTTAAAGACAAGGGAGACCCACCATTATTGTTGGAGGATGAACAACCTACGCCACCATTTTCATAGATCACTATAGAAGAAGGTACAAGAACTATAGGCTACTACTACAAGATAGACACATAGTACTATAGGATTGACATAAAGTGCTACAGGATAGTTTCTGAGTGCTAGTACAGGAAAGTCCAAAGAGATCTATGGAGCTCAATTTTGAGCAATTTCATCACTCAAGCCCTAGAATTCAAGGGGGATCATGAGAGGGATAAGTACAAATTTTCATTGCCACATTTTTATTAAAAGGCCTGCAAAACCTTTCAATTTTCATAAGTACATCATGTAGCAGTTTCGGATCTAAATTCGGGCATGAAAGGAAAATGAAGTATGTATGTTTTTTTTGAATTAAGCATAATAAGAAAGGGAAATGCAATTGTTTTGAGTTGTGTTATGAAATATTCCCTATTCCAAAAAGTATAAACAAACTTTTCTATTTACCTCTGTATTAATAAACCTAGTTGCACAAAAATATTTAAAACTTGTATTAGAGAGAGGGAATTGCTTGTCCAACTTTGGAAAATTTGTATTGAAGAATATGGGGGGTGGATTCAACCATAGGGAGCCCACAAATCCATCTAGAATTCACCAACATCTTGATGTTAGGGATCTCTTTTCTAATAATTGGTGGCTAGGGTTCTTTGAGAAATTCATGGGTTTTGATTATGAGGTCACTCAAGAATTTCCTCTAAGCTGCCAACCAAAAGGAGAAAATGATTTTGTAATCATAGTGAGGGGACTGATTATCCACTTGAATGAATAAGTCATCAAGAAAGTAACCACACTTCCCCTAGGAGTCAGATCGAACAAAGAAGAAAGGACATATGTTATCACTGCAAACAAGAACATTTTCCTTCTAGAAGAACAATCCATTGAGCACAAAAATGGAGTTAGAAGAGAAAGTTTACCCTATCGCTGGGATGGGGTAGCATAGCATGTCTTGAAGTACATATCTTATGAAGGAAGATTTAGTATTGCCTAGGCATACTAGTTTAGGATGCTTCATCAACTGAGGTTTCAAAGAATTTTCCTACCCAAGAAAAATTAAGAATTCCTCATTTTCTCTTCCTTTCAACCAAGGAGATGAGCCAAAAAGTTAAAGGAGGAAAATATCAATACATAGCACACCATTGTCTCATAAGATTAATAGTTATGGATGCTCTAGAGGGTCTTCAAAACCCTATAACATGGGTTGAGTTTGTGGAAATAGACATGGATTCCTTCCTAGAAACCCAAGCACAAGACCGATTGGAACCTGGGGGAGCTACAACTAAGGAAGGATCTGCAGAGAAAGAGGATGAAGAAGAAGAAAAAGAGTATGAAGGAGAAGAAGTATAGCTAAAAGAAAAACTAGAAAAGGAGGTAGAGGAGGAAGAAGGAAAAGTAGAGGCACAAAATGAATTAGAAACCCAAACAAGAGTTCTTAAGGAAGACCCAACCAAGCCTGTTGTGACACAAATAAAAGAACATAGGACTCCAAAGGCCATTGGGACATCATCTAGGCCACAAAAGAGAAGGAGAAGGGAGCAGAAGGAAAGTAATTCAGAGGGGAATACAAAGGAGGAGGTTGTTGCCACCTTGGAAGCCTTAAGTACCCCTGCTAAACCAAAGGGAAGGAGGCCAAGACAACCCCCTATGTACTTCAAGAGAAGGAAAATAAACAAAATAAAGAAAGGGAAGCCTCAACCCCATTCTCCAACCCCTATCACTATTGAAGAATCAACCAACCAACAAGGGGGGGAATTAGAAAGAGGTAAGAAGCCATTAGAAGAAATAACCTCCATCAAAACTAAGGGAAAACAGCCACAGGCCCCAAAAAAGAGGCCAAACACCAAGAAGACCAAACCCATAAATAGAGAAGCAAGCTACAGGATAAATTTGCAGTGTTATAGGAAGGAAAAACAATGCTACAAGAATAAATAGAAAGGCTATAGGAAGGCACTGAACAACTACAAGAACATGAAGGACAACTACAAGAAGGGGTTGTGGGGGTATAAAATAAAAATATAGGCCTACAAGAGCTAAATCCCCAACCAGACCTTGGATCCTACTATAAATGGTTTGAGGAAGGGAATCAACTCCCTACCCATTTTACAATTCCATTGTTCTTTAAGCTTGAGAAGGAAAGGGGTAAGACCCACAGGTTGATGCAAATTGCAAAATCCAAGGGAGTTGAAGATGTGGGTTTAATGGAGGAGAAATGAAAAATATGGGAGAAGAGACGACAATTCTTAGATTCAAGGAAGCTAATATGAGGGACCAAATATAAACAAAGAATGAAATGTTAAAGACCTAGCTACATGAGAAAGAGGAGCAACTTTCCACCCTCAAAAGATTGGCAATGGAAGCCATATAGTGTGGGAATCCATAAAAAACTTATTAAATGTTCCTAAAAGGACCAATGGTACCAATTCTAGATCAAAACCTCGACACAACATGGCTCTCTACCTTTCTAAGATTACAAAAAACTGATTGAATTTTGTTATAAAATCAGTGTTGAAGATAGAGCCAAAATGTTTGAGTTTTACATGCACAACTTAATACTGACTGACATGAACATTTGGGATCCCAAATCAAGGATGCGAGATATGCAATTAATGGCCTTAGCCTCCTCGCTTACCCATGAAGAAGCCAGAGTTGAAGAAGTCAAAATAGTCATGGACATGGAGGCAAATGAACCTTTATGGATCATATCAGAGTTAAGAGGCCTTCACCTTGTCACCAGTAACCATAGACTCATTGCTGGAGACCCTACTCTACACTAACTTATACAAAAAAACAAGAATAAGGAATCTTTCACTTTGAAGATACCTTCATGTTATTAGCCTAATGAAAGCTTGTAATCCTGTCAGAGAAGGGGGAATACTCTGCCACATAGCTTGAAAATGAAGGAATATCACGCTCTAGAAAGTCTAAGGAATGCTTTGGATAGAACCCCTATATACAAAAGGATAGTCCAAATATTGGGGATCAATTGGATTGGACTCAAGTTCAGTCCTCCTCTACTACTGGGCTTGCAAGAAAATAGGGAACATGTAGAAGATCAAAGAGAATGGGCAGAGATTGAAAAGAATGCAAGTTTCCATATTGAAGAAGGAATTCCTTCTAAGGTAGCTTGAGATGTTAGGGAGGCCACCAGGGCCATGAATGAGGTACAATTAAGTGATTTAGTTGCTCATAGGGTGAGCATCACTTTCAGTAGTGGGGTATGATGGGCCTCCCAAATAGTTACAATTCAAGCCCCATCTGACCATCCTTCAACACATTTTAACCTCTCTTTTTGCATTTTATGATATCTTTTTGAGCTGTAATGTGTTCACTAGGAAGGTTATGGAATATTTTTTTATATCCTATAGCCTTATGAAGAACACATTGGAGACCAACATGTGGAGATTTAGGAGGCTCGTTCCTTGCATTAAACCATCAACAACTTGGATGGCTTATGGGCAGTTACTACCCTTCAGTGACTGCGAGAACCCCAAGAGACCAGATCCACTTTTGTAGAATTTTTGAGGGAAACAACCCTCCCTTCATGGAGGATTCCCCTCACTCATTCTTGTATAAATAAATTAGCTTATCAACTTAGTAGAATTCAAATTTTAGAGGAAGATAATGACTATTAGAGAAAGAGCTTACTAGTTTTATCCATTGTCATGTTATGTATTTCAATAGTTTCTAAGATTAATGAAAAACATCATTTTGCCTCCAGTTTGAGTTTGTTTTAAGGGAGATGAGTTTCCTTGGGTTAGGGCCCAACCCAAGCACTCAAGCCCCTCTTTTGTATATTTCTGTTATGCATTTTTTTTCTGCACTTAGCCTAGTTGTGTTTCTTTCTGTAAATCTATTTATGAGAAAAAGATTTATCTTTGCAGGTTAATAACCGAGATCTCTTTAGAATCTTGGCTATGTATCATGTGTGGACAAGCACAAAAAATATAGCCTTTCTTTTATGCAATAGTTATATTCTAGTTCAAATTCAACTCATCCTTTCCCATGCATTTTGGCTTTCTGTAATTAGTATTTTAGCAGTCCTTTAATCACGTTGTCTTTTCTAGTTGAATGATCATTTTATGTGCATGTGAGATATATTGGTTCATAGGGCAAAGTAGCATCACTTTCCATGCATAAACATCATCTCCTTTGACACTCTTGCTCCTGTTTTCATTTGTTTCTCCAAACCATATATGCATAGAAAATTACATAACAGAGTTACATGAGTGTGTTAGTTTGCTTTTCTCCTTGTGCAAGATGGGATACTGGGTAGATCTAAGATTGGAAATGTTCCTCACACTCTTTCACAACTTCCTACCACCTTCTCCCACCTTCAGACCACTTCTACAACCCTTAGATTGCTCTTGGATGCAATCCTATAGAAATATAGGGCATCCTGTAGCAATCCTGTAAAAATGTTATAACAGTTCACAAAATTCATCAAAAAAGGGACAACATTTCCTCTTGAGCTTGTTTTTTGCTTTTGATCACTCCACAACACCCCCTAACCCTTGGAATCAAACTTGTGAAGACCAGAGATCCTTTTTATATCTTCCTTTCATCATTGTAGCTTTAATTTTGTAATTAGGGTTTACTATTTTGGTTATGAGTTAAGTAGCATAAAAATAGTTTACATTGATCACTTTTGAGAATTTGATGGTTTTTGAAAATAGAGTAGAGTTTACCTTGATTGCAATAGTAAATTTTTTTTCTTGCAATATATATTAGAGTCACTACTTTTGTGCAATTAACTTAGGTTTACTTTCTTATTATTTATCTTCTACAAAACATATTAGGATTTATTTTCCAACCTTTCTCTCCATGAAATATATTAGTGTTTCCTTTATGCAGTAGGATAAGTAATATTTCAATTGTCTCTTTTATTGCAAAGTTAAGTTCAATAGTTTTCCTTCTTTGGAATTCTTCAAAATGGTCTCTGTACATTTCAGTTCAATCCATTTCTTCAGAGAAGATTAGGTAGAATCTTTCTTAATGTGCATATAACACTATCACCTCTTAAGTTTATATGAAGTTGTAACTTTATTGTTGTAATACTAGGACTCATCAAAAGCAACATAGTGTAGCATAGAGGAAATTATTGAAGGGTCCATGAGGGAGCTTCACGATGTCACTGCCCTTGTTAGTTAAGATGATGTTGTGTGACCATGGAACTCTACCCATGGAGTCAGATACAATGAAAAAATAAAATACTTGCTTTCTAAGGGGAAAATGGGGGAGAACTAGGACGTGGCCTGAAGGAAGAGGAAGTGGACAAATAGTGGGCAAAACTTTGGTGGAGGTTGGAAGCGAATATGAGTTTGCAGAAACAAAGATGAAGAGACATAATGGAGATATATATTTTTGAGGGTGGTACATTGAGTAGTGTACGAAGGTTTTGACGATGTGATTCAAGAGGAAGCTAGTCAACATTGATGACTTCCACAAGGAGAAGTCGAAGGAGAGGGGAGATGAAAAGCCATTAGAGGACAAGAAGTAGTGTAAGTGATCAAAGTTACGAGGGAACGTAATTCGGTACACCATGCACTAAGGAAAAGGAAGAAGAATACGAACAACTTGGACCATGTTGTATGGAGTTTATGAACTGTGGAAAACCGAGTTAGACCATGGCTCGTGTCGAACCCATGACCCCATGTGCTTCTATGAATATCAAGGTAAGAACTCAACACACTATGAATAATATTGTAAAAGGTAATAATAGTCAAGGGGGTGGAGGTGGTAGCAATAACAGAGTTGGTCATACAGTGGGGGGAGTGTTGCAAGGTATCTAGGCTCAATCTGTTGCACAAACCAGTGCACATTTTTCTAATGGAGCAATTGGTGTGTCTAGTAGCCCTTCTTTAGGAAGCATTGTGTAGACCACAATGGTAGGAGTAGAGTTGAGGATGCCTATGTTCCATGGTGTTGGGAATGAGGATCCAAAACAACATTTGTTTTTTTGTGACATTGTTTGGACAATAAAGCATGTCTAGGATCAAGCAACAAAGCTTGAGTAGTTGGAAGTTACCTTTAGGGACTGCACATTAACTTGGTACATGAAGTATAAAAGCGTGAATCCAAATAGACATAATAGGTCTCTGAATGACATCAAACAAGCTCTGATCAAGGAATTTTAAATTCCAAAGATAGTCTCAATGAATTACAGAGCTGAAAGAAATTAAGCAGGGCTAGATTTAGTCTGTTTGGGATTTCAATCAAAGACTCAAGATCTTGAAGGATAGGTTGACATTTGAGATCCTGATTGCATAACATAAGGTGTGGTTCATTTTAGGACTACTCCCACATATTATAGTTCCCTTGACACAACAAAATATTGGTTTGCAATCATAAGCATTGGAGATTGTGCTGAATCTAGAAGCTTCTACAACAGGGAACAAAGAAAATAATGGCATGGTGTTAGTGTAGTCTTAGGTTGCTACGATGACCCTGCAGTTGCAATATTTGATGAAGGGAAAAGAGAAATGAGAAGAGGTGTGGTGCACCATTTGCAAGATAGAGGATCACCATCAAATGAGTGTAAAGTAATGACATATTATATGGTGATATATGCAACTATTATTCTTGCATAGGGTTGAGGACTGTGGTGCGAAGTTTTTCAAGTATGGGGCCACACGCCAAAAAACTGCGCAATGATGCAAAAATATGAGGCGACTGCACACACTCTGTTTTGTGATTTCTGCAAATTGGTGGGACATGATATCCACCATTGTTGCACATTAGAGTTTATGCATTAACACACATTTGATTCATTCCAGGTACAGGGACCTGAGGGAAAGAAGCTACGATGATAGGATTTAATTAGTTGAGGTATAATCAAGTAGGTCTATACAATCAACTTGTCTGAGGACAATGGATGGTAGCTAGAGGTTTTGGATGACCAATGATAGGAAGAGGTGGATTTGGAAGAGATCAAAGACCAATTATTTGTTATAATTGTGAATAGTAGGGACACCTTACACAACATTTCCATTTTCCCTGCTACACATGTACCTATTGTAGTGTTGGACCATGCGACTGAAAGCTACCTGCAGCTGATTTCCAAATGGTAGGAGAAGAAGGAGAAAAATGTACAAATGATAACAATACATCCTTGTAGATGCCAACCATGAGTTGGTGTAGTATCATGTGGAGGAATTAGGATGAGAGTTGATGCTGCAAAACCTAGGGCTCAACAACGACACCCGAATCCCCTCTAAGGTTCGATCTAGCCAAAGATAAGGTGACTTACAAGGAATCCCAAAGGGAGATGGTCACTACAAAATGGAATAGACTAGATGTACTCCGAGATGTTGGAATTTTAATTGTCTATGATAACATTGTTCATAGAGAACATATAATAGAGCTAGACCCGGTTTAGAACTTATTGTAGAGTTTCCGTGAGTTGGTAAGGAATGAATAGGTGCTAGAGAAATTTAGGAGAATGGTAGGACAATACACCAAGGAGAATGAGGTCGTCGTTGCACAAGCCTCACCAGGCTTAGTAAACCAGGTAACATGGAGGAAGAGGATGAGAAAATAATTCAAGTTTCGTGCACAAGTGGGAGATTATGAGATGGACAATAACATCTTGGACTTGGAGTCTGATGTGAATACTTTTCAGAGAGCATGTGCGAGATGATGGGGAGGCCAAAGATGACATGGTATCCTATTTAGTTGAGGTTATTCAATCAACATCGTAACTTCCCGATTGGTAGATTGATGAGTGTGTCAGTAGATATCGATGGAGTTAGGAGCACTGTTGACATTGAGGTCATAAATATCATAAATGAAACTGATCCATACCCTATTTGCTTGGGGATTGATTGCACATATGAAAAAAAGTAATTATCAACCTGAAGAAGAGGAAAATTATCTTCGAGGTAGGGGAAGTTTGAGTAATAACACCCTTGGAGACTGATAGGTTGAGCTAGTTAGCAGAGAGCTAAGCCGAGAAGAGTTGGATAATATTTACAATGTGATAGCTCGTAGGGAGGATTACGTGAATCTTACTGCTGATGGAATTATAAATTGGCGTGGCATGGGATATTGCATTTCTGAACCAGGGGTGGCACTGGAAAACTAGCAAAGTCGATTGCACGAAGTGAGCACTTGAATGTGTGCACACCTCACTAGGGTAGTGCATTGGATAGGAATAATAGTGCACAACCCGCCTCATTTTGATGGACTATCAGAAGTAACAATTTTTGTGTAGGAATTTAAAGACTAGGTACCAAAGAAACTAAGGATTTCCACACTAGATATTTCATTGTGTGCAACCCCAACTAGGTGGTGGAATGTGAACAAGAGTTAGATCGAGGGATGGGCATAGTGTAGACAATTTCTATGCATCAAGTTTGGGACCACTTTAGGGGTCCTTGTGGCCAAGTACATAGGAATGGATTGTCCAAGTACTCACTTGAGATAGTGTGTTTTGGCGTGGACTCGTGGACGTGTACTGCATTGGGAATTGGTACACCGATTTGTACGTACATTGGACACTATCCCCATATATTGGTATATTGAGTTGGAAGTTCACAAAGGACAATGGAATGGAATAAGATGGCACAAAAATTCAAGGCCAATTTCAATTTTGAAGTGGAGGAGCCAAAAATCAACAAGGCCCTGAAGACACTACGGTGGAAGATATTCACCATAAGAGAGCCAACAATGCTGAGAAACATACCACTATGTTCTGAGCATAGGCACTCCCATAAAGTCCAAAAATGTATGGAAAGTTATAATGTAGCAGAGTTGGGAGAGGATGATGACGATCCCAATAATATATATATTCCAGAAGTCGAAGGGAAGCATGCATTGGGTGACCTGCGTTACAATCAAATGATTACGCATAAACGATAACAACCAAGAAATTGAGTATTGGGATAGAAGAAAATCATAAAATGACAGTTATAGGAGATTACTAGGATGATGAAACCATAAAAAGATCACTGATTTACTCTATGAGTATCAGGATTTGTTCCCCAATACATTTTAGGAGATGAAGGGAATTGTGGGAGAATTGGATGAGGTGAGAATCTTGTTAAAGCTTAATGCCAATCCTATAAAGCAACGACCCTATTGGTTGAATCCGATATAAAAAGATAATTTCAAACATGAATTGGAAAAAATGCTACAAGCAGGAATCATTAAGCCCATGAAAGAGTCAGAGTGGATCAACCCTATGGTTGTACATAATAAGAAGAAAAGAGAAATAAGGATCTACATGGACCTTTGGACTGAATGATTCTTGTGCGCATGATCCCTTCCCAAATCCCTTCATCGATGAGATATTAGAAAATTTGGGTGTACATGAGGCCTATTCATTAACTGGTGGAATTTTTGGATATCACGAGGTGAAGATTTCAAAGGAAGATCGACATAAGACCACATTCGTGACATAAAGGGGATGCTTTCAGCATACTGTTATTCCATTCAACTTGAAGAATGTGCTAACTATATTCTCACGCATAGTGGTTGTGGCCTTCAAGGAGTTCATCCACAAGTTCTTAGAATTTTAATCAGATGATTAGACTATGTTCAATCTTCTGAAAAGGCACATTGAGGTTTTTTGGTTGATTTTGGACAGGTGCAAATAGCTACAAATTTATTTAAATATCAATAAATGTATATTTTGTTCACCTTTTGGCATTCTATTTGGACACATAGTTTTCAAGAAAGGATTGCTGGTGTATCTAGACAAGATCACACTTATTGTGGATCTACCACCACCTACATCAGTCAGGAAGTTGAGGTCTATCCTAAGACATGCAGGGTATTACTGAAAGTTGATTCAAGGATACACCCATATTGCTTCCCTAATGGAGAAGTTGTTAGAGAAGGAGACATGGTTCTAGTAGGATGAGGAGTTTCAGCAAGCCTTGGAAACCTTAAAAAGAGTCTTGTGATTGCATTGATTCTAATATTCCTAGATTGGCAGAAGGAATTCCATGTGCATGTCGATGCTTCATCGATTGCATTGGGCATAATTTTAGCATAGCTTGGGAAGGGAGATATAGGTCATCCCATCTCCTTTGCTAGCAGGAGTTTGTTTATAACAAAGCAAACTACACCAAAACGAAGAGAGAGGGAATCACGATGGTGCACACTTCAAAATTTTAGACACTACTTGTGGGTAACAAGTTTAAACTCTACACAGACCATTATGCACTAAAGTACTTCATCAAGAAGCCTATGTTGGGGAGGAGGATTTGCAAATGACAATTTATTTGTAGGAGTATGATTTTCAAGTGGTAGTCAAGACTGGTAGACTGAATGCAAGACTTGATCATTTTTCACCCCTGACCACAAGAGAGGATGCAAAGAATCTAGAAGATAATCTACCAAATGCACATATGTTTACCTTGACTACAGTAGATGATCATTTTGAAGAGACCGTAATATTTTTGAGCATTGGGATGGCACTGGAGGGGTATATTATTGCAAAAAGGAAGAAATTAATGGTAAAAATGATAGATTACCAGCTCATCATAGGTTGATGATACAATTTGGGAATAAATGGGATGCTACTTATATGTGAGCTAGAACATGAAATACCCATGATACTAAACGAGGCACATGGAGGTGTCATTGGAGGATATTATGTAGGAAAGGCCACGACAAGAAGATCTTGCACATGAGTCTGTGTTGGCCTACTCTACATGGTGATGCCAAATAATTTTGTAAGGCCTGTGATGTATGCCAGTGAATGGGGAAATATTCCTAAAGAGACAATATCCCCTTGGTTCCCCATCTCACCCTAGAACTATTAAACAAATTCGATTTTTTTTTGTGGGCTTGATTAGCCCACTTGCAAGGAGGACTGGTGTGTGGTACATCATTATTGCAACTGATTACTTGACCTAATGAGTGGAAGTTGTGCTAGTCAAAGATTGTAGTGCAAAGACAATTGCATGTTTCCTATTTGATAATGTAGTGACTAGATTTGGGTACCCTAGTATCTTGATGAGCGATCAAGGCACTCATTTTCTAAACAAGATCATTGCAACATTGACATAGGAGTTTCAAATTTACCATCAAAAGAGTAATCCCTATCATCCACACACTAATAGTATGGTGGAGGCCTTTAACAAAAGACTAGAAATTGTGCTCACTAATGTGTTCAATGTGAGACACAATGATTGGGATTTGAGGATACTAGTGGTCCTGTGGGAATATAGAACCACATGTAAGAAGTTAACCAGATAGACACCTTTCCAATTAGTGTACATAAAAGAGGCAATAATTCCCATGGAAATTTTGGTACCCAGGGTGAGCATTGCAACAACCATGCAATTGGAAGAACCTGGCATGGTGGACTAGAGATTACAAGAACTACTGCAACTAGAGGAAGACCACGCAATATCTAGATTCAAACAAGAGGTGCATAAATTAAGAGAGAAAGCATGACATGATAGGAGAATTAAAAAAAATATGTTTAAGCCTGGAGACTTAGTGCTACTGTATGACAACAAATTTTTTAAGCATCGAAGAAAATTTTAGATGCATTGGTTGGGGCCATACATAATCTAATAAGTAACTAATGCGGGAGATGCACAGTTGAAGAATATAGATGGCACCCCACAAGAAGGATTTTTTAATGGGACCTAGCTGAGGCTGTACAGGGACATTTAGGCTCTTGCACACCATGTGTAAGGGAACATGAAGGACTCTACCTTTTGTATATAAATAAAGTAGATTGTTCGTTTTCTAAAGTTAATTTTTTTCTTTCTTATTAGAGTTAATGAGTAGTTGTTATCCTATGTTTTTGGTAGCAAGAGTTGTTGGGTGGTCTCAAAATAAACTACACTACATGAAGAGGTGAAACACTGCACACCAAAGGACATTCTACATGGAATCAAAGCCAAAGTGTGCATTGCGCAATGTTGGAGGCATCCTAGTTAAAGAAAACTTGCATATAGATATTAGATAGTCATACCACAATTTTAGGTAGAAAATTTTATTTCAATATTTGGTGCAATACTGGTGGCATATAATAGGGTAACCCAACTACAAGCTCAAGTAGGAAGCACAAATACGACAAACAATCTGATGGGAACCACATTCGAAGGTAGAGAAATGATCATCACCAACTTAGTAATGACTATTGAAATGAAAGAAAGTGGTGGATTATATCCCAAATAAGATTTTTGCAGTGAAGGAGAACACACAGACTAACCTTTCCAGTCATTGGGAATTAGGATGACAAGATTGAAGGGGTTAAAGATGAGATGGAATAGACAAAGTTGGATTCAATTGGTGCTATCCCAAGAATGGGCACGTGCCTAATATCCTTTAAAGTTGGAACAGAGAGATCTCACATGAGTTCAAATCAAGGGTGCAGTGATTCGGATCTGCAGATAGTGATCAGTCATTGGTATGATGGTTCATGAGACCAACGATATGGTTATAAAACACTAGCTAGGGGAGCAGTGGTAGAAAAAAGTAGATAGATGAAGTCTAAGGGTTTGGTGGAGTGTAGAGAGTTGGAGAGGTTAGATATTGTGAGAAGAAGAGTAGCATGAGAGTCGAGCAAGGGATAAATGTAACTACACTAGTGTGGGAGAGTGAAGATAAGAGGCTAAATGTGATCGAGGAGACGTAGTGAGAAAGTGCCTATATCTCATGTCGATATAGCGCCAAACATTGGTGGAAGTTTAGACAACATCAAGGAAAAGAGAGATGGAAAAACAAAGACAACGCAATTAGTGTATGGGTGGCACCCCAATCACACCAGGTGGCCTAGAAAAGGGAGTCCCCCTTCCACTTGGGGAGATATTTTAAAATGTAAATCACAACTACCTTAGTTAAATTAGCCCAAAACTATTTATGGGAGGGCACTGCGAACATATTGGAAAAACCAGTGTTAAGGTGGTCCCTATAATGGGGGTTGCAACAATAGAGCGAGGCTTCCTTCTCATGCATATGGGGGTCGCATGAGAAGTCCCGAGGAAGAACCTCTGCCTTGGCAATGATATAGGAAATTGCATAGAATGAGACTATCTAGAGGGTGTGTATGTGGTCACCTAATTGGGTACATTTTGCTTGGTACACCAAACCTCTAGGCATCAATTGGCTACATATAAAGTTGGGGTATTTCTAATATATTGGAAAGAATGCCAAGGGAGAGAGATGGAGGAGCATCGTGAAGAAGGAAAAGGTCAGAGACAACCATACAACTCCATCCAAGAGAAGTATTAGAAGATCATGCTCTGTATTCCTCATGAGGAACCGCAAGAAGAGGAGCATGACAGTTCCCTCTTATACAAAGAGAATCTAACCACCCCTAAAAGCTACACCAACAGTCAAAAAAGGCTAACCTCGTCAAACATCAATATCCCTGAACCAATCGAGATAAGAGAAGGTTTGAGTAGCTTTGGACGAGCCACAATTTTGTGTTGGGGGCCTGTTGGAGGCCAATTTTATTTTTATTTTTTTTGTAATAGTGTAGGGGATTGAATGCATCAAAAAATTTTGCGGGAGGATAGAACCTAATGCGCAGTAGGGATATTATTGCGAGATAAGGAGATGTAGCGTAGGAAGGTATTTCATGTAAAATGTCACAATGCTAGGTAGGAAAGGACACATGAGAAGTAGATCTTGGTGGTTAGGATTTTGGGACGTGTTGTAGCTGCTGCAACACGACCCAAATTTTTGGGCATATTCAAAATTTTGGGTACCCCACTACTCACCCGAGCTTCTAGGGTTCTGATAGGGCCCCAATCGGTTTCTCTCCCAGTGACCCTACCTATCCAACCCCTTTGGTGTGCCCACTCACGTTTCATGAATCAAATTCATGCATCATGTTGTATCTCAAACATAAGCCTTAGGATCGCATTAACGTTTTGAAGGTTATTGGTTTCATTACTTGATCAAAAGTCTCTCATGATTTTGAGGCTCACCTTCGCATATGCCTCTAGAGGTGCATCTTCATCAGCATCACTTGGCATCATGGAAAGAGGTATTTCAAAACACTTTCCTAGGTTCTTGGCGGATTTTTCACCTCAGCATGTGCATTGGGGTTTGTAGGGGTCATGGCTTTCCCTTAACATCTCTGTAACCCTAGGTACGTGTGAGTGAAGGTCCAACCCTGTTTTGAAATGATCCTCACCCTCCAAAGTTTGTGGAAATGCATTTCTGTCGATGGAACTACCTCACCATCATCCTTTTCCCTTCAAATTTATTTGAGTTTTGGTATTCTAATCCCCATCTTGTGCACCCGAAAACCTAATGATCGAATATGCCCGACCTTGTCTCACATCACCCTATCCTCTGACTGCATTGCCACAAGCATGGGTTGGCACTGTCAGCACACCATAACATCATCCTAGTGCGATTGGAGTGGTTTTAATGATATCCAAATTATAGCTTTGATCTCTTCCCTCTCCAAGATGAAATCATAACTTTGAGCTGAGACATGATAGTTACATATTCATCTTTTTAATTTGAGTCAATTCATGTGCTAAGGGGTATTGATACTTTTGATTAATTATCTTTTACACACCCAATATTAAAGCCTTGGATGACACACGCATGCGCAATTTATCATGCTTTTCTATAACAAGTATTTGAATACGTGGCCCCATGTTCATTATGCTTGTAGGTATCAACATCTAAATGTATAAAAACTTCTTCTTATGACCAACATCTAATGGACACAGAGGTTCAATGATAGCGGAGGTTTTGTGTAATCTCACTAAAGATCACAATGGCACCTCGCATAGGAATAATGAGGTGCCTAGGTCTTCGCCAATGACCATCACCCACAAGACCTCTACATTAAAAGCTACCTTTTGAGCACGTTGAAGGTGAATGGTGGACCATATATTAGATGAGTTGTGTGGATGTCAATAAGGAGCATAGATTGAAGGGGTGCATTGGTAATTATGAGGCAACGATGAAGACCCAATCCGAGAGATAAACATTTGACGCACCATTGGCCATATTATGCATATGCCCTGGTGCCTTCAGTTGATCTTAGATTTGAAAGATCATGGGTTTATTCCCCATATTATAAAACCGTAAAGTGTTGCGACTAATAATGTCCCTCATGAAACCAATGGGAGTTGGGCCTTCAAGGGAAATTGAAGCACCTGAAACCACTATGAAGGAATGCCTATCGTATATTACTTTGTGTAAGAAGGCACGTGTTTGAACGTGAAACGATTGAAGAAGCCTACAGTTAACCGGTATATTAATATTATACATCGAAATAATGTTTCAAATGACAAACTTGTAGTGTGCTAGAGCTTGACTTATATGTGGAATGCCACTTGACAACCGTTTTTATGACATCCAGCTCTGAATTCCTTGGGAAGATCGTAACCCTCTCTAAATGCCTTGGATATATCGTAATGTGTCCGCAGCAAAGGGAAAAGGGAGGCCCCGCCATCGACACAAGACCGCATGGCCTTCATTGGACCACCAAGTGGTTAACTCGCCCTCAAGTACGTGAATTTCATGGTATATAGAAGATGTGGGAATGATGTTGATATGTATTCGGAGCACGCCAGAACCAGGATTGTTTATGGAATACATTCATGTTGTATGAAAACCAGAAATACATTCACGTTGGAAAGAGGATTAGACCTGGGATTGAATAGCCATTAAAAGCCCCTTTTGGAATAGAACTACAATAACACGCATGTGATGGTCTGTAAGCCATTTCGACACCACCAGGCATTCAAAAGTTTCCATGGAAATCACAGGAATGAAGAGAGGTTGGTGCAAGCTGGGCGCTTATGGGGCTGTTAGATTCAGACGAACAGGAGATCAATGCTTGAGCATGGTCCAAACATGAATCATAGAAGTGAGTTCCAACAGACACATTCCAAGTTTCGATGCGACCCTATGACTTCTGTCGAGTCGGGTATTCTCATAGGTCGCCAAGTTGCAAATGTGCCTGACCTCTGGAACACGACCTTGCTTAAGAAGTGACTGTGTGACTAATGGTCGCTAAGTCACACTCAAAGACCTCAGGAGGGTTTCCAGGAGATGCAACCTACAATGCGTGCAACCTATCGACCTCCAGGGGGTTGCACTTCCGACTGAGTAGCTGGGTCGCGTTATAATTCCTCAGACGAGTTTCCCAGAATTGTGACCAACCATCACCTCCAACCTGCCTATTGTGTGACCAAGTGACCCCCATAAGTCGTGTTTCTAAGCTGCGACCCAAATTTCCAAAAGAGATCATTCATTGTATTATATGAAGTTCCATGCAATTCAATATGATGTGGAAGGCATTAAGAGAAGGTCATAATTTCCCATGTAAAGCATACTCGACAATGTGACTTGGATTGGGTCACACCGTCACTCTTCACCAAGATCACCATGACAAACTTGAAAGTCGCAATACAATTCCCCATGCAAACACAGGGTATGCAACTTTGAGCAGGTTGGGACCATGCGATCTGGATTCATGAATCTTTGTCTTCCTGAGTCGCAATCCTATGTGACAGATTTTCAACCTCCTCCCATATCAAAGAGTCGCATTATAGGCCTCACAGATGTCAACTGAAGATGTGGCCCACCTCCCACCTGTGAACTCCTCATTAAATATGTGACTTGAGGATAGGCTCTCCACTAAATTATACAACATCAAGCAATATGCCAGGATACATCCCGGAGAACATATTAAAATTATCATACAAAGAATGATGATGAAAGACATTATAAAGCGCCACAGAAGACCAAGCTGTTTTGATGATCAAGGGCCATGAATTCTTGCCTATTATTATTGTTTATATTTTGACTTGTCATATTTAAGTAAATTCATATTGGTAATTAATCGATGGTTGTATGTGCTTGCAGGGTTAAGGTCGTGAACAGTTTGTGGAGATAACGAAGATATCATCCAAATTCTAGCATTTCTCCAGCTGACATGGCATAACATTAAGCTGCATTCAAAGTTAATTAGGTGGATGACACCTCAGAGCAACAACCTAAATGACAAAAGGGTACCTCCGATAACATTAGAGGACGAGTCTCAAAGTTAGAAATAACGAATCAATATGTTGGTCCATACAGAAGAATTACATTTCATCATGAAGCTTTCCTAGCTAAGGTTCTCCTCCAGCAAGCCAGATGGTCCCGTACAAGCTTCAAGAACCCCTCAACACACCCCAAGGCTCATCACCAGAGGATTAATGAATGTTAGTGAAGCACAATGGTAGGAAAACAAGTCAGTTTCAGGACCAAGCATCTACATCATTGTGAGATATGGGCAACAAGCATTTTAGGGTTTTTGATAACCCTCTACATCCCTCCCCTCTCTCTTTGTGTTATCATAATGTAAATTTCACTCACCATTATATCAGTGAGTATGTTGGGACTGATGTGAGCATGTAACAAGTATTCTTGGCTTGAGAAAGAAGTGGGGAAGCTCAAGAGTCAGGAGGGTAGCCGAAAGGGCATGGGGGAACATGAAGAGTCACGGTAGGTGAACAGTCACCTGACCCCTATAAATGTACCCTCATACATCATATCATGGGGACTTTAGCACTCGAGTTGAGGCTGCTATAGATAGTGGATTTATGCTTGAGAGTTAGGGCCACTCAGCTCTTCATAGCTAGGATATTGGGTTGGCATTATGGTTAGGGTTTTGACACTGGGCGATGGTATGAACAGTCCATGTTCCACTACTGGATATTGACCAGTTGCATGATATGTATTTGAAGTTGCAGAAATATTAATAAGATGTTTTCTCTTACCTTTTGCATTGATTCCCATGCTTACTCATGGCGGTTGTATTATCTATCTAGTACCTCACCATATTTGTATGTGTTCTTTCATATGCGCGAGATGTTATGTACTGATACATAGTGGTCGAATGTATGTTTCACTTCAGAATCTGTGTTTACTTGTTCCTTGCCATGTCGGTGATCTATTTTAAACTACTTCACAATTTACCTCCAACATGTTCCTGTTTATCATGTCCGATGGGGTTTTAGCTCACTAATCGCCCTCATCGTGTATCTCTTCTGATCGTTGTTGTGACTTGTTTAAACCTATTTCTGCAATTTGTCAATCTTGGTCTAATTTTGTTTCGCTACCCGAGCACTTCATTCTCGCCCCACTCTGGCACCTTCACATTTGATAACCAAGAGTAGAAAACAAGCATGCTAGCAGCCCAGCCCACATACCAGATGGGGCTCCTATTCCAAATGGTGTGAACTCTAATTGGGTCTTTACACCGGGGAGACCCCATAGACGTTGGCAGTACATTTTGGCCCGTCAAAAAATTGGCACTAGAAGGAGGGCCAAATGACAAGTTGAGCCCTTAGAGCCTGCATTTTAGTCTCATATCTGTTGACGACTCTGACCAGAATCTTGCTCCTGGGGTGTTTATTTGGTTTGTCTATTTTTTGGTTTTCCATCCCCTAGGAGCAACTCCATCCCTTGTCTTAGTTAAAGTTTGATGGTGAAGATGGAACACCTTTAATCGAGAACATTTCTGATTTCCTCGAGTTTTGTGAATCTTTTGAGATCGACAATGAAGAGTTTTCTTGTGTGTTTTTCTCCCTCACCCTTGAAGGTCGCACCAAGCAATGGTGCCACACATTGCCAGTGGCGTCCATTTATTCGTATGAGAAACTCATTATTAAGATCCAACAAGCATTTGACAGGTATGATTTTCAAGATGTGTTAAAGAGGATAAATGAGCTTAGGATGAAACCTGAGGAATCTTTAGAGGATTTTTCTTTCAGATATGTGCATCTTTGTTTTGAATTTCTTGAAAGTGATTTCAACTGGGTGTATTTGAATATAAATTTTCAACGATTGGTTCTTGTTTCTTTACAACATTTTCAATTAGAAACAAGTCCTGTTTCACGTGAGTATCATCATAATTTGCAGATTACAAAGTGTCTAGATTCTACCCATAATTTTGTTGTGCCTATCTCTTTGAATCTGGAACAACCTCAAAACCCCGAGGAAGAGATTACTGTTTATTGGATTTATCCTCCTCCTCTTGACTTGTTACATAATAATATTATGACTGTAAATGGTTCAAACGATGAACAATTCTTTCTGGCAAACATATCTGATGGTCTCGCCTCTAAATCCCTCATACATTCTTTTGGCCTTGAACCTGAAAATCACATAACATATCTTCTGATCAAGTCCATTGAACATACGTCGCACTATATCCTGGGATCTCATTCACCTATGCATGATGGATTTGGTCTTGTCGTTGGGTAGTGGAGGTCCTGCGTAACAGTTTTGGGTCTGATAGCCTAGAAAGTAGGATAAAAATATTGCAAACCTTCGAAATATGCGGAATGCAAAATGTAAAAGGTCGAGTCAAAGGGTTGTCTGCCCAAGAAATAATATAGAATAATAGGAAGTAAGTCGGTCCGTGGACCATAGGAAAGTATAAATAGAGCATGGCTCTATGAGGGAAAGGAATTTCTTTTGGGTAAGATCTTGGATCTGTAATGTAATGGGTTTTTGAGGAGAACAAGCTATAAGCGTCTGTAAGTCTGAGTCGAGGGTTTGAGTAGTGGGTAGAGGCTTTGTAGCTGTGTGTGCAGAGGCCTGGAAGAGTCCGCAGTTATGTGTGTGGACCCCTACAGCTGAGTGCATAAGGCGAATCTAGATTTATTGGTGAAGAAAGTAAACAAAGATAAGTTGCTTTGGTAATTCTGTGTTAAATCTGAGGTATCGCGGATCTAGATTTTTGTATGGTTAATATCACCGTTTAATCTATGCGCATATGCTTACATTTTGAATACATGTGAATCTGCATTTAATCTAAGTGCGCGAACTAGATAAATCTGATAAATGTTTGCTTAGAGACCCTTCTAAGTAACACTTCATCAAATAGATTAGATCTGTAAACAACGTGCTAATAACTAGTGAAGATTATTCTGGGTTCGGATCTGCACGAAACAGGGCAGCGCGACGTTGCGAAACGGTGCGCGAAACCTCCAGACCACATCTAGACATCCCAAGGGTGCGGAAACCTGGTTTTAACACCCTGCCCTGCTACCTCGGGTGAGACCTCAGTGCGCGCTCCGCGGACTATTTCCGAAAGGGCCGGTAGCTGCGGGATTTGTTTAGCTAAATAATTCTTCCGAACCTGGATCAGGCCCATATAAGCCAACAAATGGTTCCATTGCCGAGACTGGGATTTGCCTAAGGGGTGTCTGGAGTGAAACGCGGGGACTCGATAGAGAAGAAACCAAGAATAGTAGTAGTTCAAGGGTAACAATGATGAGCGTGATCCAGTTACCGGTATTCAAAGGAGCAGGAGGCGAAGACCTAGAACAATTCTGGTTCGTGTTAACATCAGTATGGAACGTGCAGCAAATTACGGATGATAATATTAGAAAGGCTACCTTAGTCAGTGCGCTGTAGGACCGAGCACTAACATGGTACATAAAGTACTCAAGCGATCACCCAACGATGGGGACAATAGAAATCCAGACCAAATTAAAGAAGGAGTTTAGCCAGCCAAAGTCAGAAACACAGTCGATTATAGGGTTCAAAGAGATCGCGATGATGCTTGGTGAAACCCCATGGGATTTGGACCAAAGACTGAAAAGTACTATTCGCAAGGCTAACATGACATTGACAGATGCGCAACAATGCGCTTGGTTTATGGCATCCTTAACACCACATATGAGGACGGCTTTATCACAATAGAAGATCTCAACCGAGGCCGAAGTGCTAGATACACCAATGAGGTTACACGAAACGCTGTTACAAGACTCGGGGCTGGGAGTTCAACAAATACAAGCATAGATCCAAAATTTGTGTTTGGAAATGAAGAAGTTAAAACAAGAATAGGTACCACGACCAGAAATCCGGGAGGAACTATGGTGTATAAAGTGCAAAAGCCAAGGACACGATAAAGATCACTGCCTGGTCTCAGTGAATTTTGTGAGAACAGGGGGACCAACACTATTGCGACCAGAGGCACAGGCAGGACCAAGCACTGCAGGCCCGCTCTGGTGCACAATTTTTCAGGTGGGAAGAAAGCACAACACTGATAACTATCATCTATTACCAAAATACAACCAGACCCCCCAGCAGCTATTTTGCAACTTTTGCAGGTCGGTGGGCCATGAGGAAAGAGACCGTCGTAGCTACCAATTGCTAATGGACCAGTCACCTGCTTACAGAATGCAGATTGAGGCGCGAGGTCAGGATCCAGCTATGGCGATCGTGCGCGGTGGGTTCCACGCCCATGGACGAGGACAAGGCAGAATGGGGCCAAGAAGGGGTCACGGGCAACTAATCTACTTCAACTGCGGAGGTCCAAGGCATTACGTGCGGGATTGTACCAACCCCACCAGAATTTAGTGTAGTTATTGTGAGCAATTCGATCATGAGCTGATAGATTGTCCTATGCTCATAGCACAGATTCGTGAAAAAAGGGTAGCACAACCAACAAAAACCTAGAACGCGCAAATGATGAGGTCCGAACCCCACGAGGAAGACCCCAATGTCAACATGGTACTAAGAAGGGGCACAACCACAAGAGAGTGTTATAGACATATTTGGGCACTGCAACCCCAATCGCATATGTCCATAAACCAAGGGATTCTAAGTCCCTAAAAGTGTTGTTTCATATCCTAAAGGAGCAAGGTCCGCTGATTACATCATCTCCCAGAAGTTCTCCCTGAAAAACTACTCAGAACTGGTCAAAACAGGACCATACAGACTGTTCAATGCTAAGGGTGCGATGCATCTCACTTGCCACATGCAAAAAGTGTGATGCATACTGAAAAGCCCTTCTATAGGGTGCGATGAGTGAGAGCAGACAAATTTCAGAGGCAGTTGGCTAGGTGGAAACCCAGAGAATCTTCTAGAAACTGCCCATTTGACACTTGCCTCTTTGAATTCGCCCAGGGATGAGTAAGAGATCATGAAATCTCCAAGTGGAACCAAGAACTATCAGAGAGATGACACTAATCAAAATCCAAGAAGCTGACTCACCCACCTACAAACATCTATATATGGATCCCTCATCCTAGAGATCCAGAGGCTAGAATTTTGTAATTTGCAAGGAAGTGCTGTTGGTTTCTCTTTGAAGACATTGTTGGGTGATCTTGCTTTGTATGAGGTGAAGAGGGCTTTCATGCAGGGAGGATGATGCTGGATCAGACAGCCTGGTTGTAATCCTCTCTTCTACTACTTCTATCAATAAAGCTATTTGAGTTTTCCTCCATATGCTTCTATATCTCTAAATCTTGTTTGTGTATGCATTTATATGGCTAATGTACATCTGATCCTACATTATTTATGGTTATAGATCTCTATGCTTTGATGGTATTTTGCTTCCTTGACTCTATAGGTGTTCTTTGAAGCAGGACAAGCGAGAAAGGAGTGGTGAAAGCTCTATCAAAGGAGAGAGGAAACAAGCAAGGAGACTAGCGAAAGACTGAGGTTGGTGCTCTCTGCTTCTCTCTCATCTATCTCTCATAAAGGAAAACATAAGTAACTTTAATCTGTTTGTTTCTAAGATAGCTACCTGTCTTAGTGGGACTAGCGACTCTGAATGGACACTAGTTTTCCAGATAACAAAATGGCGACTCCGCTGGGGAGCGAATAGTATGTTTGTTTGTTTCTATTTGTTTTCTTTATAAACTATAGATGGAGCCTGAAGTTAAGCTAGCTATCCTTCGAACTGCATTTTCTATGCAAGTGAAAAGTAGATCAATGCTGCTTTAGTCAATCTTCAGGTTTGTTTATGAACTGAACAACTGACTTGCAAACATCCTAAGTGCCCTGGTGGTAGCTCAAGTAACCTCATTAGATCAGCCCCTATACTTTGTGTTTACTGCCTATCATTAGCTCAGCCTAAACCCCTGAACTTAGTTGCAAACTGTGAGCAAAAACCAAGCTCAGTCTCGTTCCTAGACCATCGCACTGTCTCTCATTGGTAGTTTGGATGCATCGCACCTCCCATGTGCTGTAGGTGAGATGCATCCCTATTTCCCTGTGTTACAGGTGCGATGATCAGATAAGACTGTTTCTGCCTCCAGATTTTGGTTTTTTCTTCATTGTCTTCAGCTTTATTCAGTAGTTTTGCTATCTGTGATCAGTATACCACTGTTGAAACTCCCTTCCTTTGCATTATTCAACCTCCATTGATAAAGAATTGTGAATGTTTTTATGTATTTTTTGCCATTTACAGTTCTCCTTTGCAAACAATAGCTTAATCGAACTGTCATCTTTTGATTTGAAAGTGTCGCAAGTGTCATTTTCAGTCAAAGAAAAGAACCCTCCTCTTTTTGATAGTCGATTACACTTTTGCTCTTGTGTTTGATTTGAATTAATAGTATTTCAAGTGTCAAAAGTAGTTTTCAATTCAAAATCGCAAAGTGTCGTCTTAGTCTTCCTTTTGTTTTTTGAAAAGAAAATTGTTAGTACTGTCGCTTTGAAAGAAGAATAGTTTAGATCTGTACTTAGCATTCTTTTTGTCATTCACACATCAAGAAAGTGGAAAAAAAATACATGCATGTGCATTTGCATTTAGACTGCTTGTTGATATTGATTTAGGAAAAGTGCATCTAGTGTGTGCTCTCTGCTTTATGTTGAAAGAATTTCATTTCTCTTTCCTTAGTAGCTAGGATTTTCATTGCAAAAAGAAAGTAAACGACTGTTTATCATCTTAGATTGCATATTTAAGAATTGTATATCTACATCACGTGGTGAACCTTAAAGGAAAAATTCTTAAGAAAGATCAATTGTAAAATAAATTTCAATGAACATAAAAATGCTTTGGAACCTAATGCACAACATCTAGAAGTCTAGGCTAGAGACGTATTCCGGCGTCGTAAATCCTGGTAACTATCGCTTTCACTATAGGTTGGGTGATTCCTCCTCTTTGAGACGACAAGTGCCAGTACAGACTTGTGCTCCCACGTACCGTCGAGTATATATTGGGAGACCACAATAGGCTATATCCTTTATCCTTAGGAAGCCGTGTCTGCCGCCCTATTGATCACAATGCACTGAACACAACATTCGGGAAGATTGTGTTGGGTCCCTATAATACTAGTGACTACCCCATTACTATTGTAGTTATACCCCTTATTTATATTGTTGTGCCCCTATTACCCCCTTGTTGTTATTTCTGTGCCACATAGAATCCCTCTATTGTTATTTTTGTGGCTTTATATTATTATTGTTAGGTCGGCTGGATTATATTGTGACTCCTTAGACTCCTATATATAGAAAGGAGGTTTTGTCATTTGTATCATCCAAGAATTGTTCATTTATGTAATGTTAAGGAGGTTGCCCCCTCGAAGAGGCTGAATTCTAAGGCGTGGATCTCTCTTTTCTATCTTTTTGTGAACTGGTTTCATAACATATTGACTACCGTACCGTTAAAAGTATTCTGCAGTTTTGCGATTGATTTGGTAATCCCTCTGTCTAGATTTCTAGAGTAGTCACTTTCGTTCCTTTTCAGACTCCTTAAAAGAAAAGGTCCATCTGAGCACTTGTCACTCCAGGCTCATTAAAAATCGAAGGTGACTAGAGTCATCTTTAGCTTTTTTCTCGACTCTTAAAAATTGAAAAAGCAAGTTGTGTCAAAGCATCATAAAATTCATTTAATTCATAATAACATTTTCCCCTTTTTATTTTATGTTGATCAAGTAATCCGCAATTGTGGAAGAAAGTCAATCGAAACCCCATCATTCGCGGAGACTAACGAGTCAATCGTCTTTGACTCTGGAAACGAAACCATTCCGGGCCAAGAAAACTCATTTAAGTGGGTCAAAGTCTCCTGGTTTGTTTGAAACTTGTGTTTCAACATCCTCAGAGACTCCAGTTACTCCAACTATTTCTGGTATCCCTGCCTCTACAAAAGAAGTTCCGCAATTACAAGAGGACATTAGAACTGATCCTAGTGTAGCGGTAAACACTTCTATTCCTGAACCAGCTCCATCTAGGGCTGATTCGAAAGGTGTCACACCTCCAACATCTGTCGCTGCAAAGTCTACACCTTCTTTGGCACCAGAAATATTTTATGGACCTGACGGTCTACCTCTTCCACCTGGACTGATTGCTATAGAAGAGATTATGGAGGATCTTCCATCCAGTACCCCATTGCATTTTGGAACTAAGATCCACCTATATCCTTCTACGAAAGAAGTTAGTCATCCTTCATCACAAGTTCCTGTAGAATAGCTAGGAAATATTTTGGATAGACTCGATATGTCTGAATAACCATCGACATCTAGGACTGTGTCATTTGACACAGCAACAGCAGAACCTCCTACCGCCACTCCGACAATGTTCGCTGGTATACCATCTGTCCCAACTAGCTCTCAACTGCTAGATAAAGTCCACCCAGGGACTGTTCTGACAGTATGTCCTGTTCCCGTTTGTTCGTCCAGAATAATATCTGGAATTTCTTATGTTGAGTCTCAGCAAATTGATCCTTCACAATAGTATCAATTTGGGCAGTCCGGTCTCCAAAGGCCAATCTTTCCTTTGAACACTGGATTGCCGCCATATGGGGGGCAGTATGCCCTTTCATTGTTCCCTCCGGGAGAACAACCATATGAGAGTTCACAACAGAATTTGGGTCAAGCTGGAATCACATCCAGTGGTTGGGTGCCAATACTGCCTCAACAGCCAAGAGTTGTATATTCAATGCAACCAAATCTACCTGTGTCGAATATCCCCACTACACCGGCTATTGTGATGGTGTCACAAGTACAAGCGTTTCCTGTTTTATGTCAACCTCAAGTCTCTCAGGTCGTAATACAACAGCCTCTTGTCTCCATGACATAACCACAATCGCTAATTAGTGGCTCCTTAACTGGAGGGACTCAGGCTCAAATGGGTACGATAACCCCTCATCTTGGTCAAACATCCAGTATTGGGCAACAACAAATGGTCTCACAACCATGGCTAGTGCAATATAAACAACCACAATTCCAACAAGCTTACCAAGGACCTAAGCAACAAAGCTTTGTGGGTAACGGGCAGCCGTATATTCAAAACGGTCACCATCAATCATATCATAATGGTTATTCCCATCAACCTTATCAAAGTTATCAACATCAAATACATTATGCTGGTGTGCAAAGACCCATTACTCAGGTGATTCCATCTTATCGTGGGTATGCTTCGCCAAACCTGAATCAACAGTTGCCTTTCGTTGCAACTCTAGAATTACCACATCTGAATCGACTAACAAATGATCCAATTGCTTACGCCCCTTGGTGGCTGGCGATTCCTCATAAACTTCCATCAGATATTCCTAAATTCAATGGAAATCTGGGTGAAGATCTAGCAAATCATGTGATGACCTTTCATCTATGGTGTTCATCTAACACTCTCAATGATGATTCAATTAGGCTTCGCCTTTTTTAGTGAATGTTGACTGGTCCAGCAGCAAAATGGTACATCAAATTGCCTAGAGCTTCATTCGATAACTTCAGCACCCTTGCCACCACCTTTTTAACCCATTTTCAGTTACCCATAAGGTATGAAACAGGAATGGAGCTTCTTACCAATTTCAAGCAGACAAAAGCCACTCACATATCTGATCATATTCATGAGTGGCGACGTCGTCGTCGAATGGTGAAAACATATGTTCTTAATCAGCTACTAGCTGAATGGTTTATTAAGTCATTGTTACCTTCTATTATAGAAGATGTGGCTAAAGGGGGAGTTGTCACTGAAGAGCAAGTCATTGCTTGTGTGCAATATCTAGACTTGATCTACACCCAGTCTGGCACACTTTATGACAAAATCCCAGATGCTCCTAGACCAGAGTTTTCCATTCCTCCCCCTCCTAAATCAAACAAAGACTCTCATGCCAACGATGGCATGATAGGTACAACCAGCACGAAAACCGCAAAGGCTACATCTAAGAAAGCCCACACAATTTCTGGTCAAAATGTAAATGAAGAACTTCTTGCCTCGGAGGTTAATGCTGTGTTGACTGAAAAAGGCAAAAAACCGAAGCAACCAGGGGCAAGAAGAAAAAGAAAGGCAAAAAGAAGAAACAAGATGACTCGTCTCCTGAAAAATCTTCTGCAAACCCTTCTGGGCAAAATAAACCCAGTCATCCATGCTTTATATGTGATGAGGATCATTGGATGAAAGACTATCCACATAAAGCTAAGGTTAAGAAATTCTTCAAGAACTCAAAAACCTCAGCGGTATTGACTGAACCGTTTCCAAACCCAGAAATCAATCTGGTTGCTAGCGACAATGCTTCCCAGCTTATGTTGTCCATTTTGAAACAAAATGATGCTTTGATATCGACAAGGAATAAAGATTATAGGAATCCACAACTATTGAAAAACAAGGATGTAGATCAACCTAGTAGTTCGACAACAACTTCAACTGAAGTTGTGCCCCCCATCATTCCTGAGCTAATGATAAAGCTGCCAAAAGGAGTAGTACACAAATCGACATTTAATCCTCGTGCCCGAGCAGCATAGAATTATAATATAGTAGAGGATCTGGCCCAAACGCCATCCACTATGTCGACACTTGAAGTATTGCAAAATTGCCCCTCCCACAAGTAGGCTCTATTATCAACAATAGGTGGGATTGACCCAGTAGATTCCAATCTCGTGGCCTTTAATCATAGAGGATATGAACCTCAGTTACCGGCTCAACTCGCTTTCCTCATACAAGTGAAAGCCCTCAACAAAATTGTTCATCGAACAATTATTGATGAGGGGGCATCTACATGCATTATGTCAATGAGTTGCTGGAAAACTTTAGGCTCACCACCCTTGTCACGATCATCAACGACATTAAAAGCATTCAATGGATGAACATACACCCTGTACGGGATTTTAAGTAACTTGCAAGTTGAACTGGGGGGAAAAACAATAGAAATTGATGTCAAAGTTATCGATGGAAACCTCGATTACAACATCCTACTGGGAAGGCCCTGGATTTATGCTATGGCTGCAGTTGTGTCAACATACTTTAGAAAGATTGCATTTCCTTTTCAAGGAGGAATTACAATCGTTGATCAACAAACCTTCCTCCCCAACAGTTCACAAGTTACGGGAAGCATTCCAATGATCCATGGAAGCTCTCATTCACTTCAAAATATCGGAGTAGGCCTCCTAAAAGACCCTACTTTAATGGGTACTTTTGCCCTACTACCTCCGAGTAATCTGGCAGAAGTGGCCACAGTGGAAACCTGCAATATGATATCTTCTATATCTAAAAGATTCAAAAGATTCTTGAACATTTTGTCAGCATGGATCATTGCCAGGTATTGCCCCCAAGCCCAATAGAAATATTGTAGAAATCAATTTTCTTGGCCTGGGGAGCAAACCAAAATCAACGCTCATCGAGTGTTTGGATAGATAGGTTTAAGGAATATGGTACTTCTTCAGATCCTTGGTCGCATGTACATTCTATAGATGAAGGAATTGTTAGTGTCAGTCTTTCCAACCTTCCTCCAGTGATCAAATATGCTCTTACAAAGTGGTCTCAGAGTGTCAAGGTCAAATTTTGTCATTTCAGTGAGTCTTCAAGAAAAATTTGGTCACTAGGCATTAGGTCTAGGGTTTGATTTCAATCGTTTCAAAGTTTCCCAAATGTCAGTCTATGTCACTATTCAGCTGATTCTATCATCATTCAGAGGGTTTTCATCATCATGTTAGGTTCCATTGGGTCAATTTACACCTTGTTCATGCTTCAGTTGCGCCTAGGCAAGGTTCATTTCCCTCTCCTAGGGTATTGAAGGCAATTTCTCTTGAATGGTCAAATCATTAGCAAAAATTGTATCCAGATGTTCATACACCTTCCCCTATCCTTCATGTACCTTCTTAAACACTTCCCATCCCTTAGATTCCCTAAATTCCTCCTTTTCGCACAAACCCTAGTTTCTTGCTACAACCTGGCAATTTTCTAGGTTGGGCCTGTGTTTTTCCCTTTTGGACCCCTTCCCCTCACTCAATCCCTGAGATTCCACTTTCCCCTACTTCCTAACATCCCTCCCTACTTCCAAAAATTTCCTCAAGAATTTAGAAGCTCCCTATCCCCTTCATTTCGCTTCATTTCGACAAATCTCTTGTTCCGCACATCGGGGTAGGTTTTACTCAAATGATGTTTTTGAGTAATCAAAGATGAATTTTGGAAAACGGAGAGAGGTTTTTTTCCAAAACAGGTCTAGGAAGAAAAACCTCCTTCACTTTTTACACAGGTGTCATGGTTTTAGAGAACTATCAAAAATACCTTTGCCTTAGGAGAATTGAATGCACCTCTAAAGTGACCTTGGGAAAATCAAGTTTTATCCTAGCTTGGTTGGCCAAATGACTTGCTTGATGAGTCAAATGATAACTAGACACAAATATCTTTCGAATGAGCTATCATGAGTTCAATTTGGAGTTGGGAAAGGCATTCAAAAGTTGACTGTAACAACACTCTTCCTTTGGGAAGCCTCATTTGGTACATTTTGACCAGTCTTGGGAGATTTGATTTTTGACAGGGAAAATGAACTCCAAATTGAAAAATTCCAATTGGTTTGGAAATTAGACTCAAATACCTTTCCAACGAGCTATCCTGTGCCCAATTTTGACACCAGAAAGGCTTCCAAAAGTCTCCTACAAAAAGGTGCTATGCACAGAGCAGGCGCGCTACGCACAAGAAGCGTGCGACGCACTGGGCTTCACCGGCCTATGCAAATTTGCATGCGCGCTACGCACTGGGTAAGCACGCGACGCATATAATCTCAGAGCCAAAAATTTTCACTTCTTCATCCAGATTCATGCCAAATTGCCTCCAACTGCTTGCAAGTAGGTTCTTTACGTTTTCCCAGTGAATTTTGGACATGATTATGGTGTTTTGAATGTGGAGAAACAAGTGTTTAAGGTAAAGAAATGTAAACCCTATGTTTATTGCCAAATTCACTTCTTAGGGTTTGAAACAAATATTAGGGACTGTGTGGGGGTTTCCAAACTTGTGCTATTTATATATGCCTGTGTCATCTATTTTCAGTGGTGTCCCTGCTCATTATTAACCTTAACCTCACGCTCTTTCTTTGCTATTACATCACTGCTATCATTGTTATGGCCATTGTCATTTTCACACTGTTTATCATTCATGTTATGACATAGTCCCATTTTCACTTGTCCACATCCTCCATTGACATTTGTCAAACACTACCAAGGCTATTGTCACTTTTGTTCCTAATAGTTATTTCCCCCGCATTATTCTCTTTTCTATTCACTTTTCAAATCCCCTCATAGTCAAAGCAGTGACTGTTTTTTCATGGAGAGTTGGCCCAGAAAAGGCATGGCGATTTGACACCTTTTGAGCGGAAATTTTGGCTTGAGAAAATCAATCAACATCTGGAGGAGTTGTTGGCAAAGGCCAATAGAGACAAATACATGCTCCGTCATATGAAACATCACTATTGGGCTCACATGCACGTTGGCAAAGCAAAAATAAAGATTTTGAAAGGAGGTTGAGCAGAGCACTAAAACGGCTAAAGAGGCCTGATCCACTTCGAATTTTGGCTGAGGCTTCGGTGGCTGGGCATGATACATGATGGAGGGTCTTCGCTTCGAATTTGAGCAAATTCGGAGAAATTTTTGTCATTTTGGAAATTATTGGCTTGCAAAACAATTTTTTTAGCCCAACGCGTAGCGTGTCGACGCGCGCGCTTATAATTGGGACACTTTTTGGAGGAAAACTTTATATTTTTGGATTTGTCATGGTAAGTTATGCATGCTCTAGTATGGCCAAGGCATTTCATCAAGTTCTGGATGATAAAAAGGGTCAAAAACACCATGAAAATCACCTTTCTGCCACCTTTTGCTTCAGCAGGAAGTACTTGTGGGAGAATGAAACTTTGAAGGGGAAAATGAGCTCCAAATTGGGAAATTCCACTTGGGCTGGATAGCAGACATCTACGGCTTTCCAACAAGATAACATGAACTTGATTTTGATGTCAGGAAGTGCCCTAAAGGTAGGCTGAAAGGTGCGCGATGCATAGAGCTCAGGCGCGTGGTGCATAGAGATTTTTGGTCAAATTTTCGTCTTCCAGCTCAGAAATTCGGCCAGTTTTCACTAGTTTCACCTTCTGATGTAATATTGGACTTATCTTGATGTAATTTGATGTATATGATGTAACTTTGGCACTTACTTACCTATTCTAGATGATTCATTCACAAAATAGCAAAAATTTAATGAAATGAATCAGTTTCCCTTCTTTTAGAGGCAGGTTGTTTGGATGCCTAGTTTTCAGCTCCATGTTTGGAATTAGTTCAAACTGCTCCTAAAGGGAGGATATTGACCCCTAGAGGCTACGAGATGGGTTGGCATGGTCTATATTATGTATATTTTCAGTCAGTAGCAAAGGTTGGACTCTTGGGAAAAGCTTGACACTCTATTGTACATTCACTTCCGCATTTTTGGCAAAGGAAAGACCAGGGTTTTGCAACACTGTTTGGGATCCATGTGGTTTTATGTGTTTATGGTGTGCTTCTTTCAGTAATTGTAAGTTGTTATGTGTATCATTTTCCTTCTCTCGTCTTCTGTAATTGAACAAATGAAGTGTTAAGGTAGAATCCATAGATTGTTATGCTCTGCCTTTGAATTTGTTTGATTTTCCATGTTTTCATCTGTTTAAGGAGAATCCTTGAAAGCTTCTTGCTCTCCTTAGCTTCTCAAAGGTCAGATCTACCCATTCATTCTCTTTGAAAGCATCAAGACGATCGCCTACCTTGCCCCAAGTAGACCTCTGCAAAAACTGTGTCTCATCCCCGCACCCAAAATTGCCTTTCCCTTTGATTCAACAAAAACCTCAAAATCAACCTCAAACTCCTCATACTCCATACCTAGCCTAAGATCAATTGCCAATTTAGTCATCTCGAGCCTCATCGATTACCTTTTGCCAAGATTGACTTGGAGAGAGCCCTCTCCTGTCCTCGTAGGGCTAGCTACGAGGCTGAGCGTGGTTTGACGTGGACCTAGAACCTTGTCTTTTCAGCTTGAGACAAATCTAGGCTCTAACATATTGGCGACCATACTGGGGAAGAAAATGGTTTGCTTGTTGATGTCATTTATTTTATAAACTACAGACAGAGCCTGAAGTTATGCCAGGTAGCCTCGAAACACTTTTTCTTTGCATTAGCGGAAGTAGATAAACGCTGCTTCAGTCAATCTCCGGTCTAGCCTTTAATCGTGACATCTAACTTGTTAATTGCCCCAGTACATGTATCAAGTTCAGATCTGATTGTTGATGGTGGACAATGATCAGAAACTGGCAAGGCTGAAATCATTCACCTGGAAACTCTAAATTATTTTCGAGATCAGATCCAAAGACTCCACTGGAGGATGATCTCGACCAGCAGAAACATGAAAGGACAACATGGACAGATCTGGTATTCAAGTTGGAATTTCATCCAAGACATTTTGTTCTTTGTCATAAATTATTTCTTCTCTTTTCCCAAGAATGTCAAGAAGGCTTTGCAAAGTATATTGTATTTGAGAAGAGATCCTCGGCCTGCGGTTGATTCTTTCCCTTTGAAGATTGTGAATACCAAAGATTTGCATACCTTTGAGCTTGATCAAGACCTTTCTTCTAAATCTTGTGATGACCGTCTTCAAATTGATGAGTCCCAAGAGACCAAGACCAATTCTATACCTGCTGTACATACCCCTACACCTTGTAAAATTCCAGATCGGTATAAACCTCTTGTTTTACCTTATGTTCTCCATGCTTTCCCCAAAAACTATGATCTATACTTTCCGAGGTTCGATGGTGAAAGTAAGAATGTCAGCACTGAGCAACATGTGCAGAATTTTGAGTCCTTTCTTGACCTTTTTGAAGTTGATGAAGAAGATGTTAGTATAAGGCTTTTTGCTCTTTCTTTGCAAGGCAAAGTCAAGAGTTGGTTCAAAACCCTGCCTAATGCGAGCATCTCAGATTTCGGCAGTTCGTCAAAGTTTTTCTCGACAGGTGGATGATCAGACAGAACCTTTTCTTGATTGTAGAAGAGTATAACCAACTAAAAAGACTACCAGGGGAGACAGTACAACAGTTTTCAGCCAGATTTAACCAAGTTTATTATTCGATCCCAATTGATATAAGTTCTCCTCCTAGATCTGCTCTCTTACAATAACCAAGTGCCTTTGATCCGGAAATGGAGTTGCAGCTGAGAGAAAGGAATATTGCAACACTTCATGAGATGCAGAACAGTGCAGTAAATGTAGAGGCGCATCTACTGATCCGAAGGGCAAGGTTGAAGGAAGAAGAGATGAAAAACATAGATCCGGAGGAATCAACATCTCTAGAGGTGAAGCTTGACATTTTGGTAAGTGCAGTGGAAAAGATGATGGACAAGATCAACGCAAGGAATGATTATGATGTTCAAGCTCATGGCTCACTGATTGAAGAAGAACAAGTTGCTGCTCCAAAACATTTTGTTTCTTATCCTAGTTGTCATAGATCTGATAATGATTGTTTTGTAGATCACCTTGGCAAAGAAAGAACTGTTGATATGACCTGCATGCTTGATGATATGTTTTATACCGATGATTTGCCTCAGTTTGATCAGTATGATGATGATTATGTTCTCCAAACAGAAGCTAATCTTACAGACAAATCAACAGTTAGTTTGCGGGAGGAGGAAGTTCACTTACAGCAGCTCGAGTACAATGATCAAATGATGCATATCAGCTATGACATTGACGAGGAAAGTGAAGGATCTTTACCTTTTTGCTTTGATTCATGTCAGTTCATCAAAGAAAACTTCCATGCAATCAGAAATCAGTTGTCAACAAGTCTTGATTTGGACCATCTTGAGAGCAATGAAAACCTTGTTCAAGACTTTTCATATCCACAATTGCAGCCCCCGAATGCCTTTGATTGTCAAGTTGCAAATAACGACTTGGAAGCTGGCACATATGATCAAATGATACAAGAATATTTCATACCATTTTGTTTTGAATCATTTCAGCTTTTGAAGGGAAAATTGCATAGTACATCTTCAGTAAAGAATGAGCAGCATTTAGGCAATCATGTAATCACATTGGAACCAATAGAAAATGGGTTACAGCAGTCTTTTCAAGTTTTTCATGATCCAATAGCTGATGTTTTGGATGAGGTTTGCAGTCAAAGTCTTTCTCCATTAACTATATGTGAGCTTGAAACATGTATTGATACAAACTTGATCTGACAGCCGGTTTCTTTGTCATTTTCAGTAGAGGTCTCGTCACAAGGCTCAGATCAAAGTTTGCATTCATGGTATGAGGAAAAGAGAAGTAATCCATTGGATGAGGTAAGTTCCAATGTGCTTGAATTTCAAGATCCTTATGCAGTGTTTTTGGAGGTGGATAGAGAATCCATATCATTCAATGGATCTGTTTCCAAGTTGTCATGGGAGTTGCCTTTCAGTAGTTCTCTCTTGTGTTCATAAGTGAGCACTTGCTGAAAATTCGAACAGCAGATGGAATACTTACTTGGTTACATTGGTTGTTTCATTTCACTTGATCAGGTGATGAGTGAAACTGTTAGAGTAGGTTGTGATGAATAAGCTCCACTTTGAGCATCATTTTCCGTTTGTCGGCTGTGTTTAAGTATCGCATCAGTTTTTAGTTGAGTCATGAGTCATTTGTGAGTCAATTTTCAGTCTTGTTTTTAAGTTAGTTTGTCTCGGTTTTCAGTCATGCATTTTAGCTTGAGTTTTTGACTCCATTTCCCAATGGATGAAGGCACTGTCTGCTCTCCCAAAGATCTGCCATTCTTGGCACCTCCAAGGAGCTACCATCCCCATTGGAGCCAATGTTAGTGTCAGTCTTTTCAGCCTTCCTCCAGTGATCAAATATGCTCTTACAACGTGATCTCAGAGTGTCATGGTCAAATTTTGTCATTTCACTGAGTCTTCAAGAAAAATTTGGTCACTAGGCATTAGGTCTAGGGTTTGATTTCACTCCTTTCCAATTTGCCCAAATGTCAGTCTATGTCACTATTCAGCTGAGTCTATCATCATTCATAGGGTTTTCATCATCATGTCAGGTTCCATTGGGTCATGCTTCAGTTGCGCCTAGGCAAGGTTCATTTCCCTCTCCTAGGGTTTTGAAGGCAATTTCTCTTGAATGGTCAAATCATTAGCAAAAATTGTATCCAGATGTTCATACACCTTCCCCTATCCTTCATGTACCTTCTTAAACACTTCCCATCCCTTAGATTCCCTAAATTCCTCCTTTTCGCACAAACCCTAGTTTCTTGCTACAACCTGGCAATTTTCTAGGTTGGGCCTGTGTTTTTCCCTTTTGGACCCCTTCCCCTCACTCAATCCCTGAGATTCCACTTTCCCCTGCTTCCTAACATCCCTCCCTACTTCCCAAAATTTCCTCAAGAATTTAGAAGCTCCCTATCCCCTTCAATTCACTTCATTTCGACAAATCTCTTGTTCCGCACATCGGGGTAGGTTTTACTCAAATGATGTTTCTGAGCAATCAAAGATGAATTTGGGAAAACTGAGAGAGGTTGTTTTCCTCAACAGGTCGAGGAAGAAAAACCTACTTCACTTTTTACACAGGTGTCATGGTTTTAGAGAAATGTCAAAAATACCATTGCCTCAGGAGAATTGAATGCACCTCTGAAGTGACCTTGGGAAAATCAAGTTTTCTCCTAGCTTGGTTGTTCAAATGACTTGCTTTATGAGTCAAATGATAACTAGACACAAATATATTTCCAATGAGCTATCATGAGCTCAATTTGGAGTTGAGAAAGGCATTCAAAAGTTGACTGTAACAGCACTCTACCTTTGGGCAGCCTCATTTGGCACATTTTGACCAGTCTTGGGAGATTTGATTTTTGACAGGGAAAATGAAATCCAAATTGAAAATTTCCATTGGTTTGGAAATTAGACTCAAATAAATGTCCAACGAGCTATCCTGCGCTCAATTTTGACACCGGGAAGGCTTCCAAAAGTCTCCTACAAAAAGGTGCTACACACAGAGCAGGTGTGCTATGCACAGAGCAGGCGCGCTACGCACAAGAAGCGCGCGACGCACTGGGCTTCACCGGCCTGTGAAAATTTGCATGTGCGCTACGCACATACTATGTGCTATGCACTGGGTAAGCACGTCACGCATATAATCTCAGAGCCAAAAAATTTTGCTTCTTCGTCCAGATTCATGCCAAATTGCCTCCAACTACTTGCAAGTAGGTTCTTTACGTTTGCCCAGTGAATTTTGGACATGATTATGGTGTTTTGAATGTGGAGAAACAAGTGTTTAAGGTAAAGAAATGTAAACCCTATGTTTATTGCCAAATTCACTTCTTAGGGTTTGAAACAAATATTAGGGACTGTGTGGGGGTTTTCCAAACTTGTGCTATTGATATATGCCTGTGTCATCTATTTTCAGTGGTGTCCCTACTCATTATTAACCATAGACTCACGCTCTTTCTTTGCCATTACATCACTACTGTCATTGTTATGGCCATTGTCATTTTCACACTGTTTATCATTCATGTTATGACATAGTCCCATTTTCACTTGTCCACATCCTCCATTGACATTTGTCAAAAATTGCCAAGGCTATTGTCACTTTTGTTCCTAATAGTTATTTCCCCCACATTATTCTCTTTTCTACTCACTTTTCAAATCCCCTCATTGTCAAAGCAGTGACTGTTTTTGCATGGAGAGTTGGCCCGGAAAGGACATGGCGATTTGACACCTTTTAAGCGGTAATTTTGGCTTGAGAAAATCAATCGACATCTGGAGGAGTTGTTGGCGAAGGCCAATAGAGACAAATACATGCTCCGTCATATGAAACATCACTATTGGGCTCGCATGCACGTTGGCAAAGCAAAAATAAAGATTTTGAAAAGGAGGTTGAGTAGAGCACTAAAACAGCGAAAGAGGCCTGATCCACTTCGAATTTTGGCTGAGGCTTCGATGGCTGGGCATGATACATGATGGAGGGTCTTCGCTCCGAATTTGAGCAAATTCGAATAAATTTTTGTCATTTTGGAAATTATTGGCTTGCAAAACAGATTTTTCAGCCCAACGCGTAGCGCGTCGACGCGCGCGCTTATTATTGGGACACTTATTGGATGAAAACTTTATATTTTTGGATTTTTCATGGTAAGTTATGCATGCTCTAGTATGGCCAAGGCATTTCATCAAGTTCTGGATGATAAAAAGGGTCAAAAACACCATGAAAATCACCTTTCTGCCACCTTTTGCATCAGCAGGAAGTACTTGTGGGAGAATGAAACTTTGAAGGGGCAAATGAGCTCCAAATTGGGAAATTCCACTTGGGTTGGATAGCAGACATCTACGGCTTTCCAACAAGATAACATGAACTTGATTTTGATGTCAGGAAGTGCCCTAAAAGTAGGCTGAAAGGCGCGTGACACATAGAGCTCAGGCGCGCGGCGCATAGAGATTTTTGGTCAAATTTTCGTCTTCCAGCTCAGAAATTCAGCTAGTTTTCACTAGTTTCACCTTCTGATGTAATATTTGACTTATCTTGATGTATATGATGTAAATTTGGCACTTACTTACCTATTCTAGATGATTCATTCACAAAATAGAAAAAATTTAATGAAATGAATCAGTTTCCCTTCTTTTAGAGGCAGGTTGTTTGGATGCTTAGTTTTCAGCTCCATGTTTGGAATTAGTTCAAACTGCTCCTAAAAGGAGGAGCTCGACCCCTAGAGGCTAGGAGATGGGTTGGAATGGTCTATATTATGTAGATTTTCAGTTAGTAGCAAAGGTTGGACTCTTGGGAAAAGCTTTACACTCTATTGTACATTCACTTCTGTATTTTTGGCAAAGGAAAGACCAGGGTTTTGCAGCACTGTTTGGGATCCATGTGGTTTTATGTGTTGATGGTGTGCTTCTTTTAGTAATTTTAAGTTGTTATGTGTATCATTTTCCTTCTCTCATCTTCTGCAATTGAACAAATGAAGTGTTAAGGTAGAATCCATAGATTGTTATGCTCTGCCTTTGAATTTGTTTGATTTTCCATGTTTTCATCTGTTTAAGGAGAATCCTTGAAAGCTTCTTGCTCTCCTTAGCTTCTCACAGGTCAAATCTACCCATTCATTCTCTTTGAAAGCATCAAGATGATCGCCTACCTTTCCCCAAGTAGACCTCTGCAAAAACTGTGTCTCATCCCCGCACCCAAAATTGCCTTTCCCTTTGATTCAACAAAAACCTCAAAAATCAACCTCAAACTCCTTGTACTTCATACCTAGCCTAAGATCAATTGCCAATTTAGTCATCTCGAGCCTCATCGATTACCTTTTTCCGAGATTGACCCGGAGAGAGCCCTCTCCTGTCCTCGTAGGGCTAGCTACGAGGCTGAGCGTGGTTTGATGTGGACCTAGAACCTTGTCTTTTCAGCTTGAGACAAATCTAGGCTCTAACAGGAATCATTTAGTCAATGATGATAGGAGAGGCACCATGGAAAGATCACCACCATCATTCCCATCTTCCATATTACCATGAAGATTATTCTAGCGACCTTAATCATCCTTCAGTTTTTTATTTTCTATCAAATACTGTAAATACAGTGGATTCTGAGGACGGTTCCTATCCTGTGTCAACCTCATTAAAAAATGAAACAACTCCCTTTCCAAATCTAGTCTTTGATTACAATCTCGTAAAATCCAAGTTGAGTCTTTCAAAGATCTCAAAGGTAAACCTTCATTCCAACCACCACATTGAATGCAATGAAGCTTGGGGGGCACGCACCTCGATTTGTGTCATTATGATGGGGGCATGCGAACTTATAACAAACATAGTTTTTTGTTTTAAGCTTGTGTAAACATGAAACCGAACCCGGAGCAAAGTTGCGAATGGGGCAAGCTTCCTAAAAAATGAACCTGCTGATGAGACATCCTTATTATATGACTGGCACGAGCAGTTTTACGTGAAGTTCAAGCTCGTTAAAAAATAAACCTAGCAATGAGGATATGTTCCACCGGAGTTTAAGCTCATGAAAAAATGAACCCACCTTCGGTAAATAACCACTGTGATCACATAATCATAAGCTTTTGAACCTTGGTCATGTTCTTACCATCACCTCCACTATTTTTTAGCCTATCATACGCCTCCATTTGATTGTTTACCCCTTTTAAGGAACAGCTGCGACGAGTGATTCTATTAGCCACCTTCTTTACACTGCCGTGATTGAAAATTTCCAAACCTTACCCAGAACCAGCTGCTATCCAAAAACATCATTCGTTCCTCAGAAAACGAGTCTCCTTTAAGCTCTTTTCATCTGACTCGTAAAATATGAAAAGATTTCCGAGCAATTGGCCTCTCCAGCTCATTAAATTGATTGGAAGTGCCATCCCTCCTCTAGATTTTAATCTTTTTGGACCTGAGGGATTATTACACAAAAAGATCGAGCGTTTGTCTTGTTTGGCTCGTTAAAACTATCGAAAAGTCATCCCTTTAGTATTGTTTTAAACTTTTTCGGACTTAAGGGATTATATTACGAAAAAGGAATACTGGAGTTTCCTTTCCGTCTCTTTTCAGACTCTCTAAAATTGAAAAGGACCGAGTTATCTTTATCGTTAAACTCGTTAAAACAATAGCGACAAACTTGTCCATGCAGACAAGAGCGAGTTTCACTGTTGCTAAGCTCATTAAAACATAGCGACGGGTTTGCCTGAAGGGAAAATTATAGAACAAGCATATGTTATCCTCCTCAAGCTTGACAAAAATAAAGAGGTACTGGTCAGAAATGACTAGGGAAAAATTGGGAAGAAAAATTGAAGAAACTTTATTGGTAGCAGGTCACTCTTGAACATGACACTTTCGCTCCATCACCATGATTGAGTCGAGTTGGGTTATTTCGTTCACCGGTCATATCACCATTGGTCCTCCGTACCATCCATTTTTCGGGTTAACACTACCACTGCATTTCAGTGTCGCCGATATGTTCAAGTGAAAGTCGCTCAGAGAATTCACCAACCTAGCTTATGTCTCATCTGCTGCAATACCTTCACGCTTCATTCTTTCATGACCGCCACCCTAAACCTTGTATCATCAGATCGTTTTCGCCTCCACAAAATCATTTGCTCCGTTCCGTGTCGTAGATGTAGGATTCATTAAAGCCCTCCTATGATGGGTCACTTCTTGTCGAGATCAACTCAGTATCCAAGAAGTCAGCTTAGGAACAACCCTTTTAGTACTTTGAAGCTTGCATGCATCAATGGAAAGTTTCTCACTTCTGGCGGTAGGTTTACATCAATGGCCTTCGTCCGAAAGATTTTACGTGGTGTTTGACATTAACTCATGTATTTGCACCATGTGAATTGTACTGCAGTACCTTGAGGGTCATCATCATTATCGGTGATTCCTCTCGCGCTCGTTAACAACTTTCATCATTGGCTGGTAATCAGGCGATGTCTTTCCATGTTCGACATCAGAACATCTCTTCACATGGATCAACTTGTACCTCAGGCGAAGATTGAACAAGTTTGAAGACCCCGAATCTAGTTTCATCCATCCGAGCTGTGATATATTAAGGAAAATAAAGACATCAAATGTACATCATAGCTGCATATGGAATTGCCTATCTTGGGTTTTTTGCTCCCGACCTATCTCTGCACCCGCTACGCTCAAGTCCTGTCTCGGCCTTGTGGCCACCTCGATGGCTCCCTGCACGGATCTGACTCTACACGGTGTCTCTCTTCCTATCTAACGCTCCCTCCTCCAGTTGACCCCCTACCTATGCGGTGTCCCTTTATTCCTCTGGGTTGGATCGAGGACTATGAGAGCTGAAGATTGGGCAAGCTCGCCCCGCCCAAGCTAAGCCGCCGGTGAAATGGAACCGTCTTCGCCTCCCCGTTCTGATGCAGAGGCGTTCATAAAGTCGCTAGAATCTCTCCCAAAGAAGAAAGCGACTGAAGCCGCGAAGTTTGTCAATAGTATAGATGACATTCCTGAGATTGAGCTCCCTCCTTAGGGGCTGATTCAGGTCGCCCTCTCATTGGCAGAGAGAGCTTTGGTTGGACAGTTCACTGGACTCTGGTCCTCTCCCAAAACCATGGAGAGTTGGGTAGTAAGGAACTGGGCACCGCTGATCAAAAGCAGAGTCACCTCATACTTTCTAGGGAAGGGTTTCTTCCTCTTTGAATTTGCTGAAAAGGAGGATAAGGAACTGATATTCCACAATGGACCCTATTTCATGGGTCCTCAAGGGCTATATCTCAACAAGTGGATGCCTAACTTTTATCCAGTAGTCGATGTTCCCACAGCTGTCCCAGTGTAGGTTAGATTGCCCAATTTGCTAATGCACTGTTGGAATTGGGAGTCCCTCAAACAAATTGGGAATACATTGGACAAGTTTATAGATCGAGCCAACAACAAAGATCAATTTGATTGTGCTCGAATCTGCGTCGAAGTGGATCTTGAGGTGGGCTTGCCTGAGGCAATAAAGATAAAGGTTGGAAATTGGGTGCATCTCCAAAAGTTGGATTATGAGCAGCTTCCGTTTAAGTGTAGAAAGTGCCATGTTTATGGTCACTTTGCTTGAGGCTACCCAAAGAATAGTGAAGGGGAGAAAAACAAGGAGGAAGGATGGACACAGGTCAAAAGGACCAAAACCGCTCATAAAAACCCTAGAACCAGAAATCAAAATGGCAAAGCCCCCCAGCCAGGCCCTGGGGCTCAAGCTTCCCCCATGGAAGAACAAGGAAACAGATACACGTTGTTAAGTTCAGCAACAGAAGACCCTCAAGAAATAGAGATTCAGAATGAAGTATCGCCCCACATGGAGGTCCCCTCGGGATCAAAGCAAGCTGAACCTAACTTAGACAAGCAGAAAGAGATACCCACAGAAGAGGCTGAGGAAGAGCAAGGATCTGAGGACTCAGAAGAGGAAGGTGAAATAGGGGATTCACACACTTCGGCTGAAAATCAGCTCGCGAGAAAAGAGAACGGGAGACTTATAAAGATAAACTACAAGGAAGCCAACCAACCCTCGAGAAACTCTTGGCAAAAACTCTGAAGATGACCAGAAACCAGTATCAGAGCTCTAAAGGAGCTCCCCACTCAAAAAGCAAGTGATGAAGATCCTCTCCTGGAACTGTAGGGGTATGGGGAGCAGAACAAAAGAAGAAGTCGTCAAAAGCCTGATAAGAACTGAATCTCCTGATATACTCCTCATCCAGGAGACTAAAATGGAGGATAAGTCTTTCCTCCATACAGTCAAAAATCTATGGAAAAGTAGTGAAGGGCAAGCTGTTTCAGCCCGAGGTGCATCAGGAGGACTGGGCACCCTTTGGAATGCAAATAAATTTTCAAAGATCAAAGATGTCGCCAACACCCATTGGCTGCTCACTAAGCTGCAACACATGGATTCAAATGAGACCCTCTGCCTCTTCAATGTGTATGTTCAAACCAGCATAGGTGAGAAAAAGAGTTGTTGGGATTCCATCAGAAATATGGCAGATTCGGAAGATTTAAAGAATGTCATCATCGCAGGGGACCTTAATCTTACCCTCTCTCTGGCTGAAAAGCATGGAGGAAGCGTTGTAAGGGATCCCGCATGAGAATGGGTTGAGGACCTACTTCAGGACTGGGACCTGATTGACATAAAACCCTCGTTGGGAAAATACACCTGGTCCAACAAAAGACTCGGTCCGGGACACATCGCTGCAAGGTTAGATCGTTTCCTTGTTCAAAGTTCTTTTCTTCTCCTTGGATTAGATTCTAGAATGCATATTCTTCCATGCAGTGTATCTGACCATAGACCCATCAAGCTCGATCTATTGGCACACATGAATCAAGGCCCCATTCCATTTAAATTCAGTCCCGTATGGGTTAAAGAACAGACCTTCATGCAACTAGTAAAAGAAACTTGGAAGCAACCAGTCAATGGCTCTGCCTTCTTTGTATGGGAGGAAAAGCTCAGGAGAGTGAAAGCTGCTTTGAAATCTTGGGTCAAATCCCTACCTAACCTAGTAGTGGAAAGGAAAAAGATCCAAGAATGCCTTGAGATTCACCATATGAAGTCGGAAAATGAAGAAATCACAAAAGAAACTCTAGATAAGGAAGCCGAGCTACAAGGAAAATTTCTCAAGGCAAGTCTGGTTGAGGAAGAGTACTCGAGGATTAAATCTCGTAGGCTTTGGCTCAAGGCTGGAGATAGAAACTCCTCCTTCTTCCACAAGCAAGCCCAAGCCCGAAAAAGTTTCAACTCCATCTCTAAAATCAAGGAAGAGAATATAAGTCACAAAGACATGCAAAGTATAAAAAAGGCTGCCTACCTCCATTTCAAAACGCTGTATAATGAAGAAGAGGGACAGGGGTTTGCATTAAATTCAGTGGACGAGATACCTTCTCTGATCACTACTAGAAAGAAGTAGTTTTTGGAAGTAGAAGTCACCAGCAATGAAATAAAAACCGCTCTCTTTGCAATGGCTAGATAAGGCCTCGGGGCCGGATGGATTCATAGCCAGATTCTTGCAGAACTGTTGGCAGATAGTGGAAAAAGACTTATGCAGAATGGTGAGGAAATCTCAAGCATGTCAGAAAATTGGGGGAAGCACCAACTCGGCTTTCCTAGCCCTTATTCCTAAGGAAAAAGGTGCCAACTCTTTCACCGGATTTCGCCCTATCTCCCTCTGCAATATAGGGTATAAGTTGATAACAAAAGTGATTGCAAACAGATTAAAAATCATTCTTCCTGACATCATCCCTGAGAATCAGGGAGGCTTCATCCAGGGAAGGCAGATTGTTGACAACTTTATTTTGGTCCAAGAGGCGATTCATTCAAGCCTGAGTCAGAAAGAGAAAGGAATGGTTATTAAACTAGACCTTGAAAGTGCCTTTGACAGGGTAAGACACAGATTCCTGTTCAAGGTCCTCCACAAATTTGGCTTTGGACTCAGACTCATCAATTGGATCAAAGCTTGTATTAGTGAGCCCTAGATTGCCCCTTTGGTAAATGGGAGGGAAATTGACTTTTTTAAAGCCACTAGAGGGCTGAGACAAGGGTGCCCCCTCTCCCCCTTGCTCTTTGTCCTCCAAGCTTCTGTCCTAAGTTTCCTTCTAATCAAAAAGTAGAATGACCAAGAAATAATGGGACTGAGCATTGCAAGAGGTGTAAAAAATATAAATCATGCCCTATTTGCGAATGACTCTCTTCTGCTGGGTGTTGCCTCCTTGACCACGGCTAATCATTTCAAAGAAGTGTTGGATGCTTATCGTGAAGGCTCAGGAAGTAGAATTAACAAAGGCAAATGTCACATCTACTGTTGGAATTCTTCTGCTAGATTCCTCCAAGCTATCTCCAACTGCTTTGGTTTCGCAGCCTCCACTTCTTGGACCTCTTTCAAATATTTGGGGCTCCCTGTTTTCCAAAAAAGGTCCTTCAGCAAATATTGGATGCTGTTATTGGAAAAATTCAAGCTTAAAATTCACTCCTGGGGCTTCAATTGGCTCAATCTAGCTGGCAAGATAGTGTTGGTCAAAGCTGTCTTGAACAACCTTCCCATTTACCAATCTGCAGTCATGATGGCACCTGTAGGTATTATGAGAAAAATGGAGGATTATATCAGGAACTTCTTCTGGAAAGGCGGAAAATCCAATGAGATAAAAATTCCCCTTATAAACTAGGACACAGTTTCCCTGCCCAGAATGGAAGGAGGCCTCAATTTCAAGAACTTCAGCAAGCAAAACATTGCTTTGGGCGCAAAGCTTCTGTGGAGGATAATTGCTCCAAAGTCGGGTTGGGCTCAGGTGGTGATGTGGAGAAAATATTTCGGTAGACAGAGAACCCGCTGCCTTGACAAACCCAAACCAAAAATCGGAACGTTGGTTCACAAATTGTGCATCAAAGCGGCCCCCTTGATCAATCTTCACGCGCATTGGATTCCTGGAAATGGTAAGCGCATCAACATTTGGGATGATCGCATCATGGGTAGTGAGCCCCTCTCTGACGATCGCTCTCTGCTTAAGTTGAGAGAATGGATGGATAGAGCGGGCCTTAAAATGCTGTGGGATATTTCTCAATGGGAGAATGACAAATGGCAGAACTGGATTAATCTCGAGGTTCCTCACAACCTCTCTAGTGAGCTCATCTCCTTCCGTTCCCTCTTAGCAGGCAAAGCACCATTGAACTCCAGGAAGCCCGACATTAGGGGATGGGGTCCGACATCTGGACGCTACATATTTGCGCAAGGTTATAATCTCCTCTCCCTTCAACCTCATGTCCCCCCTGATCCGAAGCCTTGGCAAGGTATATGGTCGCGGACTTCAATACCAAAAATAGACATATTCTGTTGGCTTTTATGCCACCAAATAATATTGACAAATGACAGGCTTTGAAGAAGAGGATACAATGGGCCATCCCGCTGCTCGTTATGTGGGGTTGATGAGGAAAACGCCCCCCACCTTATGCTCTGATGTAAGTTCTCTTCTGATCTTTGGACCGAGGCCTTAAAACCGTGGAATGTAGACTTTGCCTTGCCAAACCGCTGCGCAGATTTGTTTGCAAATTGGAAGTTAAGGTACCCAGGTGGCTCCCCTCAGAACGTCCACATCAAAGAAGCCTGACTCGTCCTCCCTAAACTCATCTGCTGGCATATATGGCTGGAAAGAAACCAGAGAATTTTCAGAGACAAAAAAAGTGATCTCAAGATCATATGGGAAAAAATCAAATGCCATCTAAGAGACTGTTTGGGTGATCAGCTTGACAGGGCAGATTTAAGCGGCCAAGAAGCTGTATGGGGCGCTTACCTTAACCTCAAATTCACTGATATTGCCAGACTTCCTCCTCTCCTAAAAAAATGGCAAATCCGACTTGAGGCTGTAGAATTTTCTGAGTTTTGCAGCAAGAAGGAAAGATACACTCTTTTTTTTGACAGGGCAGCAAAAGGTAATCCTGGTATATCCGGTGCAGGTGGAGTAATAAAAAGTGCAGAGAGCAGAACTGAACTAAGATTTGCCTGGGGAGTGGGCTTCAATACAAGCATCCAAGCCAAAACACTGGCTCTCTTTCAGGGCCTCAAATAGCTCACTTCCTTGGGTATCAAATATGCAACTGTTTTTGGGGACTCCCAATCCATCATAAAGATCATTGTAGACAACTCCCTTCCTACTGATCTAAGGCTATCAAGATTGATGAACATAATGAGAACTCTGATAAACTCCTTTCAGAACATGGAATTCCTTCATGTAAAGAGAGACAACAATAAAGAAGCTGATGCTGAAGCCAACAAAGCGGCTCTCCTCTCACACAGAGTCCTACTAAGAAATGAAGACGAAGGTTGGGATCCCATCCCTTGACTATTAGCTTAAATGTTTTACTGTCTTTTATTGGAGCAGTTTGTTTGCTTGTGTAAATCAGGAAAGATAGAGAAGAGCAATCGTATGATAGTCCATAGAATTCGCAGACTCACTAGGGGGGAAACCATCTGGCTCCTATCCGAAGATAAAACTGAGTTCTGCCTATCTATTGTAACCTGAAATGAGGCATTTCTGCCGAGAATTAATACACCAAACTAACCGCTTCTGTCAAAAAAAAATGTACATCATAGCTGCACAGAGAATCATCCAAACTAAGGGATGATGGCTCTACCAAAATCATCAGTCTACCATATAGACGATCATCTGTCCTATGTACATGAAAATGAATTTATAAATTTGAGCATGGGAATGCCCGCCTCAGATAGATCATGAAAATATTATGAAGATAATGTATTGTATTATATTTTATTACAAGTCACCTTCTAGTTCGAAAAAACTCGAATCCTCATGATAAAGCATTTCACCCGACATCAAAAGATTTACGACCTCATGCTTTAGGGGGCAACTGTTATAAACATATTTGGGCACTACAACCCCAATCACATATGTCCATAAACCAAGGGCTTCTAAGTCCCTAAAAGTGTTGTTTCATACCCTAAAGGAGCAAGGTCAGCTGATTACATCATCTCCCAGAAGTTCTCCCTAAAAAACTACTCAGAACTGGTCAAAACAGGACCATATAGACTGCTCAGTGCTAAGGGTGCGATGCATCTCACCTGCCACATGCAAAAAGTGTGATGCATACTGAAAAGCCCTTCTATAGGGTGCGATGAGTGAGAGCAGACAAATGGCAGAGGCAGTTGGCTAGGTGGAAACCCAAAGAATCTTCTAGAAACTACCCATTTGACACTTGCCTCTCTGAATTTGCCCAGGGATGAGTAAGAGATCATGAAATCTCCAAGTGGAACCAAGAACTATCAGAGAGATGACACTAATCAAAATCCCAGAAGCTGACTCACCCACCTGCAAACATCTATATATGGATCCCTCATCCTAGAGATCTAGAGGCTGGAATTTTGTAATTTGCAAGGAAGTGTTGTTGGTTTCTCTTTGAAGACATTGTAGAGTGATCTTGCTTTGTATGAGGTGAAGATGGCTTTCATGCTAGGAGGATGATGCTGGATCAAACAACCTGGTTGTAATCCTCTCTTCTACTACTTCTATCAATAAAGCTATTTGAGTTTTCCTCCATATGCTTCTATATCTCTGAATCTTGTTTATGTATGCATTTATATGGCTAATTTACATATGATCCTACATTATTTATGGTTATAGATCTCTATCCTTTGATGGTATTTTGTTTCCTTGACTCTACAGGTGTTCTTTGAAGTGGGACAAGCGAGAAAGGAGTGGCGAAAGCTCTATCAAAGGAGAGTGGAAACAAGCAAGGAGACTAGCAAAAGACTGAGGTTGGTGCTCTCTGCTTCTCTCTCATCTATCTCTCATAAAGGAAAACCCAAGTAACTTTAATCTGTTTGTTTCTAAGATAGCTACCTATCTTAGTGGGACTAGCAGCTCTAAATGGACACTAGTTTTCTCGATAACAGAGAGGATAGAAAGAGATTAAGTAAGGAAGACACAGGGGTGGGTAAAGAGACATATCTGGAAGCTCGGGAGAGTTTCGCGGAAGTCTCTACCCCAGGTAGTAGGGATCAGCTTGAGCTGGTCAGGGATCCCTTGATGATAACTACCTTTTTAGAGACATGTATAAAATTTCTTCATGACAACAGGGCAGTTAAAGGCTTACAAAAACTGATAAATAGATGTGCACGATGGATTGAACCTCACGTAGTTCGAAAGTTGGGAAGACATGCGTCGTGGAGCGGGAGGGAAATACGACTAACAACGCAGATTGGTGAGTATGAAATGGATCAGGTCATTCTGGATCTAGGCTCAAATGCCAACGTACTACCTAAACAGACTTGGGAACGCATGGGTAAGCCTACACTACAATGGTCCCCTATCCAACTGCGGATGGAAAATCAATAGAAGGTGCTGCCCATGGGAAGGCTGCAAGGAGTTACGATAGACCTTGACAGCACAAATACTCGAACGGACTTTGAAGTTATTGAGCTCATGAATGAAAGTACGCCATATCCTGCATTGTTAAGAAAATACTGGACCACCGAAATGAACGGGGTTATCAATTTAAAGAAGCAGACAATGGTATTTGAAACAAATTCACTCTGTGTAGTCATTCCGCTAGATCCGGCTGAAGGACCGCACTACATTGAACCTGTGCACGACAGGGAAAGTGACAATGACATAGATTGTAGCTATAGAATGTCTACATAAAGGTGAGAATGTTTTAAGACAATGAAGGATAGAAGAATATCATGAGGCTATGAAGAATCCTACACTTCCGAGTCAGATGAAGAAGACGAGCGGTGGCACAACAAGTTGAACGGAGTGACCATGCTACATTGCAACATGGTGACTAAATCTCTGTACTGCATGAGGGCCCAGGATCGTGAAATACCAACGTATGATGGGCTGACAATAATAGATGAATTCCTGACCAAATTTGAAGTCGCAGTACCATAGCATCAATGGTTTGATGCGATGAGGTGGGCATTGTGCGCAACACCTGCACGATGATGGGGAGCACATGAAGGGACTTTCAAAGATTGGCATGCTTGTAGGCTTATGATGAAGATCAGATTTGGGAAGCTGGAATTACGCCTAACGGAGAAATACGATGGATGTGATGACCCGCGCATGCACCTTACCAGATGGATCAAAGCCTATGGAGAAGAACCTCAGCCAGAATGGGTGCACTTATTTTATCACACCCTGGACGTCATTCCTAGAAACTGGTATACTGATGCAGAGCTCCCACATGACATAGGCAAGTGGGATATCTTGCGCGAAGGGTTTTTGTCGGCATTCTTTTTTGAAGATGAATGGATGGATGCCGTGGACGACGCGTTACAGCTGGTAAAGGCCGTCATTTTCAAAACGCCACTAGAACCAAAAGAAACTGTGCAACCTGACTGGTTGCGACAGCTGAGCCAGGCTCTCGAATGCTATAATGTCTAGGTAGAAGATGATGAGGACAATCTGCAAAACATCAATATTCCGGAATCAGAGGGGAGCCGTGAGGTGCGCGGACCCAAAATCGAAGATCAAGATATCATGGTGCTATTGAAAATGAGACAAGTCAATATCGAAACAGAAGACGAGCTGAAGTATGCAACGCTTGGGGACTATTTGGATGATGCTACAGTAGAGAAGGTCGTCGAATTGCTTCACAAATATCAAGATTTATTCCCAACAAAAATCACGGAGCTAAAAGGGATCCTAGGAGACCTGGGACTGATGAAGATAATGTTGAAGCCAGACATGAAACTAGTTAAGCAACGATCCTACTGATTGAACCCAAAATATAAAGAAAAGGTCGGCGAAGAACTGGACAAGACGCTGGCAGCAGGAATCATTGAACCAGTCGAGGAGTCTGATTGGGTAAGTCCGATGGTTGTGCAGGAGAAGAAACAGAAGGGTGAGATTCATATTTGCGTGGATCTCAGGAAGCTCAATGATGCCTACATTAATGTTCCATTTCCAATTTCATTTACAGATGAGGTACTGGAAAATGTGGGGGAGCAGGAAGCCTACTCCTTCACGGATGGGTTCTCAAGATACCACCAGATCAAGATCGTGCCAGAGGATACGAGTAAAACGATGTTCGCCACTGAATGGGGTTGCTTTCAGTACACGGTGATGCCCTTTGGACTAAAGAATGCGCTGGCAATATTTTCACGAATAGTGGTAGCGGCATTCAAAGAATTTATACACAAGTTCTTAGAGGTCTATCTTGATGATTAGACCATGTTTGGACTGGTTAAGAAGCACGTAGCGAGCTTACGGTTGATGCTGGATACTTGTCGCCAACACTAGATTGCGCTAAACTTAAAGAAGTGTACTTTCCTTGTCCCATTCGAGAATTTGTTGGGCCATGTGGTCTGTAAGCAAGGCCTGATGGTGGATCTGGCAAATATCGCCATCATACTCAATCTACAAGCACCGCGAAGTGTCAAACAACTATGTGCCACACTAGGACACACGGGCTACTATCGGAAGTTCATCAAAAGCTACGCCCAGATCACGGCTCTGATGGAACAATTGCTGAAGAAGGATGCTACTTATTGCTGGAATGAGGAATGCAACATAAGTCTAGAGATGCTCAAGGAAAAGATGGCATCAACCCCTATATTGGTCTTTTTGAAATGGGACATCAAGTTTCATGTGCATGTCGACGCGTCATGTATCGCGCTAGGGGCGGTACTTACTCAACCAGGAGCGAAGGGAATTGACCACCTGATTGCATTCGCAAGCTTCCAATTTTCAAAAGATGAAAATAATTACTCCTCTACCGAGTGCGAGGGATTAGCGATGGTATATGCGCTTCAAAAATTCCGCCACTATCTGCTTAGAGGCCATTTTAATATGTATACCGATCACTCGGTATTAAAATACCTAGTGAACAAGCCTGTGTTGGGGGGGCACATTTGTAGATGGTTACTATTATTCCAGGTGTATGACTTTGAGGTCGTCTTAAAGCAAGGATGTCTAAACATAGGCCCAGATCACCTGTCCCGAATTGAGACCAGCGAAGAACCCACAAATCTAGAGGACGGACTCCCGGATGCACAACTATATGTGGTGCACGTAGCGGATGGTCACTTTGAGGATATAATCCATTTCTTAACTACAGGAACCGTGCCGCAGGGATATTCTATTCAATAGAAGAAGGAATTGGTGATACGCGCAACAGAATTCACCGTGATTGCAAGACACCTCTACAAAATGGGCAACGATGAAATATTGCGTAGGTATGTCCCAGAGTTCGAGCGAGGACAGATCCTGGCCAAAGCACATGGGGGGGTTGCTGGCGGACATTATGCAGGTCACGCCACAGCCTAGAAGATTCTTTGTGTAGGATTATGGTGGCCCACTTTGCATCAGGATTCGAAAGCATACTGTCGAGCCTGCGACGTATGCCAACGGATGGGGAAACCATCGCGGAGAGATGAAATGCCACTCCAGCCACAGATGACGCTACAACCATTCGAGAAGTGGGAAATTGACTTCGTAGGACCTATCAAGCCATGAGGGAAGACAGGCGCATGCTATATCATCACTGCGATAGAATATTTGACCCGATGGGCAGAGGCACAACTAGTCAAGGATTGCACGGCAACAACAACTGCGAAATTTTTGTTCGAAAACGTACTAACAAGGTTTGGATGTCCCAAAATTCTCATCAGCGATTGGGGCACACGTTTCCTGAATGAAACAATCAGCGCACCCACTGAGGAATTCCAAATATATCACCAACAAAGTATGCCATACCAATCGCAAGAAAATGGGATCGTTGAGGCATTCAACAAAATCTTGGAGACCGCATTGACCAAGATCTGTAATGTGCAACAAAATGATTGGGAATTGCGCATCCCTGCTGTGCTGTGGGCATACCGAACCACATGCAAGAAGTTGACAGGCCAGACACCTTTTCGGTTAGTCTATGGAAAGGAGGCCGTTATGCCTATGGAATATATTGTGCCTAGTCTGCGGATCGCGGCAATCACAGGTATGGCAGACTGCGGGGCTTTGGAGGAAAGGCTTGCGCAGCTAGCAGAACTGGAGGAGGAACGATTTTTGGCTGGATTCCATCAGCAAGTACAGAAGCAGCGCGAGAAAGCATGGCATGATCGCCATATCAAGGTGTGCACCTTCAAGGAAAATGATCTAGTATTGCTATATGACATTAAGTTCAAGAAATTCCCTGGAAAACTACAAATGCATTGGCTGGGACCCTATGTCGTCAAAGAAGTTACTTATGGGGGTGCGGTTCAGCTTGCCAAACTCAATGGAGACCCCTTCCTGGGTTGAGTGAATGGCAGTCGCCTGAAGCTCTACACGGGCAGGCAGGTCGCCTGACTAACCGTTCGAGGGACAGTCTCACCGCTCCAGCCAGTTGAAAGAGAGCATGGGACAGTAAAGCAGTCTGGGGGAAAGAGGCACGAGTACCAGGCTACGCGTCGATTTGGCTCATCAACAAGATCGCGGTTGCGTGATAAAAAGTGCACCGATGCATTGCTAAGAAGAGAGGTGACCATTCCTGTCACTATTCATGACAAGATGTCTGCATTATGGAAAAAGGGAGCGGGCGATGAGAAATTAAGAGAGGAAGTACGAGTCAGATATGGAACGAGCTACCACAGATTTTACACGAGGATGCTAGAACAAGTGGGAACCAATGAATTTGAAATTCGAATCGCTTATAAATCACCGAGGGGCATCCACCGGGCGACCTACACTTCTGGAAAATACATGCTAGTTATCGATATGGAGTTGTTCATTATCTCTGCACAAGGAGTAAGCCCGAGGGTGGTGATATGGCCGATGGAGAAGCAGGACTCTCTAACGTGCATGGTGTTGACAGCTGCAGGCATTCCGCAGAAGACAACATCAACAGTAGGGAATGTACTGGAAAAGGGGAGACACGAAGCAGAATTGGTCCAGATGCCGTCACCCCGCCCAGGGGCAGGTCAGCGAACCACAACAAAAAGGCGAAAGGATGGACGAATGGAGACCACGGGTAGAAACGAAGTTACTAAGTCATCTCTAAAGGACCTTGAGGATTGGGATCTCGCAGACAGTAGCACAGGTCTTGCAAAATTGCAACACAAGCTGCAGCAGATAGTGCGAAGAGTAGATACGAAGGTTGAAAATGGCTGCGGCGGTACAAGGAGGTCTCATATGTGGCTCTCCCCCTAGAGCTAAAATCCTAAGAAGGGGTGTTCTATGTTAACCGAGCAGAGCAGAATGAGCATTATTAGTCGCCAAAACTGGTATAAAAAACAGAGTAGGAGTCGGACGAAGCATTGTAGGAGACAACGAAGACGTAGTAGGACGAAGAGCGTCACTCAGAGGAAGGTGAAACTACGAAGCCATGGCAGCGCATCTTGCCGTACCAACAAGTGACTCGGGATGAGTCACGATGTTTGTGTTGGGGGACTGTTGGGTAGCGCAGGTCTCGCGTAACAGTTTTGGGTCTAATAGCCTAGAAAGTAGGATAAAAATATTGTAAACCTCCAAAATATGCGGAGCGCGAAATGTAAAAGGTCGAGTCAAAGGGTTGTCCGCCCAAGAAATAATATAGAATAATAGGAAGTAAGCCAGTCCGCGGACCATAGGAAGGTATAAATAGAGCGCGACTCTATGAGGGAAAGACAGTTCTTTTGGGTATGATCTTGGATTTGTAATGTAATGGGTTTTTGAGGAGAACAATCTGTAAGCGTCTATAAGTTTGAGTCGAGGGTTTGGGTAGTGGATAGAGGCTCTACAGCTGTGTGTGTAGAGGCCTGGAAGAGTCCGCAGCTATGTGCGTGGACCCCTGCAGCTGAGTGCGTAGGGCGGATCTGGATGTATTGGTGAAGAAAGTAAATAAAGATAAGTTGCTTTGGTAATTCTGTGTTAAATCTGAGGTATCATAGATCTAGCCTTTTGTATGGTTAATATCACCGTTTGATCTATGTGCATATGCTTACATTTTGAATACATGTGAATTTGCGTTTAATCTAAGTGCGCGAACTAGATAAATCTGATAAATGTTTGCTTAAAGACCCTTCTAAGTAATACTTCATCAAATAGATTAGATCTATAAACAACACGCTAATAACTAGTGAAGATTATTCTAGGTTCTAATCTGCGTGAAACATGGTAGCGCGATGTTTTGGAATGGTGTGCAAAAACTCCAGACCACATCTAGACATCTCAAGGGTGCAGAAACCTGGTTCTACCATCCTCCCCTGCTACCTCGGATGATACCTCAGTTCGCGATCCGCGGACTGTTGCCGAAAGGGCCGGTAGCTGCAGGATTTGTTTGGCTAAATAATTCTTCCGAACTTGGGTCAGGCCCATATAAGCCAACACTTGTCTCAAGTAACGTTGACTGTCTTATCAAATCCACGGAACATATCAGGCCTGTAAATTTGTCTTTCTCTTTGGCGAACATAAATGGGCAAGATGTGAGTCCAGGTCCGATTGGTGCTCCTGCATCTAACCCTGTGCATCCATTCTACCCTGATTTAGTCCACGAGTCTACCACACCGGCGGTTCCTTCGGATTATTCATACCTTTATCTTGCTCACGTTGATTGCAATCATGTACATGGGGGTGATGTTTCACATTCAAGGAATGTAGATGTTGAACCCCTTATGCCTGATCTTTTCCACTCACAGTTTTTAACAAGTGAAGAAGAGGGCCATACATCTCGCCCAACTCAATATGTGTCTCTCATTGATCCCTTTTTCAACAATTCTCATTTTTCTGGAAATATATTCACTCACATCTCTGGTGATTCTCCTACTTAACCCACTGTTGATCCTACGAAGCCCCTAGAATTTGATGACCCACCTTTCAAACATTTAGGGACTCATCAGGAAGTTGAGGCACTTCAGCTTCCATTGATGGTTATGTTAGGTTCTCACGTTCCTGATGAGACCCCTGAACCAAGTCGAATTATGGTTTCTGCACATCACACTCCTCACAACATTTTCTCGCGAGATGTGAGCTCATCTTAGAAACCCTATGATTTGAGTAATGTCCCTTTGAGCAAATATTTCCATCACCTTTCAAATGATGCGCATCAACCTCTATATCCTAATTTGTTTGCTGAAGGGAGTGCTCTGGCCATTGTCTCAAATCTTTTTTATTGTCTCCTATCCAATGCAGAGGATACCTTACAATCTTTTATATGGGAAGGTGCCAATCGCCTGATCTCCCCTTTTCCTGACACTCAGGCAGTTGATTCAGTTTGTTCTGGGGAAACTAAAGAGTCTCATTTGTCACGCTGCCAATCTATCAATATTCAGACGATGAATCCAATCCATGATATTTTCACTAATAGTTGTCCGGTCACAACCAACAATAACCGTATACACCCATTTACAAATCTTGCGAAGCTACCAATATTGGATGGCATGTCGTTTGAAGTTTCAGAGGTTGCCCAGGACGATGAGGCACTTTAGCTTCTGCTGATGGTTTTGTCAGTTCCTCATGTCCTTGACGAAGTCTATCAACAATTTCAAACTAGGGCTTCTGAAATTAGGGTTTCTATGTTTGAATCCTCAGGGATCGCAGCTACACCCAGTAAATTCCTTTACTAGTTGGCATCATCTTGCCTTACTTGCATTGGATTTAGGGTTAAGCATAAACAGATGTATGTTATGGTTGGATGACTATAAATTTCATGCTTGTGGTTCGGTTTACAAAGATTGGGTTGTAGTTCGCCTTGAAAGGTTTTCTCTGACACATTTCCCTGTAGGTAAATGAGATGTTCTTTCTGTTGTGCATGCTTTACAGGTAAGCATGTTATGTTTTTCACAACTCTTTCCACACATTCAAATGGCTATCATATTTGTTTTTTCAAGTTGGGAATTGTTGTCGTGGTTGCAATGGAAGTTTGATTTCACATAACTCGACCTATGCTTTGGTTAAATTATGATTTAGGGTTTAGACTAGTTAGGTTTTGAATTGGCTTATCAGTTAGCTTATTATAATTTTCTTTATGATTCAAATTGGTCATGCGTCATTTTCTTTGTTGCAGGTAGTTAGTTCCCTATTTGTTCTTTTTTCACTCATGTCCTTGCATTTGTTTGTTGTTGAATGGCATTCATAAAATCTCTGCATATGCATTGCAAGAGACCTTTAATTGCAATCAGTTGATCACTTCTGCACATAACATTACATTGTGTCATTAGCCGTGTCTACTGCATTGCATCATACACTTGCCTTCTCGCTTGGCACACACTCACCATTGACCTAGCCTGGAAATTTCATCTATGTTGCATGCCACTACATGAGCCTTCATGAACATGAAGATTTCAAACCTGTGGTGTCGTCAATAACTTTCTCACACCTTTTTCTCTTGATCCAACCTCAAAGTGCATTGCTTCAACCTCTTCACAACTATTTGAAAGCCCTAGGAGAGTTTCCTGGTCACCTTAAACCTAGAACTGAAACCCTAGCCCCAATGATGGTGTGAAGTTGTGATAGTTACACTGATGAGTAGCCTCTCTTGGAACTAGTCATCAAAGTTTCACCCCGGAGATCTCTCCTATGAGTCTAATTTATTAACATGGAAGATAAGAACAAATTTCTCATGAGGAACCCTAATATGTTTGAATGACCTATACCCATAACCTCAACCTAGTGCCCAACATGGTCTTGATTGTTTCAATAACTTGTGTTCCTTTTCACTTGCTAACTGGAAATGAGATGTGGAAGCTTGGCATGAGGGAAAACCTAAATTAGGATATCTCTTAGTTTCTATCAAACAAGAAACAACCTCTCTTGCTCATAAAATAAGTTGAGATCCCTCATCCGCCTTAGCGCAATGAACGCCCAGAAATAAGTGCAAATGCACATGTAAAAGAAAATGAAACCAAATAAAGAGTAAAGGATTGAGAAAGGCTTCCTGTGCAGAGAGGTAATGAAACGACTCCACCAGGGTACTGACCAGGCTCGTTGGCAGTGGAGTAATGTTTGTGATTACTTGAAGTCACTTCATCGGGGTACTGTCTGTTATCACTCAGGTTGTCCTTAAGCTCCTTTAAAGGATACGGCCGAGGTAACCACAAACCAATCTTTGGATTGCAGGTCCTAGCCTACCTGCAATCAGAGAGGGCTCTCTCTTTCTGATTTATCTTTATTGATGATGATTTTAGGCTAGTTTTTTAGTTCAGGGGTTTTGTTTAAGTTTTAGTGGGAAGGATGATGCTTTCAAGTAGAGAGGAAAAGCATAGTGTGGTAAGTTTCAAACCATTGGGCATGGAGTCATGGAGTAAAACTGTTGGTGCGTTTTCTTGGTCAAAAGAGGAATGAGGAGCAAGGTAGCTACTCATGAAACAATACTCAAGCTGAATGGAGATGGATTGAAGGCTAAGGAATGAGAGGCAACAGAGAATCTCTCAATCAGGTTAGCAGAGGGAAGATGAATGCTCTCTATCTAGGAGCAGCTAATAATTCTTAGATAACAGTCATTCATATGTGAAATAGATCAAACATGAGCCATAAAAGAATTCATATTTATGCCTAAATCAAGAGGAAAACATTAAAAAGCCACAGAAACTGAGCATAGAGTGCAGCTAAGCAAATTCTAAACCAATCCTTTGTTCTGTGACTTGAGCATATATGAAATTGAAATAACAGAGGTAAGGAACACTTATTGATTCATATAGCAGCACAAGAATTCCATCATTCACTCTTTGGAACCATTAACAACACATCAAACAGTCCATTCTCCAAGCTTGTAAGCAGTCTTTGATTATAGAAAATATTAGATATACAGTGCGAGTCTCTCCTCGAGTACATTAACCAACCACCCACCCTTCAAATAGTGCAGAGGGTGGTATATAAAGAAAAATAGCTACAGACCTCCCTTGAACAGGTGTCAAGGGGGAAAATATCTCAAAAATATCTCTCAAAACAGATCAAAGAGATCTGCGCAGCCATTGTCACTGAAACTAATCTATGCTGGAAATAAATGCATAAAACATATTAAAACAGCTGTGCTGGGGCAGCTAGCATCTCAAGTCATGTAAACAAGGGCTGCGCATGAGGCTGCAGCCTCTAAAAATGAGTGTAGAGAGGTCTTTGAGCCGTGTGCTGGCCTCATGGCCATAAGTGTAAGTTGGGGAGCCATAACGGCTTAATGATGCTTTGCTGAATCTGCTAGGGCCCTTCTGTTTTCATCTGCTTTGGAAGATTTTGACTGATACTCTCTCCCGCTTCCCTGATACTCTTTGTCGCTTCCTGATCTTTCTTGGTTTCAAAAATGCTCTAAACTGTCACATCATCTCATTAGTGGCCGTTATTTGGCCCAAGTACCTGCTGCGAGGTGCTTTGTTACTTTTGGGTGGTTATCGGCCCTTGGCTGACTCAAAATGCTTTAGCAACACTTAAAATCACGAACTGGATGAGTAAAGGGTCATTGAAGGCCTATCGAGGTGAAAACCCTGCGTTTGGAGCTAATCTGGGCCTGGGCGATCGAAATTGATTAAAGAATGACTTTGTTCCCTTGACGAAGAGGCGCGCGCGGCATATATATGAATAATATGAAAAATAGCCCCTTTTCCTTTATAACAGGCAAAATGCCCATTTTACAAGCAACAATTGCGAAAAATATGGGCGGGCGCGACGCTGTTCATTAGATTAAATGCTGGCCGTTGGATCCGGCGCGAGCCGATCCAACGGTTGGCGCTAAATCGCATCGGGGTGGACCGTTGGTCCCAACACATAAAACCTCCGATGGAGCGATATAGCTTGCGGACCCGAAATGCCTTTGCAAGCCCTTTATTATTTTGAAATCGGGTCCGGCCCGGGCTTTCGGCAATGCAACATAGAGTAAACACATCTTATCGCCCGACCTCCGACAGCGATATCGCATCGGAGGGAGGGCACATGCCTTGAGACTTAGCCATTTTTGCTTATAATATGCCACTGTCCCCCTCCCGATAGCGATATCGCATCGGAGGGGGACCAAATAGATCCTTTTCTCATCGGAGCATGCATTTTATTAAAATGCAAAGGAAAAATGAATTTGGAGGGGTAGCCTTTGGTGTTTCGGATGGATTCTAAGGCATCGGAAGGGGTCTGATAGCCAAAAAGGGAGAATTTTATCATTTTTTGAAGGTTTTTCATGGTTTTTGTATTCTTATGCCTTGGAAGGAGTCCAAAGGCACTTGGGAGGATTTCAATGGATTTGAGAAGGATTTTAGGCCTTTAAAAGGGTTTGTGCCTTGGAAAAGGTAGAAACAAGGCCAAAAAGATGGTTTTTTATACATATGAAGGGAATTTATGCTTTGTGAAGGAATCAAAAAGCATTAGAGGGGTTTTATGGAGTGATGAAGGGATTTATGCATCGGAAGGAGTCTGAAATGCATCTGGAAGATGGTTAGAGGGGGGCAGTGTGGGTTCTTGTTGAGTTTCTGATAAACTTAGCAATTCCCAAGGATGTATATGGTTATTTTTCAACCAGGGGGAAGGGATAAGTATACAAGGGAGTTATATACATAGTTTTAGTAGGGGAAGGGGAAATAGATAGGGAGTTACATAATAAAGTTAGTAGTGAATATGATAATGATGAGAAAAAGCACTAAGAATGATGTCTTAGGCTATCAATGGGGGGAAATGAATGATAGAAGAAGTGTGAACATTCCTTGAGTGAAGCAGATCTCCACCAAGGCAAATGATATGGAGAATGATGAATCTAAGAGGTATCAAGCAGATCTTGACCTCTTTAGGGGAAGTTAGTGAGTGATTTGGGGAAAGAGGAAGAAGGGGAAGTTAGTCATGCCTCGCTTGAAGTCCTCCAACTGAACAACTACCTTCAACTTGTGATATGATAGATATAACACTTGACAATATGAAATGGATCACAAGCCATGATTCTGCAACCACAAAGCTACCTACCTGACCTACTCACCTAGCATTTTCTCTTCTTTTGGTTTGGGTGCACTTGAACTAGCATACCCAATTTTTCATTCTTTCTTGTTGCTTGTGCTCCTATCTACTTCTATACTTATTTCAGCCAGGGGCTCAGATTAAGCTGTTGAGCACCCTTGTTTCTCTACCTAACTACAAATCTGCCAAGATTAAGCTGTTTGGACAGATGTTCATTCTCTATATTCTTCAACATGAAATTGAAACCCGAGGAAGCCAAGATTAAGCTGTTTGGCCTTCCCATGCTTGAAAACTGATCAAAATGGATTACTCATCAAGACTGGAACAAAGCAGTGGCATTTAGATTAGCTTACTTTCATGGATACTTCTCTGGCCATCTGTATCAAATATGGAGCATTGCAGCAAGCAAAGTATGACATATTTGGCATGTAAAAATGTCGATCATGAAAGATGATTAACCTGCTGCAGCAGGAGGCTAACAATGGCTCCACTTGGGGATGGCTTTTCCTTTTGACAAGCCAAGAACAGCAGGTTAGAATGCCTTAATCCTCTGTAGTTGCTGTTAATTGAAAATTTCTTCTGTGCTAACTGCTGAATGACTAGAATTTTAACTTTTGAATGCAGCACTCCTCCTTAACTGAAACACTGTGAAAATTAAAGCATCGCCTGGTTTCTTCTGCGTGCTTGATATTGCATATGCTTTTGCTTGAGAACTGCCTTGTGAACTAAACACAAAAAGGGAACAAAACTGGAGCTCTTCTTTTCTTGTCTTTGAACAGGCTGTAGATGTAACCCTAAAAAAAAAAATCCTCTGTTTTGATACTACTGACTGAAGAACTGGAAGCCTGAATGCAGCATTTTTAATAGAACTTGCTGTTATAAATAACAACGCTACCGTTTTGACACCAAATGCTCAGAACAACGTTGAACTCTGCTTTGGGAAGCCATCTATCTCTTATTTGCGCACAGGTATCAAAACTGAATACTTTCTTTGAAATATTTCAAAGAACAGAGAACTGTAATGCTGCATTTTTTGCTCCTTTAACTCAAAACTGTGTTGCATTTTTGTCCTAGCAATTGAATTGCTTTATTCAAACAAAAAAGGAGAACGTTGAGTCTAAACAAAGACTAATATACAAATATATACACTGGCCTGAGTTGCATTCATAGATGGGAACATGGTAATGCTTTAATACTCGGCCATTAACCGGGCCTTCTTCAAATGCAGAGGCATCTTCAGATTTGAGGAAATAAGTATTATTGCCTTGCACAGCGCTGATGATAAAAGGGCCTTTCCACAGAAAGTCAAACTTGGCATGCTTTCCCTTGTCTTCTTGTCTTGAGTCCCACTTTAGAACCTTGTCGCCAATAAAGAAATCCTCAGCTTTAGCCCTCTTGTCAAACGCCTTCTTTAGCCTTTCTTGTAACATTTGAGCTCTGTCATACACCTGTTCTCTAGTCTGTTGAAGGTGAATGGTCTGATTGATCCTTCGTTGAATATCATTTGGTTCAGCTTGAACCTCCTGCAACAGCCTCATAATGGAAATGCCCAAAGAAGATGAGAATCTAGCTTCCATACCGTAAACAAGCTCATAAGGGCTCATCCCAATTGATTTTTTGGTTGAAAGCCTGTCTGCCCAAAGGGCATTGGTGAGCTTTTAATGCCAGTTCTTCTTGCTTTCTTCCAAGGTCTTCTTAATGATATTGATCAGGCTCTTATTAGATGACTCGGCTAAGCCGTTACCTTGAGGGTAATAGGCTGTGGAATGGCCTAAAGTGATATGGAATTTATGGCAAAAATTGATCATCCTTTTGGATTTGAAAGCAGCGGCATTGTCAGTGATGATCTTCTCAGGGCAGCCAAATCTAGAAAGGATATAGCACTCAAGGAATTGGATAATGGTGGTGTCATTGGCTTGCCTACATGGGATGGCCTCAATCCATTTAGTGAAATAGTCGGTAGCTGTTAAGATCCACTTATGCTGGCCTAAGGAAAAGGGATGGATTTCTCCAATGAAGTCAAGACCCCATTGTTGAAAAGACTTCTCGGTTGAGATGGGTTTAAGAGGCAAAGGGAGCAGCTTTTTCTTGCCTTCAAAGATTTGGCAATTGTGGCATGAGGTGGCAAACTTCTTTACATCTGCAAACAAAGTGGGCCAATAGAAACCAGCCCTTAAAATTTTATTAGTAGTGGACTTCCAATATAGATGTCCTCCACAGTCCCCTGCATGGAATTCTTTCATGACATTGTTAGTTTCATTCACAATCAAGAAGTTAAGCAATATACCTTCATGATTTTTCCAAAATAATGCACCATCTAAGACACAAAATTTCAAAGCCTTCATTCTTAAAAAACTCTTCTTGGTCCTAGACAATCCTGGGGGAGCACACAGGTTTAACAATACAAAGCAAATATCAGCATACCATGGGGATTGCAAAAAGGTGTCACTGATCTGTGGAGTCGCCAGCTCTGGTTCATTGTCCAGCTGGTTGATGTCTAAGGCTTGAAAGTTTGTTTCGGACATCAGTTTAGCTAACCCTTGTCCCTTTATTAGCTTGGTTGGTTTTATTTCTATGTCATACTCAAGAATGTTAGCAATCCACTTGCCTCTTTTGCCTTCTAACCCCTCTTGGGTTAATATGTCTTTTACAATAGCATTTGGCACATAAGCAATCACATGTGAATATAAAATATAAATTCGGAATTCCTTGATTGCTTTAACAAGGGCATAGGCTTGCTTCTCCATGATTGGGTATTTCAGGGGTGCATCTCTTAAGGCTCGGTTGAAAAATGCAATTGGCTTTTCAGTTCCTTGATCATCCTTTTGCAAAAGGACAGTAGCTATAGTATTATCAGATGCAAATGAAAATATGATAAAGTCCCTATCAAATTTTGGACTTGTGAGGATTGGGGCTTGAGTTAAGGCTGATTTAATGCCCTCAAATGCTTGCTTGGCCTCTAGAGACCACTTTACATTGGCGTCTTTCTTGAGCATGTTGTTTAGCATTCTTATTAGCTCAGCCAAGTTTGGAATAAACCTCCTTAGGAAATTGATTTTCCCAAGGAATGCTTGCAATTCTTTTATATTTCTAGGATATGGGATTTTCAATATGGCTTGGATCCTTTCTGGATCAATTCTAATACCATCCTTTGAGATGATATGTCCAAGTAATTTGCCTTCTTCAAGGCCAAAGAGAGACTTCTTGGGATTCAAGGAAATGCCATATTTCCTACATGTGATGAATATTTGCCTTAGGTGTTTGAGGTGCTCTTTATCAAATTTGGATAAAGGGGTTAAGTCATCAAGGTAGACAATTAGGAAATCATGGATTTCCTTGGCGAATGCAATGTCTATTGCCCTTTGAAATGTGGCACCAGCGTTCTTTAGGCCGAAAGGAATTTTAACATACTTGAATGTTCCCCACGGTGTGGTAAATGCTGTCTTGTCTTGGTCATCCGGGTGAACAAGTATTTGGTTGAAACCTAAAAAGCCATCGAGCAGGGAAATTCGTGATGACCCCACTACTCTCTGTAGAATGTGATCCATTTTGGGCAAAGGATAGTGGTCCTTTAGGGAGACTTGATTTAGATTTCTGAGATCTACACAAAGTCTGATCTCATTTGTTTTCTTTCTTGTGGGAACTAAGTTTGACACCCATTCGGAAAATCTGATGGGTGCTATGATTCCTACCTCATACATCCTCTTTACCTCCTTCTCAACCAAGGGAAGGAGCACAGGGTTGATTCTTCTAATTTTTTGTTTGAAAGGCTTTTGATTTGGTTTTAAGGGAATGGTGTGTTGGATTATTGAGGTATCATAGGACTTCAAGTCCTCATAACACCAAGCAAAGACATCTTGGAATTCTTTGAACAAATCCACATACTTTGGTTTTTGATCAAGAGGCAATGATTTAGACAGTTTGATCATTTTGGGCTTCTCTGCTGTCCCAATGTTGTATTCTTCTATGGTTGTGTTTATAGGCTACATTTTTGGCTTTCTGGGCACATCATTTGCATCAAACATGTCTTCTAGTGGAGTGAGGCCAACCGGGAGAAAATTGTCTTTTAGATCAATAATCCCGGCCTCTGTTTTATCTATTTCCTCCAAATGCATTTGTTTCAGCTCTTCAATGTTTTCATTGTCAAAGACTGTTGGGCTTAGGATCTGTCTGGCTGTTACAACTGTTACAGATTGTTGATTTTCATTTAATGCTTGTTGTTGTGGGTCCTCCATGGTATCCTCATCAATGTTTAGGTCTGCAAATTCATGCTGTAAGGTAAGAAAATTGTATATTTGAGCATCATCCTCGAACACTTGCCAGTCTTTAATGTTATTTGGGACAGCAGGCCTATGTTTTATTTCAGCAGTGAAATGGTGATTTGGCTCAAGGGAAGCTTGCATGTACTAGCAAAAGTGGCTAGGCTGTGAGCATGAATGTTATGATTTCTTGAAATCTTGGCAAGCTTGGATTCAGTGAATGTATCAAGTATTGCAGTGACATCAGTCCTATAGGCTCTTAGCCTTCTATCATTGGTAACAAAGTTGCCTTTCATTTGTTGGATTACTAAGTCTGAGTCACCTAGAATGGAAACTTTGGCAGCTCCTAAAGCTTTGAGCAGCTTAAGGCCTAAGAGGAGTGCCTCATACTCAGCCATGTTGTTGGTGCATTTGAAATTCAGTCTATAAGCATGACCCTCTGCATGGTTGTTATGTGTATTGTGTATCCATATTCTTGCCCCTACTCCTAACTTTTTAACAGAGCCGTCAAACTCTAAATACCATGTGATTTCTTGCTTGTGGTTAGTATTAAAAGTTTCAGTCATTTTAGGATTGGGCAGACCCGAGTCTTGTGTTTCGGGAGGTTTTTCTTGTGTGCTGGTTGCATTGGCTGTTGTGACAGTATCATGGGTATGTGCAACTGATTCTTCATTGATGTGTGCTTGTTGTACTAAAGCCATAGGCTTATCATCAGTTGGAGGACTTGTTTCATCATTAAAAAAAATAAAAGAATCCATATCAGAATGGATTGAGTAAATTGGAAAGTTTTGGGGCTTTTCCTCACTACTTACCACATAATTCATCAGTGTTTCTCTATACAGTCTCTTAGGTTGCCCAAAGACTGATATAGTGGCATAAGAGAGGTCTAATTGGAGAGATCCTTGGAGTTTTGCTCCCCAAGATCTTGATAAGAGCATGCCATACTTTGGTGGGATGTCAGCAACCACCACGTCCATTAGGATTGTCTTGTTGGGAAATTGGACTAAGGAGACACATAAGTCTTTGATTAAGCCTAAACACTTGACCTGACTTGAGTCAAAGGAGAATAGATCTTTGTAGGGTCTTGTGACATCAAGGTTTAGTTTCTCCATTACAGCTTTGGGCATAAGATTGTGTGAAGCACCTGAGTCAAACATAGCATTGTGCAAGACTTTGTCATGAATGTGCAAAATGACATAAAAGGGTGGAACATATCCATATGTTGATTTTCCATTAACTTCAGGACCAAACAACAGCTCAAGGGTATCATCTAAAACATTTACATCATCCTTGACCTCTGGCATTTGAAGTGATCTTTGAATTTGTTGCCTATACACATCATGTTTGGCAAGTTCTGAGAGGGGGATGGATATTTTAAGTTTTCCAATCTCTGTCTCTAAATTAAATGGCTTTTCCAATGGAGTCTTGGTGTTGATGACGGCAATTTTTTCTTTTTCATTTGAATTATCAACGATTTGCTCTTGTTTATCAACGTTATGGGAATTGTTTGCTTGCGGTTTTTTAGTTTTAAGAGGGCTTTTTGGAACACTGTTCAAGTTCTCTTTCGAGGAAGAAGGTGGCAGAGGCTGATCAACAGAAGGTTGTATGTCTGTTATGTCCTCTACAGTCACTTGGTGCAGGTTTGGGACAGTTATATCAGTTGTTTCTGTTATAATAGCCTTGCCTCTAATCTGGTTGGGCTGTTTTCCCTCCTTTGGTTTAACCTTTTCGGGCACATCTATGGTTCTTGTCCTCAGCTTATACTATTTGTGGACTTCATAAACAGTTGAATCATAACCTTGTTTAAAGTCAAAAGACTGACCAGACTTAGTCTGAAATTGATTTATCTCATGGTCATCTTGGTCTTCTTGGGTTAGAAAAATTTGTTGCTCACCCTTCAAATCTATTAAGTTCATGTGAGTGTCTTCTATGGGTTCATTAGAAGTGGATGCCTTTGCGTAGTTTTCTTGAAAAGGAGGTCTTATATCATGGTCTGGGCTAGACCTACCAGTGTTTGGATTTTGATTTTTCCTGAAATTTGGGTTCCTGACAGTGTTAGCTTGCTGCCCGTCCCATGATGATTTCCTCTCAACACTCTCTACTCTGTCTCCTAGCCTGTGCATGCCATTGATAATAGCATCTAGCTTTTGATCTAAGGCTGAGGGCTCTTCCTTGAAGGTGGTTCTTCTCTCAGTTCTAGCTCTGTTTCTTTTGGCAATTAAATTTGCCTCCACAGTGACAGCCACGTTTTGCATGTCTGCAAGGCTGTTAGGGGCTCTTTCTTTTAACTGGTAGGCCATATCTGGGTCGAATCCATTAGGGAATTTATACAAGGCAAGGTCAGGTGGAGGCCTTAAGTTTTGTGGGATAGCATTATAAGCGCTATTGAACCTTGCACAATAGTCCAAGACTATTTCTTGTGGACCTCTTTTGATTGTATCATATTCAACTAGTATGTGCAAGGGGTCTTTCTTTTTCTCCCATCGGTTGATAAATGACTGGTATAAGGCTTCTGGGTCTGTTATGGAATTAGCAGGGAGTGCTCTAAACCAAGTCCTGACATCGCCTGTCAAAATTTGGACAAAAATCTTCATTCTCACACCATCATCGTCAACCTCATAGCTTTCAAAGTAATCCTGCATTTTCTTTGTATGCTGAAGGGCTGTGTAGGCACTTGTGCCATCAAAATATGTGATTTTAGTTTGGTAATCCTGAGGCATAGCTCCAGGATTAGCAGGTAATTGCAAAGGTGCATATCTGTTAGCCATATTCACAGGGATAAGAGGGACAACAGGAACAACTGGGATAATAGGAGTAGTAGTGGTAGTATGTGCAGTGAATGGAGGTGTGGAAGGAGTGGATGAAGAACAAGGGGAAATAGGGGTTGAACGAAATAAAACTTTGACAGGGGTTGGGCCACAGTTTGGCTGAACTATCACAGGAGTAGAATCAGCAAAATCCTCCTTTAGCTCTAATTTCCTGAGGTTTCTTTGGATCAAATTCGGATTTTCAAAGGCAGCTGTGGGATTTGGGTCTGGATTTGACCTTGTATAACGTGAATTCTTCCTGGGAGCCAGCTTCTGGCTTGTTTTTTGGGGATTTTCTAAGAATGTATGGGTTAGAAAGAAACTTTTGAAGGTTTGGTTCTTTCCCAGTGGAGCTTTCCAACTTGATTTGTGAAATTATCTGAGGATGGTCCCCAGTGGAGTCGCCATTATGTTATCACTCAGGTTGTCCTTAAGCTCCTTTAAAGGATACGGCCGAGGTAACCACAAACCAATCTTTGGATTGCAGGTCCTAGCCTACCTGCAATCAGAGAGGGCTCTCTCTTTCTGATTTAGCTTTATTGATGATGATTTTAGGCTAGTTTTTGAGTTCAGGGGTTTTGTTTAAGTTTTGGTGGGAAGGATGATGCTTTCAAGTAGAGAGGCAAAGCATAGTGTGGTAAGTTTCAAACCATTGGGCATGGAGTCATGGAGTAAGACTGCTGGTGCGTTTTCTTGGTCACAAGAGGAATGAGGAGCAAGGTAGCTGCTCATGAAACAATACTCAAGCTGAATGGAGATGGATTGAAGGCTAAGGAATGAGAGGCAACAAAGAATCTCTCAATCAGGTTAGCAGAGGGAAGATGAATGAGCTCTATCTAGGAGCAGCTAAGAATTCTTAGATAACAGTCATTCATATGTGAAATAGATCAAACATGAGCCATAAAAGAATTCATATTTATGCCTAAATCAAGAGGAAAACATTAAAAAGCCACAGAAACTGAGCATAGAGTGCATCTAAGAAAATTCTAAACCAATCCTTTGTTCTGTGACTTAAGCATATATGAAATTGAAATAACAGAGGTTAGGAACACTTATTGATTCATATAGCAGCACAAGAATTCCATCATTCACTCTTTGGAACCATTAACAACACATAAAACAGTCCATTCTCCAAGCTTGTAAGCAGTCTTTGATTATAGAAAATATTAGATATACAGTGCGAGTCTCTCCTCGAGTACATTAACCAACCACCCACCCTTCAAACAGTGCAGAGGGTGGTATATAAAGAAAAATAGCTACAGACCTCCCTTGAACAGGTGTCAAGGGGGAAAATATCTCAAAAATATCTCTCAAAATAGATCAAAGAGATCTGTGCATTCATTGTCACTGAAACTAATCTATGCTGGAAATAAATGCATAAAACATATTAAAACAGCTGCGCTGGGGCAGCTGCCATCTCAAGTCATGTAAACAAGGGCTGTGCATGAGGTTGGAGCCTCTAAAAATGAGTGTAGAGAGGTCTTTGAGTCATGTGCTGGCCTCATGGCCATAACTGTAGGTTGGGGAGCCATAACGGCTTAATGATGCTTTGCTGAATCTGCTAGGGCCCTTCTGTTTTCATCTGCTTCGGAAGATTTTGACTGATACTCTCTACCGCTTCCCTAATACTCTTTGCCGCTTCCTGATCTTTCTTGGTTTCAAAAATGCTCTAAACTGTCACATCATCTCATTAGTGGCCATTATTTGGCCCAAGTACCTGCTGCGAGGCGCTTTGTTACTTTTGGGTAGTTATTGGCCCTTGGCCGACTCAAAATGCTTTAGCAACACTTAAAATCACGAACTGGATGAGTAAAGGGTCATTGAAGGCTTGCCGAGGTGAAAACCCTGCGTTTGGAGCTAATCTGGGCCTAGGTGATCGAAATTGATTAAAGAATGACTCTGTTCCCTTGACGGAGAGGCGTGCACGGCAGATATATGAATAATATGAAAAATAGCCCCTTTTCCTTTATAACAGGCAAAATGCCCATTTTACAAGCAAAAATCGCGAAAAATATGGGCGGGTGTGGCACTGTTCATTAGATTAAATGCTGGCCGTTGGATCCGGCGCGGGCCAATCCAATGGCTGGCGCTAAATCGCATCGGGGCGGACCATTGGTCCCAACACATAAAACCTCTGATGGAGCGATATAGCTTCTGGACCCGAAATTCCTTTGCAAGCCCTTTATTATTTTGAAATCGGGTCCGGCCCAGGCTTTCGGCAATGCAACATAGAGTAAACACAACTTATCGCCCGACCTCCGACAGCGATATCGCATCAGAGGGAGGGCACATGCCTTGAGACTTAGCCATTTTCGCTTATAATATGCCACTGTCCCCCTTCCGATAGCGATATCGCATCGGAGGGGGACCAAATAGATCCTTTTCTCATCGGAGCATGCATTTTATTAAAATGCAAAGGAAAAATGAATTCGGAGGGGTAGCCTTTGGTGTTTCATATGGATTCTAAGGCATCGGAAGTAGTCCGATAGCCAACAAGGGAGAATTTTATCATTTTTTGAAGGTTTTTCATGGTTTTTTCATGGTTTTTGTATTCTTATGCCTTGGAAGGAGTCCAAAGGCACTTGGGAGGATTTCAATGGATTTGAGAAGGATTTTAGGCCTTTAAAAGGGTTTGTGCCTTGGAAAAGGTAGAAATAAGGCCAAAAAGATGGTTTTTTATACATATGAAGTGAATTTATGCTTTGTGAAGGAATCAAAAAGCATTAGAGGGGTTTTATGGAGTGATGAAGGGATTTATGCATCGGAAGGAGTCTGAAATGCATCTGGAAGATGGTTAGAGGGGGGCAGTGTGGGTTCTTGCTGAGTTTCTGATAAACTTAGCAATTCCCAAGGATGTATATGGTTATTTTTCAACCAGGGGGAAGGGATAAGTATACAGGGGAGTTATATACATAGTTTTAGTAGGGGAAGGGGAAATATATAGGGAGTTACATAATAAAGTTAGTAGTGAATATGATAATGATGAGAAAAAGCGCTAAGAATGATGTCTTAGGCTATCAATGGGGGAAAATGACTGATAGAAGAAGTGTGAACATTCCTTGAGTGAAGCAGATCTCCACCAAGGCAAATGATATGGAGAATGATGAATCTAAGAGGTATCAAGCAGATCTTGACCTCTTTAGGGGAAGTTAGTGAGTGATTTGGGGAAAGAGGAAGAAGGGGAAGTTAGTCATGCCTCACTTGAAGTCCTCCAACTGAACAACTACCTTCAACTTGTGATATGATAGATATAACACTTGACAATATGAAATGGATCACAAGCCATGATTCTACAACCACAAAGCTACCTACCCGACCTACTCACCTAGCATTTTCTCTTCTTTTGGTTTGGGTGCACTTGAACTAGCATACCCAGCTTTTCATTCTTTCTTGTTGCTTGTGCTCCTATCTACTTCTATACTTATTTCAGCCAGGGGCTCAGATTAAGTTGTTGAGCACCCTTGTTTCTCTACCTAACTACAAATCTGCCAAGATTAAGCTGTTTGGACAGATGTTCATTCTCTATATTCTTCAACATGAAATTGAAACCCAGGGAAGCCAAGATTAAGTTGTTTGGCCTTCCCATGCTTGAAAACTGATCAAAATGGATTACTCATCAAGACTGGAACAAAGCAATGGCATTTAGATTAGCTTACATTCATGGATACTTCTCTGGCCATCTGTATCAAATATGGAGCATTGCAGCAAGCAAAGTATGACATATTCGGCATGTAAAAATGTCGATCATGAAAGATGATTAACCTGCTGCAACAGGAGGCTAACACTGTCCAGGCCCGCTGGCAATGGAGCGACACCAGAAACTTACTTTTAAAATTTTGAATACAATAAGTCCTCTACCCTGTTCTTTGCATCATCATCAACTACCAGCATGTGTGAACTGTTAATTGGGTGTTTACTGACAGACAAGACCTAGCTGAGGCACGAGGGAAGGTATATCTGCCAAGGTCTTGGCAATGGAAGAGGTGCCCATACCATCTATACAATATTCCCTTGCATCATTATTCGCACTCAGACTACTACAAGGATGTTTACAAAGATATTGGATTCTACTAGTGGTTCGCCAATTGTTGTAGCTGCTACAACACCACCCAAATTTGTGGGCATATTCAAAATTCTGGGTACCCCACTACTCACCCGAGCTTCTAGGGTTTTGATAGGGCCCCAACCGGTTGCTCTCCCAGCGACCCTACCTATCCAACCCATTTGGTGCACCCACTCACGTTGTAGAAATTTCTCTATAGATGAGCTAGCTCTGATACCATGTAGAAATTCCGACTATAGATTAACCTGATAATGCAATATAAGTAAAGCAAAATACTTAATCTACTTCTACAATCAAAATTGTGGAAGCTTAATAGATTTGAGCAATATCAAGTGGAACACATATAACCAGAAGAAGAATAAATGCACATGAAACACAGAAGAATACTCTGGGGAAAACCTAAGCTAAAAACCACGCTATATGTATTATCATACAAGGTGGAAATACATCGAGATTACACAAAGCCTTAGCTCTCTCAGCTAGCCAGCTCTTAGTACAATCCTCCTGGCTGCTCACAGGAAAACAACGCTTCTCACAAACCTTCTCCTCAGCCCTCCAAGCCTCCTATTTCCTTGCGTTGTTTCTCCTGGGTGATCCTACTATTACCAAGTGTAACACTGATCTCACACCCTGTAAAACTGTGCAATCCTCAAGGAACCTTCCCTTGATTGCATGCATGTGTTTCCTTTATAGGAAAACTCATGTAACTGATAGTAACATGTCCTTGACATTTATCTCAACTGGGTCTTTCTCTAAATAGGCATGCATGAGTTTCTAATGAGAGAATCTTCAGTTATCTAGAGTACACTAGTTGGATGCATGCATGCATTGACTGACTGAACTCACAATTAGTTCCTCAAACAGTTTGGAACTAATTTAACTGGAATTAACTCAGTAAACTAAGCTAACTAATTACAATTCAAATATAACTCAATATTATCTCCTTAATTAAGGGATAATCTCCTTAATTTAAGGGATAACTGTTGCATGACTTCAAAAAGACTTCTAACTTGAATTTCTCCAACTAATTAACTCAAGATGAATTAATTAATTATTTTTCAAGCAGCTGGTGAGACTAAATTCGAATTTAATTCACAATTTTAATTCAATGACAAATTAAAATTGGAATATTCTGGATTCTATTTTTAACATTTCTTATTTATATTTTCAACACTCTCTCTCAACAAGAAAGGAATTCAACTCGATCCTGATCTTGAACCTTTGGAATGTTTTGCATGCCACACTTCTCTCTAGTGTTGTTGCTCCAGCAACTCCAGAAACAAAAAAAACATCCAACCTGAATCAGTATGATGCATATGTCATCAAAGTCTCTGACTGTTATTGCCTCTGTCAACTAAAAACTCTGCGCTTCTGCTGACTCAACCTTTCTGCACTATTTTCAATCCTTATCTATGCTCTTCAATATTTGACTGCTCTAGCCTCTGTCACTTTGATATCAACTGCATCAATCCCACTGATTCCTCCCTCTACTATGTACTTTGGGCTCTCGTAGCAAGGTACGATCCATGAGATAAAACCTCTCAATGGACCCTTCCCAATTTCAACCTTCTTGAGACTATCACTTCACATCGCCCCACCTCACACTTGGAGGTATGGCTACATGTGATCCCTCTACCTACTTGGCTTGAAATTCCCCCCTACTCGAGGTCCCTACATGAGTGGATGCCTCCACTTGATCTCCTCTCAACATCTCCAATTTTGGCTCCTCCACAATTGTTTGAGACTTCTTCTGGGGCTGCATGTTGAGAGGTAATTTACTCTCCCTCTCAACCACCAAGTCTCTAACATTTTCCTTGATCCTCAAGGATTTGCATGCATCTTGCACCTCAACAGCATATAGGTTCTTGACTTGTGAACTGATTTGTTTCACCTGTCTCATGGTGATGTGTATAAGGAAAAACTTTCCCTTACTAAAGACAACATCGTAGCCTTTGTCCTCAAACATCGCAATCGACACCAAGTTCTTCTTCAGTCCAGGCACATACTTCACCTCTGTCAAGGTGATAGGAGCTCCATGCTCCCACTGAAAAGCAACCATGCCAACTCCTGAAACACTATACCTTTCGTCGTCACCCATCTCTATGCGCATCTTGAGGTCTTTCTCCTCCAAGGTATTGAATAAAATTTTATCGTTGGTCATGTGGAATGAGGCTCCACTGTCAAGAAACCAACCACAACCCATCATCGATGACACCGTGCATGCGATGAGGGTGAAGTCTATTTCGAACTGAGAGGCTAATGCCTCACCTTCCGATCCTTCCGAGGATCCCTTCTTGGACTTCTTCGATGGGCAATTAGTCGCATAATGACCCATCTCGTGACAATTAAAGCATCTCACTTTAGACTTGTCAACCTTCTTCCCTCCATGAGAAGAATTCGACTCGGAATGGGATGCCTTCCCCTTCCCTTTCCTTGCCTTACTTGTTAAGGCTAGATTTTCTTCATCATCCTTGGATGAAGAACCATCTCATGTGCTCCTCCTAATCTCCTCCTACATGAGATCCGACTAAAGTTGTTCCCAATTTGGCAGTTTCTCCCTTCCATTCATAGAGTCCTGGTAGCTATTCCAGCTCTTTGGAAGGCAAAGGAGAGTGAGGCTCACCATATCATCATTAGTAGTAGTTATTCCCACACTGCTAAGCTCATCTTTGCAAGTGGTGAGCTTGTTCAGATATGTGGAAATAGTATCACAGTTCTCCATCTTGATTCTTCAAAGCTTATCCTTGAGCGCCAATTTCCTCTAGTCGCTACTATTCTGGTAGAGGTCCTTCAATGTTTTCCACATTGAATATGGAGTATCCTTCCCATGGAGACTCGAGACAATATGGTCTCGAACTCCCTCAAGGATGATCCATCTCGCCCTCGCCACACACTTCTTCCATTCAACCAACTCTTGTGCATTAGTTGAAGCTGGCTTTGGGACTTCTTAATCAATGAAATCCTTCAAGCCATTGTCTTCTAATACAACCTCCATGCGATCTTTCCATGCTATGTAATTCGAGTTGCCATCCAAGGCATACTCGAGTCTCAAGCCATAGAATGCCATTGACCAACCTTGAAGTATGAGATGAATTCGATTTGCACCTGCAACCCCAAACTTCAAACTTTGAATTCTCTTCTCAATATACTATTCACATCTCTGATAACCATTTCTCCGATACCATGTAGAAATTTCTCTATAGATCAGCTAGCTCTGATACCATGTAGAAATTCTGACTGTAGATTAACCTGATAATGCAATATAACTAAAGCAAAATACTTTAATCTACTTCGACAATCAAACTTGCATAAGCTTAATAGATTTGAGAAATATCAAGCGGAACACATATAACCAAAAGAAGAATCAATGCACATGAAATACAGAAGAATACTCTGGGGAAAGCCTCAGCTAAAAACCCCGCTATCTGTATTATCATACAAGGTGGAAATACATCAAGATTACACAAAGCCTTAGCTCTCACAGCTAGCCAGCTCTCATTACAATCCTCCTGGATGCTCATAGGCAAACAAGGCTTCTCACAAACCTTCTCCTCAGCCCTCCAAGCCTCTTGTTTCCTTGTGTTGTTTCTCCTAGGTGATCCTACTGTTACCAAGTGTAACACTGATCAATCACACTAATCTCACACCCTGTAAAACTGCACAATCCTCAAGGAACCTTCCCTTGACTGCATGCATGAGTTTCCTTTATAGGAAAACTCATGCAACTAATAGTAACCTGTCCTTGACATTTAGCTCAACTGGGTCTTTCTCTGAATAGACATGCATGAGTTTTTGATGAGAGAATCTTCCGTTATCTGGAGTACACTAGTTGGATGCATGCATGCATTAACTGACTGAACTCAAAATTAGTTCCTCAAACAGTTTGGAACTAATTTAACTGGACTTAACTCAATAAACTGAGCTAACTAATTACAACTCAAATATAACTTAATCTTATCTCCTTAATTAAGGGATAATCTCCTTAATTTAAGGGATAACTGTTGCATGACTTCAAAAAGACTTCTAACTTGAATTTCTCCAACTATTTAACTCAAGATGAATTAATTAATTATTTTTCAAGTAGCCGGTGAGACTAAATTCGAATTGAGACTAAATTCGAATTTAATTCACAATTTCAATTCAAGGGCAAATTAAAATTGGAATATTCTGGATTCTATTTTTAAAATTTCTTGTTTCTATTTTCAACACACATTTCATGCATTGCATTCACGCATCATGTTGTATCTCAGACATAAGCCTTAGGATCGTGTTAAGGTTTCGAGGGTTGTTGGTTGCATTGCTTGATCAAAAGTCTCTCATGATTTTGAGGATCACCTTCGCATATCCCTCTAGAGGTGCATCTTCATCGGCATCACTTGGCATCATGGCAAGAGGTATTTCAAAACAATTGCCTAGGTTCTTGGTGGATTTTTCACCTCAACATGTGCATTGGGGTTTGTAGGGGTCATGGATTTCCCTTAACATCTTTGTAGCCCTAGGTGCGTGTGAGTGAAGGTCCACTGCCAGCACACCATAACATCATCCCGGTGCAATTGGAGGGGTTTTAATGATATCCAAATTATAGCTTCAATCTCTTCCCTCTCCAAGATGAAATCATAGCTTCGAGCTAAGAAACGACAATTACATATTCATTTTTTTTAATTTGAGTCAATTCACGTGCCAAGGGGTATTGATACTTTTGATTAGTTATCTTTTACACCCAATATTAAAGCCTTGGATGACACACGCATGCATAATTTATCATACTTTTCTATAACAAGTATTTGAATACGTGGCCCCATGTTCATTATGCTTGTAGGTATCAACATATAAGTGTATAAAAAAATTCTTCTTGTGACCAACATCTAATATTACCTTTGGACATGCACATTCAACGATAGCGGTGGTTTTTTGTAATCTCATTGAAGATCACGATGGCACCTCGCATAGGAATAATGAGGTGCCTAGGTCTTCGCCAATGACCATCATCCATGAGACCTCTACATTGAAAGCTACCTTTTGAGCACACTAAAGGTGAATGGCGGACCATATATTAGATGAGTTGTGTGGAGGTCAATAAGGAGCATAGATTGAAGAGGTGCATTGGTAATTATGAGGTAGCGATGAAGACCCATCCGAGAGATAAACATTTGACACACCATTGGCCATACTATGCATACGCCCTGGTGCCTTTAGTTGATATGAGATTTGAAAGATTGTGGGTTTATTCCCCATATTGTAAAATCATAAAGTGTTGTGACTAATAATGTCCCTCATGAAACCAATGGGAGTCAGGCCTTCAAGGGCAATTTAAGCACCAAAAACCACTATTAAGGAACCACCTATTGGATACTACTCTATGTAAGAAGGCACACGGATGAATGTGAAATGATTGAAGAAGCCTACATTTAACTGGGATATCAAGATTATACATCGAAATAATGTTTCAAATGATAAACGCATAGTGTGCTAGAGCTCAACATGTATGTTGAACACCACTTGACAACCGTTGTTGATGACATCCAACTCTGAATGCCTTGGGAAGATAGTAATCCTCTCTAAATGCCTTGGATATATCATAATCTGTCTGTAACAAAGGGAAAAGGGAGGCCCCGCCATTGACACAAGACCGCATGGCCTTCGTTGGACCACCAAGTGGTTAACTCGACCTCAAGTACGCAAATTTCATGGTATATAAAAGATGTGCGAATGATGTTGATATGTATTCGGAGCACGCCGGAACCAAGATCGTTTATGGAATACATTCACATCGGACGACAACCAGAAATACATTCGCATTTGAAAGAGGATCAAACCTATGATTGAATAGCCATTAAAAGCCCCTTTTGGAATAGAACTACAATAAAACACATGTGATGGTCTGTAAGCCATTTCGAAACCACCAGGCATTCAAAAGTTTCCATGGAAATTGCAGGACTAAAGAGAGGTTGGTGCAAGCTAGGTGCTTATGGGGTTGTTAGATTCAGACGAACAGGAGATCAACGCTTGAGCGTGGTCCAAACACGAATCGCAGATGTGAGTTCCAATGGACACATTCCAAGTTTCTATACGACCCTGCGACTTCCGTTGAGTCGGGTATTCTCATAGGTCGCCAAGTCACGAATGTGCCCGACCTCTATAACACGACCTTGCTCAAGAAGTGACTGTGCAACTAATGGTTGCTAAGTCGCACTCGAAGACCTTAGGAGGGTACCCAGATGATGCGACTTGCACTGCGTGTGACCTGGCGACCTCCAGGGGGTTGCACTTCCGACTGAGTCATTGGGTCGCGTTACAATTCCTCAAGCGAGCTTCCCAGAATTGCAACCAACCATCAGCTGTGATTAGCCATCAACTGCAACTTTCTTATTGTGTGACCGAGTGACCCCCACAAGTCGTGTTTCTAAGCTCCGACCCAACTTTCTACAAGAGATCGTTCATTGTATTATATGAAGTGCCATGCAATTCAAGATGATGTGGAAGGCATTAAGAGAAGGTCATAATTTCCCATGTAAAGCACACTCCACAATGTGACTTGCATTGGGTCACACCATCACTCTTCACCAAGATCACCATGACAAACTTGCAAGTCGCAATATGATTCCCCATGCGAACACAGGGTGTGCAACTTTTAGCAGGTTGGGACCATGCGATCTAGATTCATGAATCTTTGTCTTCTTGAGTCACAATCCTATGTGACAGATTTGCGACCTCCTCCCATATCACAAAGTCGCATTGCAAGCCTCACAGATGTCAACTAAAGATGTGGCCCACCTCCCACCTGCGACCTCCTCATTAAATCTGTGACCTGAGGATGGGCTCTCCACTAAATTATACAGTGTCAAGCAATATGCCAGGATACATCTCGAAGAACATATTAAAATGATCATACAAAGAATGATGATGAAAGCCATTATAAAGCGCCACAGAAGACCAAGCTGTTTTGACGACAATATATCAAGGGCCATGAATTCTTGCCTATTATTATTGTTTATATTTTGACTTGTCTTATTTAAGTAAATTCATATTGGTAATTAATCAATGGTTGTATGTGCTTGCAGGGTTAAGGTCGTGAGCAGTTTGTGGAGATAATGAAGATATCATCCAATTTCTAGCATTACACCAGCCGACATGGCATAACATGAAGCTGCATTCAAAGCTCATTAGGTGGATGATACCTCAGAGCAACAACCTAAATGACAAAAGGGTACCTTTGGTAACAGTAGAGGATGAGTCTCAAAGTTAGAAATAAAGAATCAAGATGTTGGTCCATACAGAAGAATTACATTTCATCATGAAGCTTGCCTGGCTAAGGTTCTCCTCCAACAAGCTAGATGGTCCCGTATAAGCTTCAAGAACCCCTCAACACACCCCAAGGCTCATCACCAGAGGATTAATGAATGTCAGTGAAGCACAGTGGCAGGAAAACAAGTCGGTTTCAAGACCAAGCATCTGCATCATTGTGAGATATGGGAAATAAGCATTTTAGGGTTTCTGATAACCCTCTACATCCCTCCCCTCTCTCTTTGTGTTATCATAATGTAAATTTCACTCACCATTATATCAACGAGTATGTTGGGATTGATGTGAGCATGTAACAAGAATTCTTGGCTTGAGAAAGAAGTGGGGAAGCTCAAGAGTCAGGAGGGTAGTCGAAAGGGCATGGGGGAACGTCAAGAGTCACGGTAGGTGAACAGTCACCTGACCCCTATAAATGTACCCTCATACATCATATCATGGGGACTTTAGCACTCAATTTGAGGTCGATATAGATAGTGGATTGATGCTTGAGAGCTAGGGCCACTCAGCTCTTGGTAGCTAGGAGAGTGGGTTGGCAGTAGGGTTAGGGTTTTGACACCGGGCGATAATATGAATAGTCCATGTTCCACTACTGGGTATTGACCAGTTGTATGATATGTTTTTGAAGTTGCAACAATATTAATAATATGTTTTCTCTTACCTTTTGCATTGATTCCCATGCTTACACATGGTGGTTGTATTAGCTGTCTGGTACCTCACCATATTTGTATGTGTGCTTTCATATGTACAAGATGTTATGTACTGATACATAGTGGTCACATGTATGTTTCACTTTAGAATCTGTGTTTACTTGTTCCTTTCCATGTCGGTGACCTATTGTGAACTACTTCACAATTGACCTCCGACATGTTCCTGTTTATTATGTCCGATGGGGTTTTAGCTCACTAATCGCCCTCATCGTGTATCTCTTATGATCGTTACTGTGACTTGTTTAAACCTCTTTCTGCAATTTGTCAATCTTAGTCTAATTTTGTTTCGCTGCCCGAGCACTTCATTCTCGCCCCACTCTGGCACCTTCTCATTTGATAACCAAGAGCAAAAAACAATCATGGTGGCAATCGGGCCCACATATCGGATGGGGCTCCTATTCCAAATGGTGTGAAGTCTAATTGGGACTTTACACCGGGGAGACCCCTTAGACGTTGGTGGTACATTTTGGCCCATCAAACAAGAAACAACCTCTCTTGCTAGTAAAATAAGTTGGGATCCCTCATCCACCTTGGCACAATGAACGCCTTGAAATAAGTGCAAATGCACACATAAAAATAAAATGAAACCAAATAAAGGGTAAAGGAACGAGAAATTCTTCCTGCGCAGATAGGTAATGCAATAACTCCACCGCGGTGTTGACCATGCTTGCTGATAGTGGAGCAACATTTGTGATTTCTTAAAGTGACTCCACTAGGGTACTGTCCAAGCTCGATGGCAGTGGAGCAACACCAGAAACTTACATTTTAAATTCTGAAAACAACAAGCCCTCTACCCTATTCTTTGCATCATCATTAATTATCGGCATGTGTGAACTATCAATGGGGTGTTACTGATTAGCAAGACCTATCCAAGGCATGAGGGAAGGCATATCTGCAAAGGTCATGGCAATACAAGAGGTTCCCATAGCGTCTGTTCAATATTCCCTTGCATCATTATTTGCACTCGGACTACTACAGGGGTGTTGATAGAGATACTGGATTCTACCAGTGGTTCGCCAATTGTTGTAGCCGCTACAACACCACCCAAATTTTGGGCATATTCAAAATTTTGGGTACCCCACCACTCACCCCCAAGATTTTAGGGTTTTGATAGGGCCCCCAACCAATTTCTCTCCCCGCGAATTTGCCTATCCAACCCCTTTTTGTGCGCCCACTCACATTTCGTACATTGCATCCACACACCATGTTTCATCTCAGACATATGCCTTAGGACCGCATTAGGGTTTCAAAGGTTGATGGATTTATTAATGTGTCAGGAGTCTCGTGATTTTGGAGCCCATCTGACCAAACGTACATGCAATTTGGATTTTAAAATGATGGAAAATTTTGAGGTTTGGGCGAAACCCTAAATGGGAAAAGGTAATCCCCCTCAGTTTTGACCTAATTCACATCCCGATGAGAGTGTGTTCCCAGATACATTGTCGGTCATCATGGAAAAAATTGTTGCATGTCATAGGGCCCTTGGTTCACGATTGATTTCTCATCTTGGCATGCACATTAGGATTTTTATCAAGGCTTTCGTTCCCATGGATATTCAAAACCCTAGATCATGGTAACCTATAGTCCAACCATTACAAACATTTCAAGAGACTTGCTTTATGAGTGCATCACCCCTCAAGCATCATGTGTTATCAAAATCATTTGTAATTAATAAATCCATGAAAGCACCAAAATGTTGAGTTGGCCTCCAAACTTAAGCATGTTTTCTTCAACCAATATAAAATAAGATCTTAAGTTCGGATCATTTATTGTTTAGGATTCTTAAATGAATTAGTGTTTTTATTCATTTATTTTACACACAAAAGTGTCAGTATTTCATAATAGCTTATTTTTCATCTCATCTGCTTTTTCACGATGCCCTGAAGGTACCACGAACTATGCTACATTGGCACAAGTAGTCCCTTGGCACGACTTCACTAAGACGCTCTGGTGCCAAGAGTTCCTTAATACGTGGCATGGTGGATGTTTGAAATTAGAAATGGGTTATGTTTCAAAGTGCGAGCCATTATGATGCGCCCAAAATTCGGATAGGAGGTCTCTACACTCAGAAAACTAAAAAAAACCATAAAAATAAAAAAAACAATCCAATGCAAGGCATGGGGACATAAATAACAAAAGGGATGGAAAGTGTATGCCATTGAAGGTTCCATCAGAGGTGCAGATCAAAGGAAATGTTTGAGCCCAACACGGTTATATAGACGATAGGTGGAAGAAACACCTTGAGCTCGACGAAAGGTTCCCTAGCTATTCTAGTTTGGATCTTTGTCTAGAGTTATCGTCCTCTCTTATTTGCTGCAGCTCAAAGTACAGATCCTGATGAAGTTGCTGCCCTTTAAAATTTTTAGGGCGAGTCTTGGAGATCCACATGGAAACCTAAAAATTGGGGGTAATGTGATCCATTCTAATGTACTTTGGACATAAGTGATATGCTATAATGCAACTCTTTCAGATGGATTCTTTCATGTAAAGTGTCTAGAATTGTTAACCATGAACCTAACAGGAAATCTAGCTCCAGAAATTGGAAATTTACGGCAACTTAAAATTTTGGGTTTCATGTGGAATAATATAAGCGGCAGTATTCTGAAGGAGATTGGAAATATAACAACTCTTCAACTTTTGCTTCTGAACGGAAACAATCTATCAGGTCCATTGCCTGAAGAGCTTGGTAATCTTTCCAATTTGGACCGAATACAAATTGATCATATATTCCTTACGTGAGGTGGTTTTGTCTTTTGCCAAAATGAGCTTTGAAAGAGGATCATAAAAATAATCGATGTTAATATAAAAGGGCATTGAGCACCTCTTAGCAACACTTAACGCAAGCCCTCAGAATACGACCAACAGGTTCATGGACCCCTCGCGCAAACAGAGGCGTTGTTTGTACACCATTCGAACCCGTGAATATTTGCGTTCACATAGCCAAAGCAATATCGAAAGCCCAATTATCACACGGAGACCAAGGGAAGGTGGCTGGGTTTCATATCAAATGATGCAATGCTTTCTATGTCATAACCCACAAGCCATGTTTATTCATTGAAATCGCGTTTGAACAGACTCCTCCAGGCATTGGACAGGACAATCAAGCTAGAATGGACGCAGATACAAATGAGTACGAAAGAACATAAGAAGTCATGATATAAGGTAAAACAAAGACGAATACCCAAGGATTGGGTGTTTACATATCGATGGATACGGTCAGATCCTCTGCGCCACAATATAGCCAGGCCAACCTTCCAGTTTTATACAGTTGCAGAAGCTGAATACTGAAACTAGACTTGGTTTTTTGCATTGTCCCCAATCGTTGTTCCATTGGTAAACCCATAAGTTGCAGAATCGCACTCTAGGGGAAGACAATGAATGCAACCTACTATGAAACACAACTATGCGACCTTGTGGAAGTCACACCTTCCCAAAAGTCGCAACATCGCACTCCATAAGAGGCCAAAGACTACGACCCCCTTCAAATGCGACTCTACGACCTCTCTCAAGTCGTCAGGTTGCAAAATTGCCCCCAAAGCAGGCAGAGATTGGTGCGACCTCTCCTGTCTGTGACTTCTGCAACTATGCCACCTATTTTCAAGAATCCCCTCCATCAAGTCACGAGGTCGTAGGTGTGACCAGCCATCCAAGTGAGACTTCTAGCAAAATGTGACTATGTGACCTCTGGTAAGTCACATCTCCACTGTTGTCATACAATTGCATTTTTATGCCTCATGGAAGCAGTCAGAAGATGTGACTTCATTTTAACGTGCCTATACGACCTTCATAAGTCGCAAATGACCTCACAGATCAACTTTCCTCCCAAAGGTCACATTTTATTTCAACAGATCATGAGGTTGTCGAACTGCTGCAAGTCACATTTCCAACTGGGATTGATCTAACGATTGTGAGGCTGCGGGATCCACACTTGGGTCATGAAGATGACATGATTTGAATAGGGTATTCTCAAACCATCTCGAGATGTTGCATGGGGCAGTGAAAACGAGCATTATGCATTTTTCCCTTAAATTAATGATGAGAATGTGCAGCAACCATGAGACAAAAGAAATCATGAAGTAAGGGACAAAAAATTTCTGCCCATTGAGAGATATTATCAATGCCCAAATGACAAGGGAGTTATAGAAGAGCTGTGCAATAGTGTTCTTGATGAAGTTGCCTTTTATTCAGAATAGTGGAAGTACATTACCGGTTTTATTATGAAATGGCATCCTCTTTGACTATTGTAATATTTGGATTATGGATGAACATATATGGTATTGAGAAGAAACCTCCATAGTAATCCAACATCAAATTCAAGGGAGTTGGCCACATGCATTAGAGTGTTGGATCTTGAAGCCCAGGAAGCTATATGCCTCTTAGCATTGCATCTCCTCCGTACAAGATAGCAAATGATCTGGGTCCTTCACCCTAAACACTTCTTGATGATTGATTAGAGCAAGGAGAGATATGGATAGTTCTTTCAAGAACTGACTACACTATAGTACAGGATAGGACTATCCAGGGGTCCGAAGTTGATTTCGTTTTTTTTCATGATAATTTATTTATCTATTGTTACATGTATGGTGTGTTTCTTCAATTATCATCGTGTATAACTATGGTTACTGTCTTACAGGGTACAAGAGAGCGAGGACTCCAACCTATGAGGAAGGATCTAGGGTTACTTATGGGAAGACCTACAACCAGGATGCCCAACCAATAAATAAGTTGGCTTAGCATAACTAATCGATACATGATGGCAACTGCAATGGAATTCCATGCACCCAAGGAACCACACAATTTGGTCTTGTATTCTGGAAACTACCTTGGTGACAAGCACTCCAGGGTCTACAAGAACCCTCTACATCATCTTCTTCTTTTTATCATAATGTAAATGTTCTCCTATGATGCCAACAGTTAAGCTAGGAGAAATTAAGCCTGTACTAAGTATTAGGCATGAGAGAGTAGTGAGGAAGCTAAAGAGGCATGAACGTAGCTAAAAGGGCATGAAAGAAGGCCAAAGCTCATGGTAGGTGAATGGTCACCTGACCTCTATAAATGTGCCCTCATCCCTCACACGTGGGGGGGACATTTACCACTCAAGTTGAGGCCAATATGGATACTTGATTGATGCTTGAGAGCTAGAGCCACTTAGCTCTTGGTAGCTAGGAGAGTGGTTTCATAGTAGGGTTAGGGTTTTGACACTGGGCGACGGTATGAATAGTCCATGTTCCACTATTGGGTGTTGGCCAGTTGCATCATATGTATTTGAAGTTGCAGCAATATTAATAAGATGTTTTATTTTTCCTTTTGCACTGATTCCCATGCTTACTCATGGTGGTTGTATTAGCTGTCTGGTACCTCACCATATTTGTATGAGTGCTTTCATATACGCAAGATGTTATGTATTGATACATAGTGGTTGCATGTATGTTTCACTTTAGAATCTGTGTTTACTTGTTCCTTGCCATGTCGGTGACCTATTGTGAACTACTTCGCAATTGACCTCCAACATGTTCCTGTTTATTATGTCTAATGGGGTTTTAGCTCACTAATCATCCTCATCGTTTATCTCTTCTTATCATTGCAGTGACTTGTTTAAACCTCTTTCTGTAATTTTTCAATCTTGGTCTGATTTTTTTTGCTGCCCAAGTGTTGGGAACAGGATCCCCCAAGGATAGTTTTGGGGCTAAAAGCCCATGTTTTGGGTCGAATTTTGTAATAAACTTGTAAAGACTCTGCTTGTGGTTGCGGAGTGCGAAGGTGTCATGAGTCATAAAGGGTTGTCTACCTTTATTTTTGTAAAGTAAAGTCGGCTATAAAAGATCTACAAAAAGATCTAAGATCTAAGTAGTTCTAAGGTCATGAGATGAAGTCAGATAGTCATAACTTGAAGTAAAAAGTTTAAGTTTCGGGTCGTAGCATAGGTAGAGGCTCTGCAGCTGAGTGTGCAGAGGCCTAGGGTGGAACTCTGCAGCTGAGTGCGTGGACCCCTACAGCTGTGTGCGCAGGGTGGATAGAGTCTGTAATCACTTGAAGATATCAATAAAGAGAAGTATTTTGCAAATTCTGTGCTTTTGTTCCAGTTATTGCATCTTGTCATATTATGTATGAATTTCCTTTATAATGCTTATATGATGCGCGAATGAATGTAATTATGTTGGATAATTGAACGCAAATAAGGATACCTATTTACACGGTGCTAACTATGAGTATCTAATAAGATAAGTAAGACACTTAGACTAGTTTGGGAATCTGTACGGTACGCTGCCCTAGCAACACGAAAGTACCTGAGTCGCAGGTTAGGGTTGCACGAAGGTCAATCGTACCTTTTCGCAGAGGTATTGAAGGGTGGAATCAAGGGCGAGTTTGGCAAGCCCTAGAGTTAAGTGACCTATGTGGAAGTAAGAATAGAAGGAATAAACTGACATCACGACCATCTCAGGGTGTAGAAACTTGGTTCCATCATCCCCCCATACTGCTTCGAGTGAGACTTCGGTCCGTGCTCCGCGGGCTGATGCCAAAAGGGCCAATAGTGTAGGGATTTTTTTGGCTAACTAATGTTGAACCTGGGTCAGGCCCCAATAAGCCAACAAATGGTTCCGTTGCCAGGACCAGAATTTGCATAAGAGATGTGTGATGTTGTATCACTAGAATCCAACTAAGAAAGAAATCGTAGACTGGTTGGATAGGAAGATCCATGAATTTGCGGCACAGGAGAACAAAAGTCCACGACTGACAAAGGAACAGTGGTTGGACATGTACCTATGTAGAGAAATACACGAGATCTCTTTCTGTTCCTTTCTGATTGAGCTACACGAGTGGATCACGAAGCTAGCAAATAGCCAAGGAAGGTGGAAACTTGACAGTCCTATTGTTTGGATCCCAGAGCTAGTGTAGAGATTGGAAGCATCTGAGGATAAGATCCCCTGCGCTATCAATCGTTGGATCGATTGAATCATAGGAGGATTTGTAACTGAATTCGTGGTCAACACCTCAGTCAGCTACAGGAGGCAGAGCGACATTTTTTCAAAGGTCTGCGAGGTATGTACGTGAAATATTTGAATCCCTGGATTAAAATGTTATTGTGCAAAAAAAGGGTTATGCATCTAACTTGATGTTTGGAGCTACGCGAAGCGGAAAAACTTACAGGAAAAAAGGAAGAAAGGGTCCTAAATATAGTCCATTGATTTCACCTCCATGAGGTGACGAAGAGGGAATAGCACAGGTTTCTCCACGAAGTGATATTCAGTTAATAAGACAAGGATTCCTACGACTGCCACCTCCACCCACTTCACCTCCAACTTCACCACCATCACCTGCAAATTCACCAGTACCACCTCCACCTTCACTGCAGCAGTATGGCAAATTGAGTAAAGCTACCTTTCTTCAAAGGCTTAGGAAATGAGGACACAGACTAGTTTTGGTCCATGGTAAAAGCTGTATGGGAAGCACAGGGTGTTACATATGATAACATGAAGAAGGCAACTCTGGTTAGTGCTCTGCATGATCGTGTGCTAACCTAGAACATCAAGTACTCTAACAGTAACCCGAATTCTGGAGTGGCAGACATCCAGACAACACTGAATAAAGAATTCAGTAGGCCTAAATCTAAGGCACAATCAATTGTGGGGTTCAAGGAAATTGCGATGCAACCAAGCGATACCCCTTAGGAACTCGATCAGAGGTTGAAATGTAAAATCCCCGAAGCTAACATGAACTTAACAGACAGACAACATTGCCAATGGTTTGTGGCTTTACTCCTACCACACCTAAGGGTTGCATTGTCACAACAGAAGATAGCAACTTAGGCAAAGGCTTTGGAGATTGCAATGAGATTGCATGAAAGACCAATGCAAGATCCAAATATGGGGATTCAGCAAATCCATGCGTAGTTAAAAAATCTTTGCCTTGAGATGCAAAGTTTGAAGCAGGACAAAACAATTCGACCAGAAGTGTGCAAAGAGGTATGGTGCCTGAAATGCAAGGGTCAGGGGCACGACAAAGACCATTTCCCGGTCTTTGTGAACTATATTGCAGGAGGAGGACCAATGCCTTTGAGGCTAGAAGCTCAGGCAGGAACAAGTGCGGGCCCTGCATTGTGGTGCGATATATGTCAGGTAGCTAGAAAACATGCCACGGATAACTGTCATTTGTTGCAGAAGTTTGTACAGACACCACAACAACTGTTTTGCAACTTCTATAGGTCAGTAGGGCATGATGAGCGCAACTGCAGAAGCTACGAATTGATGATGGATAGAACACCCACCTATAGGGTCCAGGTAGAAAAGTGGCCCCCTGATTAGAGCACGGGGATGGCGTGGATAGGCGTTTAGGGGCACGGACGAGGCCGAGGTGGAGGAGGACCTAGCAAAGGTCGGGGGCAACTGATTTGCTACAATTGTGGAGGACTAGGACACTATGCTCGCAATTGCACTAACCCAACACGTTTGTCATGCAAGTATTGCACTCTGTTTGACCATGAAACAGAAGACTATCCTACGCTGATAGCAAGGATATGTGACAAAGGGGCGCTACCACCCCAACCGACTCAGAACATGCAGATGATGAGGTCTGAGCCATGCGAAGAGGATTCGAACATAAATATAGTGCTATGAAGTGGAATCACAATAGGAGATGATAAGGGGAAACAACCCAAGGACAACACATGGGTTTGAAAAGATTCGGGAAAGGAGATTGAGTATGATTTGGAATGCACACGTGAAACATTCATGGAGGCGAAGAAGAGCTTCACTGAGGCCTCCACCTCAGGGAGCAAGGATAAGCCTGATCGGGAGATGGACCCTTCTATGCATACAACCTTCCTGGATACCTGCATCAAGCTACTGCGCTATAGCAAGGCTATGAAGGGGTTACAAGAGCTCATAAATAGATGCACCGGAAACACTCCGACTAAGCCGCGCGTAGTACGAATGCTTGGTAAGCATAAAACAAGGATGGGACGGGAGATGAGACTAAAAGCACAGATAGGAGAGTATGAGATGGATAAGGTTATCTTTGACCTGGGGTCAGATGTGAACGTCCTACCAAAATAGACTTGGGAATGGATGGGGAGACCTGCACTGAAGTGGTCTCTGATTCAGCGAAGGATGGAAAATTATCAGAAGATCATCCCCATGGGGCAGCTACAAGGGGTGACTGTAGATATTGAAGGCATGAGTGCATTGGATAACTTTGAAGTAATAGAAATTGTGGATGATAGTAACCCCTACCTTGTGCTCCTTGGCATTAATTAGGCTACTGATATGAACGGGGTAATCAACCTAAAGAAACGAAAGATGATATTTGAGAAGAAATTGCTCTGCATAATAGTGCCCCTAGATCCTGCTGAAGGATCATGCTATACTAAACCAGTCCGCGATTATGAGAGCAATGACGATTTGGACTGTATCTATAAGATAACAGTGCGACACCAAGATTGGGTGAACCCAACAATGGATGGATGAATTACATGGTATCACGAATGTAGGGTACACACAAGGGAAGCTTTGATGATTGGTGCAATGTAGGAGGATGATGAGAACACGTTTTGGGAAGCTGAAGGTATGAATTATAGACAAATATGATGGGTAGGATGATTTGTGCATGCACTTGGCCAAATGGGCTCAGGCTTATGGAGAGAAGCCCCAACCTGAATGGGTGCACTTTTTCTGTCACACCCTGGATGTCGTCCCGATGAACTGATATGTAGAAACAGAGCTCCGCCATGGTACAGGTGAATGGGATATTCTGCATGAAGGATTCATAATGACATTCAGCTTTGAAGACGAGTTTGACTATATTGACGAGGCGCTACAAGAGGTGAAAGCAACAATCTTTAGGATACTGCAGGATCCTTTAGACCTAATTCAGCCTGAGTGGGCTACTCAGCTGAGTCACGTGCTAGAATGCTATAATGTAACCACTGAAGAAGAGGATGAGGATCTGTGAAATATTAACATCCCTGAAACAGAAGGTCACCGCGAGGTTGAAGGACCACAGGTTGAGAATCCTGATATAACCATGCTACTGAAAACGAAATAGGTAAACATTGGTACGGAGGCAGAGCCCAAGTTTGCGAATATTGGAGATTACTGGGATGGCACAATGGTAGATAAGGTCGTTGAATTGCTCTGCGAATACCAAGATTTGTTCCCTACAAAGTTTACGGATGTAAAATGGATAATCAGGGACCTAGGTGTTATGAAGATCACATTGAAGCCTGAAGCAAAGCTGGTTAAGCAAAGACCTTACTGTCTCAATCCGAAGTATAAGCAGAAGGTCCACTTAGAGCTAGGCAGGATGCTCATAGAAGGCATCATTGAGCCTGTGGAAGAATCTGACTGGGTAAGCCCAATGGTGGTACAAGAGAAGAAGCAGAAGGATGAAATAAGGATATGCGTGGATCTTAGAAAGTTGAATGACGCTTGTGTACATGATCCTTTCTCGACTCCGTTCACTGATGAAGTGTTGGACAATGTAGGTGGCCAAGAAGCATATTCTTTCACTGATGGGTTCTTGGGGTACCACCAAATCAAAATCGTGCTGAAGGATAGGAGCAAGACAATCTTTGTGACTGAGTGGGGTTATTTCCGGTACACTGTAATGCCATTTGGGTTGAAGAATGTGCCTGCGATTTTCTCATGCGTAGTCGTTGCTACATTAAAGGAATTTATTCATAAGTTCCTAGAAGTATACTTTGATGACTGGACTGTGTTTGGACTAGTAAAACGCCATGTGGCAAGTTTGCGCCTGATGCTAGATACCTGTCAAAGATACCAGATAGTGCTCAATATGAAGAAGTGTCTGTTTTGTGTTCCTTTTGGGACCCTGCTGGGTCATGTGGTTTGCAGACAGGGATTGATGGTATATCCTGCAAAGATCATGGTGATACTAAACTTGGAAGTGCTGAGGAGTGTGAAATAGCTGCATGCTACCCTAGGACATACGGGATATTACAAAAAAAATATTAAAGGCTATGCCCGGATCACCGCACCTATGTAAAAAATGTTGAAAAAGGATGGCAAATTCTACTGGAACGAGGACTGTAAGAAGAGCTTGGATGTATTGAAAGCAAAGATGGTCACCGCACTGATCTTAGTCTTTCCAGATTGGAAGAATGAGTTTCATGTACATGTCAACGTGTCATGTATGGCATTGGGAGCAGTACTGACACAGGCTGGTGGAGGAGACTTGGACCATCCTATCGCATTTGCAAGCAGCAGGTTATCCAAGATAGAGAAGAACTATTCCACCACCAAGTGCGAAGGGTTAGCTATGGTATATGCGCTCGAGGAGTTTAGACACTACTTGATGGGAGGCCATTTTAAGTTGTATATGGACCACTCCGCACTAAAGTACTTGGTCAATAAGCCTGTGTTGGGGGGGAGAATTTACAGGTGGCCGTTATTGTTCCAGTAATATGATTATGAGGTTATTGTGAAGCCTGGATGACTGAATGTGGGACTAGACCATCTGTCGTGCATCAAAATAGGGGAAGAGCCCACTAATTTGGAGGAGGGACTACCTGACGCGCAGCTATTTGTATTATGCATCACGGATGGTCATTTCAAGGATATAATACACTTCTTGACGACAGGAACTGCCCTGGAGGGATACATCGTCCAACAGAAGAAGGAGTTAGTGGTGAGCACGACAACTTTTTCTGTCATTACCAGGCATCTGTACAAAATGGGGTCTGATGAGATATTGCAACAGTATGTACCAGAGTTTGAAAGAAGAAGCATCCTCACAGACGCTCATGGGGGTGCTGCGGGAGGACATTATGCAGGGAGAGAAACCGCGCAAAAGATTCTACGCACAGGGTTTTTATGGCCAACTCTCCATTAGGACTCAAAAGTGTATTTCAAGGAGTGTGATGTGTGTCAAAGGACTAGTAGGCCAACATGGAGGGATGAGATGCCTTTGAATCCATAGACGACGTTACAACCCTTTGAGAAATGGGCAATAGATTTTGTGGGACCCATTCAACCCTAAGGAAAGATGGAAGCGAGGTACATTATCACCGCAACAAAGTATTTGACCCGATGGGTGGAGGTACAACCTATGAAGGATTGCACCAACGCGACTACTGCGAAGTTCCTCTTTAAGTATGTAATGACGTGATTTGGCTGTCTAAAGATTTTGATGAGTGATCATGATACACACTTTCTGAATGAGACGATCAATGCGCTAATGGAGTAATTTCAGGTATATCACCAGAAGAGCACACCTTATCACCTGCAGGCTAACGGGACGGTGGAAGCATTCAATAAAGTGCTGGAGAACGCGCTCACCAAGGTTTGCAATGCTCAACAAAGTGATTGAGACCTACACATACCCGCAGTGCTATGGGCCTATCAAACGACATGCAAGAAGTTGACTGGACAAACACCCTTTCAGCTTGTCTATGGTGTTGAAGTAGTGATTCCCATGGAATATATTATGCCTAGTCTGTGCATAGCGGCACTCACGTGTATGATGGATCGTGGAGACCTAGAAGAAAGGCTCGCACAACTGATTGAGCTTGAGGAAGAGAGATTTCTAGCTGGATTTCACTAACAGGTCCAAAAGCAGCGTGAAAAAGCATGGCATGATAGGCACATTAAGTTGCACACCTTTAACGTAAATGACCTGGTTTTGTTATATGATAACAAGTTTGATAAATTTCTTATATGATAACAAGTTTGATAAATTTCCAGGGAAATACAGGATGCACTGGTTAGGGCCCTATGTCATTAAGGAGATTACCAATGAAGGAGCAGTTCAGTTGGTCAAATTGAATGGAGAACCCTTCCCAGGAAAGGTGAATGGCAGTCAATTGAAGCCATACACCAACAGTCCGACCATGTGACTCAATGAAGGTAGCATAGTCTTAGCGCTCTAGGCAGTTGAAAGGAGGTGCAAGACTTTAAACTACACTTCCCGGGTTGGGGAGCTGCGTGACTGGAGGATTGTCTGAAGCAAGGAAGTGTCACAGGGTTCATGACAGTGCGAAGGGAGGTGCGCTACCCAGGGAGAATTTGCATAGGTCAGCCGGGAAGTGACTGTTAAAGTCACTGTTCATGATTTGATGATAGAAATATGGCCAAATGGAGTGGGCTGCCATCATTTAAGACGAAATTTATGTGTCAGATACTTGAAGATCTTTCACCAATCCGGCATTAATGAACTGAATTTGGGGGGAATGGTCGGATTTGAATTCAAAATGCCCTATAAATTACAGGTGGCTGCCCAGTGAAAAACACTTGGCATTTTGAGAATTGAGTTGTTGATTTATTAGGCACACATGAACTAAGAATTCTTTGAGCCTTTGAAAGTGACTCTAGTGTTTGCAAACTTACTAGAGACGCTGTGAGCACTTTTGGAAAGTGTTATGTCGGCACCCGTAGAAACTATAGATATCGAAGAAGTAGCAGAGGAGTTGGTGCTGGAAATGGAGATAGAGGCAGAAGTAGCTACTCCAGAAGTGGCCAAAGTATTAGCAGAAGTCCCTAAATCGCCAAGGATGCCGAGACCAAAGCCGACCCCAACCAAGGAGAGCATGAAGGATAAGAAGGGCAAGCAGCCTGCAATACCAGTGCGCGCATTGCCAAGAAGAAACCCACCAAAGCCCACCACACAAGAGAAGGGAAAAGCCATCAATTTGGAGTCAGAGGAGGAAGAAATTGAAGACATCCCGATGGATGATGAGGATGTGGGAGTAGAAGTGGAAGAGGTTGAAGCCTAGGGTGTTGACCCTATTACTTGGTTGCCTGAGTATGTCCCTCCGTGCAAGGGTAAGACCAAGGTGCTAAAAGACATCGATGAGAGCAAGACCCCCTTGCAAACCCCTCTACTGCCGTTTGAGATTGTGCTCGAAGGACTGTGCTTGGTGCGAGTGCTGTTGCTAAAACTTGAGGACTAGGACTTGGTTGATCATGAGAAGTTCCCACACCTGGTGACTGAGCAGCTAATGTGCCACATCATCGATACAAACACTGGAATGACCACATTGGAGCCGCGGAGGTGGCTTAGAGGAGTAGACAAGGCAGGGTTGCTCAACCTGCTTTGGGTGCTACACTACAACCGCACCCCGGTGACAATATTGGTCATCAAGCAGCTACTGTTCTTTGTGCATGATGGGTGTTTGTGGCTGGAGGAGCCAATACCCATCACGGATAGATTGATTCACAAGATAACGTGGTTGCCTTACACAGGAGAGAATCCGGCCATGATATTTGGCGGAAAAGGTGGTGAACAGGCCCTCGCGGAATCCATGAAAGAAAAGTTTAAACTGGTGAAGAAGCTGCGCGGATATGTTATATCCAGCATCTGTGACCCTGCTATGAAGGTAGCTATGCAGATTCTAGCACGGAAAGTGATGAGGAAGTGGCACGCCGATGAGGTGCCGATGCATGTCGTCATGCTAGTAGCCCAGTGCACCGAAGGATTCCAGTTCAACTAGTCGAACTACCTTCACGATGAGTTTCTAGCAAACTATCACGAAGCACATGAGCTCAACAAGACGTTCCACTATGTGTGGCTCTTGCTGTCAATTGTGATGGTATCATGGGAGCTACTAGAGGACAATCAATTCCCTTCGGTTGCACTGGATCTACCAGAAGCAACAAAGTATGCTTTGCTATGGGTGACCAAGGATGCACAACACGTTAAGGACAATAAGATCTTCTAGATCTTGATGAAGATGAACATTCGCATGGCCATCAATCGTAAATTGCAGTTGTTGCCTATGGTGTACACCAACCTGTAGGGCTATGCAGAGTTTAAAGCAGACTTTCACCATGTGTCCATCAGGGCACGGAAGGACCCTGTGCAGAAATTGTACGACTTGCCTTACCTGGAAACGCATGATGCCATTGATGCAGTACTTGATCAATGGCTAATAGAGTGGTGTGCTACAATAGACTTGGCAGTGGGAAGGAGAAAGTCTATCACGTAGAGGAAGAAGGAGGAGGCCAAGCTTAAGATGACACAGCTGGCTAAAGAGAGTAAAAAGGAGGCTGCTGAAAAGGCCCAGGCAGAGCTCGATGCCACTCAGCAGACAAGGAAGAAAACAGGTGGGACAGAGTGAGGCTCTGACGAAGGCATGAGGTTGGCTTCACCTGAGACAAAGGAGGAGACAGACGACCATACAAAACAACATGACACAGACCCTTAGGAGACGCTCGCCCACATAAAGCATCCAAGGAGCAGGAGAAAAGAGGGTCCAGGAAGAAATCAAAGGCTACCAAGACATCACTTGACCCCATCATCCTCACAGAGGGTGATTTGCATGATATCGGTGACACAGTGAGGGATGTCACTGCCAAGGCCCTGCAACAATTTGAGCAGCAACAATAGATAATCTTAGGGGATATCCAGACAGGTTTACAGGAGCTATAGATCTGTGCGTCTCAGGATGGCACAATGTCCACCAGCCTTGCTATCGGCACTTTAGAGGCTGCCAAGATGCTGCGCGCAAAGGCCTCCAGTGCGATAGTGGGGCCTAATGGAGCACTGACCACGGAGAACGAAGATGACAGGCCCACTATCAGTGCCATAAAGGGAGTAGGGTTGAATCTAGCAGTGCTCCCTAGTGAAATGCTCCACCTCTTGCAAGATGGAGTGATTACAAAGCTGAGGGCCCGTGAGCACCGCACCCTCCAAGTGATTAGTGAACAACAGATCAACAACAAGTAGATGGCACTACAATAAGACTTTTCCATCGCCGCTGTGACCGAGGTGACCAATCAGAACAAGCGCATTATGCAGGTCGTCGAGGAGGCATGCCGAATGGTCCCAGAGTTAGCCATTCCTGAGGAGGAGCTAATCTAGGTGCACATCCACAAGCTGGCTATGGGGGTGCGCAACACTCGTACTAATATGGTGAAGGTTCAGTTGGATTTGAACCTACAAATCAAAAAGTTGCAGTTAAAGGCCCAGCCTTCAACTCCACCAGAAGTCAAGGAGCAGCGGGCGACCATTGTCACAGAAGCAGTAGTGGCAGTGGATAGTGTAGTAGCAGACTGCACACAACTTTTTGAACAGTTGTTTGAGGTCCTTACAAGCTTGTAGGAGGACCCCAATGTGTAGCGACTAGATAGGGAAGCATGGGAACTAAAACAACGCTATGATGAAGTCAAGGGAACAACGCGAACCGTCGCGTTGACACAAAGACTAACAAAGCTACAGGAGGCCAAGCAGCTAATAGAACAGGTGGATGCAATGCTACACAAGGAAGTAGTGGTGAAGGCAAGACTGAAGCCCTTGCTAGATGAGGCTTACATAGTGACAGGCTCTATTGAAGGAAAGGTTGTGACTCTGCAATTAACTCAGCAAAAGCTTGAGGCCGATAGTTTAGGAGCACTGACCGTGCAGATGGTTGAAGACACGAAGCAGGCGGCACCTCAGTGCGCTGCCAAGCTTGCGGTCATACAAGTTGAGCTGGAAGGTCTTCGTGCTAAGATCTCCGCATTTTCCGAGTGACTCAAGGGCGAGTCACGATGTTTGTGTTGGGGGCCTATTGGGAACGGGATCCCCCAAGGATAGTTTTGGGGCTAAAAGCCCATGTTTTGGGTCGAATTTTGTAATAAACTTGTAAAGACTCCGCATTTTGTGGTTGCGGAGCACGAAGGTGTCATGAGTCATAAAGGGTTGTCTGCCCTTATTTTTGTAAAGTAAAGTCGGTTGTAAAAGATCTACCCATGGTCTGCGGACCATGGGATTGTATAAAAAGAGCTAAGTTCTAAGTAGTTTTAACGTCATGAGATGAAGTCAAATAGTCATAGCTTGAAGTAAAAAGTCTAAGTTTCGAGTCATGACATAGGTAGAGGCTCTGTAGCTGAGTGCACAGAGGCCTAGGGTGGAACTCCACAGCTGAGTGCGTGGACCCCTATAGCTATGTGCGCAGGGTGGATAGAGTCTGTAATCACTTGAAGATATCAATAAAGAGAAGTATTCTACAAATTCTATGCTTTTGTTCTGGTTACTGCATCTTGTCATATTATGTATGAATTTCCTTTATAATGCTCATATGATGCGCAAATGAATGTAATTATGTTGGATAATTGAACGCAAATAAGGATACCTGTTTACGTGGTGCTAACTGTGAGTATCTAATAAGATAAGTAAGACACTTAGACTAGTTTGGGAATCTATACGGTACATTGCCCTAGCAGCGTGAAAGTACCTGAACTGCTAGCTAGGGCTGCACGAAGGTCAATCGTACCTTTTCATGGAGGTATTGAAGGGTGGAATCAAGGGCAAGTCTAGATAACCCTAGAGTTAAGTGACCTGTGAAGAAGCAGGAATAGAAGGAATAAACTAACATCATGACCATCTCAGGGTGCAGAAACTTGGTTCCAGCATCCCCCCATACTGCTTCGGGTGAGACTTTGGTCCGCGCTCCACGGGTTGATGCCGAAAGGGCTAGTAGTGTAGGGATTTTTTTGGCTAACTAACGTTGAACCTGGGTCAAGCCCCAACAAGCCAACCCCGAGCACTTCATTCTCGCCCCACTTTGGAACCTTCTCATTTGATAACCAAGAGCAGAAAATGATCATGGTGGCAGTCGGGCCCACATACCGGATGGGGATCCTATTACAAACGATGTGAACTCTAATTGGGACTTTGCACCAGGGAGACCCCTCAAACGTCGATAGTAAATTTTGGCCCGTCAATAGGACGTTTGATGAAGGTGAGGGAGGTTGCCATAGTGAAGGAATCATAATGTATTTGTAGGAGGATATAGGTCGGTGGAGTGGGGAAAGGACTGTTGGAAGACATATCAAGCCAACACCATTTGTTAGTTGAAAAACATGGGACAACTGGAAAAGTGCTATCTGGAAATATCCAAACCGTTAGTCAATGTGGAAACCATATGAACTAGATGATGGTGATTGAGGAGCTACCAAAGAAAAATAAGAAGACCCAACTTTCCTAGTTAGGGGGTTGGCCAACAAAGTGAAGAGTCATCGATGTTGTGTTCTTTTGTTAAGCCACTGTTAGTTGATTACAAAAGTCACTTGGTTATTCTGTGTGTCTGTAGTTGATATCCGACATATGTGTAGATGAAATCTGCAGTGAAGTTAGGTTGTAAGAAGATAGTCTATTTTATAATCATTGATGTTTTGTAATGCATAAATTGTTGTAATGTGTTGTCTTTAGCTATGGTAATGCTAGTGAGATGGATTCAAACTACTAGCTGTTGTAGCACACTACACATATTTCTCTATTGTGAAGTAATGAAAGACTAATGGATTGCCCCTATATGTGTTTATGAATGGATGCATTGTCTTATTGTTGTTATTTTTATGGTTTTACTGCTACAATTTACATGGTTTAACAATGTCAATTCAATACTCTGTAATGATCAAAATCACAGGAGGAATCTATGTGAATGTAGTGTTTCTATAATAATGATATTATGGGTAGTGTATAGTAAATTGAACAAGTATAATAACGTTATATGAGTCCCTGTGTAGTATGGAAACTCAAAATGGATGTCATATATGTTAGGTGTACTAACTTCTGCATAGTAAGTTAAGCCCCTAGTGTTACAAAAACCTGACAATCTCCTCCGACTATGGAAACATGGTTTTAATAGTCCCTCATGGCACCTCAGGTGAGACGTCATCCACTTTCTGAGTGATGATGAAAGGGTAGGTGTTGAGTGGGTTTGTTGGACGACATTGTGCGCCAAACCCAAGTCTATCAAAAACCCCACAATAATAGGTTTCAAGCATAAAAAATTGTGTTGGTTGAGCCAAACAACCATTATTGGGGTTAATTATGGGTTGTGTAAGTAATTGTGGTGATAAAGGGGTGAATGTGGATGATTTTATTTGAGGAGAAGGAAGAAGTTGCATAGGTGGCTACACAAGGGCTTGTTGAGGGCCTCTATATTTAGGATTTCTCCACCCTTACTGCCAAAGTTACTAAGGGGTAGGAGGAGAAGCCATTCATGGCTGAAAAAATAAGCATATCTGATAATAGGAACACTACATTCAAGGGTTAGTACAATTAGAATCAAAACTTTGAGATGGATCTCCAATCATACCTTATGGCTTTTGTAACCATGGTCATTTTGGTGCAACAAAACATATATGTTCTAGATAATCTTCTTCTTGATAGACAACTTTCAGTTTGGGTAGAGATGAACAATTATTTATAAGATTCTCTTCTCTACATATGGAACATATTTTGATATGATCCAAAGGGAATCGCTTCAGTGGATGATTTCTTGTGCATTTTTGGCAAAAGGTTGTTAATGCTAGTTCTGCCTCCTTTTTATTTTCTTGCAAGGTATCTAGTTGGGAGCAGTGTGTTCAGTATATGATTTTTTAAGTTCTCTAACATGTTTTAAATTTATAATATAATGAATCCTCCACCAACAGTCCTAGTGATCCTAGACAACATATCTTGGGATTCTCTACCAGTCTTCGAAGTTCCTTGTGAATATTCCCAATAGAGTTCCCCAATTTCATCCTAATTTTGCTGTGAATCAGGTTGAGGAGTTCTATATAGTCATGTTTTATCCCTTGCACTAATAAGACACAAAATATCTCTAGAGCCAAGTCTCCTTGCCTTACTCTTTGCAAATTGTAGAAAAATATCTCAACATAGTCTTCAAGTTTTTTTTTTCATCTTCGCATTGGATCATTTAGAAGAGTTCTTCTCTTTGCTCCTTGTCCTCGTAATAATCTTAATATTTTTCCAAGAATTTATTTTTCAATTGCGCTCATGTCTTGATGCTATATTTACCCAAGACCATGAACCAATTTAGTGCAATGCCTTTAAGGGTAACAAGAAAGAGTTTCAACTTTTGCATGTCAGAGACATAGTTGCAGCTTCTATAAAACACATTGAACTCGAATAGAAAGGTGTCAGGGTCTTTTTGTAAGAGACCATAAAATTTTGGGGAGATTGAGAGTGGAATATTTTTCATCTAATTGGTCTACTCATTTGATTCTCTAACGGGGAATCCAAAGGAAGAGGATTGCTCCTCCTTAACTTCATGGGCCGTTTCTTCTAAAAACCTATCTTCCTCCTCCAAGGGTGCATTGTGATATCTAGGAAAAAAAAATAAGCTCTATGTGGATTTACTTGTTGAGAAAATATTTTGGGAACAAAGCTTCTATTGGGACAATAGATGGAAGCTTCACAAATTTAGATTCTACTTCAAATAATTCAGATTTATGTTTTTCTAGTGAATGTCCTATAGGAGTCAAATAATGTGGTTGGTTGTGCCATTTTTAGTTATGACCAACATTGTTAGTTTGAGGGAGAGTTTTGAAAAATCTACCAAGTTGATCTCTACTCCTAGGAATATAACAAGTCATTTTATCAAAAACAAATTGCTGAAAAATAAAAATTAGAAGATAAGTTAATTAGACCTATCTTAAAAGACAAAAATCGTAAAGAATCTAGATAACAAGAATTAAAATCATGCAATAACTAAAGAGATCAATCAACACAGCAAACATTGTACTATTTATAGTTCCTTGACAATGATGCCAAAAGGATGCACCTTTTAATTAAATTTCTAATTGCTTAGAGAGACAAACAAAAGGTTGTTCATTTAATTGTCAACTTGGGGTTCATAGGGGAACTTGCAAATTGTCATGCACCATATATGCTAGTACAATCATGTATGTGTCTAAAGTTGTAGTAAATAAATTCAAGATATAAATATTCTTTCTAAATCACACCACACTTACAAGAATGTAAAGTCATGTTATATAATCTTTGTTACTAGAAAGTAAATTGCAAGAAAGTATATCACTCCTGCAGGAAAGTTAATCACACCAACATATAAAGGTGACTTGCTCAAGTATTAAGATGATCTTAGTTGTTGTAACTAATATGCAATTACATATGTAATGAGATGCATTCAATCACAAACCATTAATTCAAAATTACTTGTAAAGAATGTTAGAATATTCACCAATATTGAGAGGGCAGGTGAATCAATATTAGACACCTTTTACCATTTTAAAAATATAATGTAAACATTAACAATTAATAATACCATTAAACGAAACATAACATCACACACTATACACAAGATATTTATACGTGGAAACCCAAATAGGAGAAAACCACAAAAAAATGTTAATATATGTCTCAAGATTACATCAATTGGAAGCATCGACTTCCAAGGTTCTCCAACAACAACTGGAAGGAGGCACCAACCCCCTGGTTTTATCAACTCTGGCTAAAGGGATGCACCAACACCCTACAAGCACCAACTTGTTTCCCTATCACCACCCTTTTCACCTTGAAATGTTATTAGGATCCAACCTAAAGGAGACTTTAATATCTACCTTGCACCACCATGTTGTTGAAAAATGTGTAACTAGGTTCAGTCTTCATAAGTATGAAATGTATTATTGTAAATATAAAATGAAAGAAAAATTAAATTATTATTATTATTGTAGCATGGGTTTCATGCTCAAGTTTTTTTATTTTATAGGTCAAGCACCCATTGAGTGCTTCTAGGGTTTGTCCTAGGTATAACAGTCATTGTCATATATTGAAGACCCTATGGGCAGATTGTAATGTATAAAGAAAAAATTATTTTGTCTTTAAAGTGTCAAAATAACTCCAAGATCAAGTCGGCCTAAATGAAGAGCCATGTACAACCTTGAAGAAGCCTATATATAAGAGGAACTCATCCTCCATTTGCATCACTCACTCACTCATATCTTATGCGAAGAAGGAGAAGAAGAATAAGTCAAGATGAAAGTGTGAATAAGAGGAAGTCGAAGTTTCTGGGCCTTATCTATTCTTCTCAGAAGGTCGAAGTTAGGCTTTTTCTGTGCTGGATCTTTTAGGATTCGATTTTTAAGAAGAAGAGAAGGGAAGGTAAGCAAAGGTCTCTCAGGGAACTCTACTAGCCCTAGGACTCAATTCAAGGCAAGAGAAGTCAAGAGGAAGGCTATTAGAGGGAGATCGAAGTCTGCTAGAGGAGTAGTAGCAGTTGTAGCAGTTGTTGGAGAGCATAATTTTTGGATCTACTGGGAGGTTGAAGATATTGCAACTGGAGGCTGTGGTAGATTTAATCTTGGAGGGAATTTGTATGAGTCTAGGTCATGGTATTTGCCAATTGAAAGATCTGAAAGATAAAGAAGAGATTTACGAGTTTTCCCCTCAAGAGGAGGGGTTTTGGCCCTAACTTGCAACCTATATACTATGTCACTGTTCTTACTATTTTGGTAGCTGTTTGATGTATTACACATTGGAATAATAACAAACAAAGATAATAAGTAAAAATGTAACACAAATAGTTATCAAGTTAAGAGAATTAACATATTCATTTCCCTATTGAATTCTCAAGATGGTATTAGAGCTTTGGTTCTCTAAGGTCATCATGAATATCTCATCTACAATGAAGAAGTTCATCAAGAATATTGCAAGCCATCTCAAGAAAGGTATCAAGGAAGCATGGAGTCTCTTATTGTATTCAAAGAAGGCATCAATCAATGAAAGGTATGAAGGTCTCTTTTCGACTCTCTCTGGTACATTCCAAGACGAAAACATCTGCGTAATTGATAGTGGTGCATCAAGGCACATGATTGGTCACTCCAAGTAATTGAAGACCTTATCAAAAGGAAAAGACACTTACTCTATGGAACTTGGAGACAACAAAATCTATTCGGTGAAGGGAATTAGATCAACTTACATAAAACTCAAGGATGGAAGCAACATCCACCTCAACAACTATATTCTATGTGTTCCAAGTTTGCACAAAAATTTACTTTCTATTTATAGTTTAGAAGATAAAGGAGATAGAGTAGCATTCATTGATGGAAAGGTAGTTGTTTGGGGAAAGGACTCAAGCATAGATCAAGCTAAAGTTATTGGTGTCCGAGAAGGAAGGCTTTACAGATTAATATCTCCTATAAACCAAACCCTAGTTCACACTGAGATTAGTCCATGTAAACTTTGGCATCAAAGGTTTGGTAATATACCTTTCAAAATTCTTCCAACTTTAAATTCCATAGTAGATGGAATCCCAAATCTAATGGAAGACCATGAAGGTGTTTGCAAGGGATGTGCATTGGGTAAGAATACCAAGAGACTATTTGGACGCAGTGCTTCTCGGTCGAAAGAAATCTTGGATCTTATTCACTCTGATGTATGTGGCCCTATGAATCCAAAATCACTTGGAGTCCATCTAAACTATGTCACATTCATTGATGATAATTCAAGAAAGACCTAGGTTTACTTAATGAAAACCAAGGATGAAGTATTTACAAAATTTCAAGAATTCAAAGCTGAAATGGAGAACCTTATAGAAAGAAGAATCAAGATACTAAGATCTAATAATGGAGGATAATATACAACTAAAAAGATTATAGTATTCTGTAAGGAGTCTGGGATTAAGAGGGAGCTGATAGTCCCATACAATCCCAAACAAAATGGACTCGCGGAAGGAAAGAATAGACCCATTGAAGAAAGTGTAAAATAAATGTTACACGATCAAGATCTACCTAAGTATCTATGGGGAGAGGCAACCAAGACAACGATCTACATTCAAAATTGATGTCCTCACATATCTCTAGATAAGAAGACTCCGGAAGAAGTGTTCACTGGGAAGAAGCCATCTGTAGATCATCTCCAAATCTTTGGGTGTCCTGTGCATATTCATATACCAAACGACAAAAGTGTAACAACCCAGGTAAAAATTACATGTAAAAATATATAAATACCATGGATGATGGGACTCGTATTCCAAGCTAAATGTTGGGTAAGACATCCTAGGGGGTGTTCACTTGATTGTTTATGGCTAAGGAAGTGGCTAAAGCTTTGGAAAGGAAAAATGGAATTATTGGCATTTTATTTATGAAAATAATGGAAATTAGGAGAAGAGGAAGATGAAAGGTCATAGGTTGCATGTGAGGAGGAAAATGAAGGAAAATAATGGAAAATGAAGAAAATAGAGGCCTCATTGATAAAAAGGCTTTTGAGGATCAGTTGGAAAGCTTGATCAGTTCAATTTTGGATCTCTCTCATTATTCTCTCTCTCTCTCTCACTCTTGGATACTTAGAGTTTTCTTGGAGCAATTTGGAATTGGAGCAAGAAAGGAAAAGAAGGCAAGAGGAAGCAAAGATCAAGCATGGAAAGGCAGGATCAAGAAACCACAACAGGCTTCATTATAGGCATCGACTTGCATGTGTATTTTCCTTGCTATATTTGGTATGCATGGGATTTCATGTGTTTCTTTTCTACCATGGTATGGGTTTTTCTAGGTGTGACAATATTTTTAGCCTAGACTTGCCATTTCCTGATAGCTTTGACAAGATGGGTTCTCTCATTTGGTTTATGTGGGATGGCCGATTGGATTCGAAGCTGAGTGGGGTGGATCTCTGAATTGACAAACACATGGTCTGAGTGGTCCCTAAACTAGACTGAGGATCATGAAGCCAATGACCTAGTAACCCCTGAACTAAACTGTGGGTTGCAGTAAAGCCAGATTGTGTGCCCTAATGGGCATAGAAATACTTATCGGTGAATGGCGGGATATATGGTAAAGCCAAGAGGTGGATTTTCTCTCTATTGGGGCTAGTGGTCCCTGGATGGGATGCAAAGTAAAGCCCAGAGAGTATTTCTTGGTGTAGGGCCTAGTGATCCCTGGATCAGACTATGGATGCATAGTAAAGCCTGAGAGACTAGGAGGCACTCAAATTCCTCACGATGTAGGTGGAGAACTCCAGCGACATCCACGTTAATTAGTGTTTTCAATGTGTTATATGAGTCCCACATTCATGCTTGGAATATGACACGGGGGTGATTGGATAAAGAGAGACTTGGCTCAACAATCTATGGTTAGGTGGAACTTGGTAGTCCCATCTCTAGTTGGTTCATTGCATTCATTAATGAGAAATTCATTCCCTTGATTTTCATTTGTAAATGTATTGATGTATATGTGGATTTTGATGGATGATATGTTTATGGTATTTCTATTCTTATTATGCTCGTTATATGTATATTTTATGACAACAACTATGTATGGCTCTTAGCATATTTTTACTTGTATATGAACGGATAATGTGTCTATGACCTAATAGAGGATAATGCAACAATTAACATGAGGGAACAATGGTTCATAGCAATTATCAGATAAGTATGAGATACCTGCACTTAATTCTATTGTTTACACCTGTAGGTTAAATGTTGATGACATGTTTGACGAAATGCCTGTCATGGCTAGTAGGGGTCTGGTTATGGTCTTGTTTAGTTTATTGCTTTTGCATCATTATTTCCCTGTATTTTTATTGATTCTAAGCTATCACTCCATTCTGGCTCTGGGCCTGAAAAAGTGGCTTAAATCCCAAGGTCACTGGCATAGGACTGGAAATTTTAGACCCTGCTCACTGGCAAGAAAGCTTGTGAGAGTGACTTTGGGTTGCTAGTCGCTCCCTTTCTCATAGAATGAGAGCGACTATGGCTTAAGAGATCTAGAATAATAGTGGGACCCATGGATAGGTTGTTTGAGTGGATGACTTGTCTCTTGAGGGTTCCATTGATTATGTTAGATGACTGTGTGTGATGTTCCATCGATTACACTCCCTTAAGGTCACATAGGAGGCCAAATTTGATTATAATAGCCTCTCGTCTCATGTTTACCCCGGTTCGAATGGTTTCTTGGGTCAATGTGGAAGGATGGTGTTACAGAGTGGTATTAGAGTATGGTTCAACTCTAAGACTGGATGGGTGGTGTGTGTTGGTCATACATGCATGTCAGTTGCATGTGTGTATCTTACACTTGCATTCCATGTGCTTTTTGCATTGCATAATGTTGATCATGGTTGTAGTAAGGGTTTCACGAGGAACTTGATGTTGATTTTGGTGCAATGCATCATCATGAGTATATGACTGGTTACATATTGTTATATGATGCTTACATGTTGTTATATGTCGCTTGATTACATCCTTGTATGTTAGGTTACATTCTTGTATGTTTGATTACATGTATCAATCTTGTAGGTTGGTTACAAGTATTGATCACTTATGCTTCACTACATGCGTTCATGTGTATGTGTAGTTGATTATGCATTGCTTATGCATGTTGATGGTTGCTTGTGGAAATGTGTACAATGGAGTAATGGTTTTTGTCATGCATGAGGTCATGGTTTGTGAAGTTGATATGGTCATGCATTGATGACTGGAATCTAGCTAAAATAATGTGTATATGGTTTGGTACTTGTGTTATATGTCTATATGCAGTTGTTATGCATGTATGGTCTTGGTTATAATATGCATGAATAGTAGGCCAAACATGCCTTGTGAAGTCGTGGTATTATGTCATCATGGTGCTATTGGTATGTTATGATGTTAATGTGTTGAATGAGGTAAAGTAAGAGATGCAGATCATCAAAGTGAAGTTGCAACATTGGACCTTGAGGCAAGAGCATGTCGTCATATAGGTGTGTATGTTGGGCATTTAGGTATGTAGGTTAAGGATTGTTATATACACTAGGTTTATGTACATGTATTTTTATGTTATGGTTACGTACATGATATATGATAGTTGATTAGCATAGTCATATGCATAAGAGTCAAATAGTCAAGAATGATGGTAACTAATGGTTTTATGCATTGATATTGTTGTTTTATGTTAGATAACTTGATGATTAGGGTTATTTCATTGAGATATTGATGTTATAAGTATTGTGTTAACCTAGTTTGACCTATGCATATGGTTATGGTTGCGATATTCAAGTATGAGCCGACATATTTGTGATATGGTTTTGTACTAATATAGATTGATCGTACATATGTGATTGTTATGCTTGAACAAAAAATGCTTATGAGCTTATGATATGAACATGTTAGTTAGTTACTAGTATGGATATCATGATTTATGTTTGAGTTGATATGTTGTGAAGTTATATCATGCTAATCTAGATTGATTGTGTAGACATGATAGCCTCCCCTGAGATACGGTAAGGTATGAGCTTGCTTATGTCATATACCTTTTTCTTGACTGTTTGATTATGACATCTATTTGGTGTTTGAGTGTTTGGTGCCTATTATGTTGTCTAGTTGATTTATTTGACATGGTGCGTTCATAGCTTGCTTGAATGTTTGATTAATTGCATGATATGAGTATGAGTCTATGAGGTTTCATGAAGAAATGATCTTGTTTTAAGATGATTGTACTAATGCATATGTGTCGAGACAGATGATATGTACTTGAGTGTAGTAGGTGACAGTTGTAGCACTATGTCTAATGACTATGAGTTGACTATGGATTATGACATGATTGTTAGTCTTGGTAAGGGTTGATTTCAAATTGATATATATGATTGTCTTAATGTTTGGAACATGTGGTTGACATGTGTGAGAAGTTGCAAGAAACATGCTTGGTATTAGTGTGACAAGGTAATAGTTGATGTGTTTATATAACTAACAGTTGGGTGATGTGACAATGCATAGTAAGCCTCGATTGCAACAAGGTAAAAAGGGAAAAAGAAAGGAATTGGGCAAGAATTCCTTTGGCTATGTTTGGAAACCCTAATTCAAAACAAATGAGTTCTTTGCATACAAGGATTCTTCTTAACCTTGATCTCGTCTGACATTATGTGGATATGTGCTAGATTCATGAACATGTACTTGACAGGTATATTAGCTAGTATTTAGTTACAAGTGGATCCATCAAAGGATTGGAGTCCCTTGAGAGATGGCGTGGATGTGTTCAGTTGCAAGCAATGTGTTTAGAACAACAAGGTAAGGTAACTAGTATGTCATTATGTTGATTTATGCACTAACAATTATGTGTTTATGATAATATGATGCAGGGGATTGCATGGCAAGGAAACTGCCATGAAATTATGAAGAAGGCTCAGGTTGATATTTCCTTGGGAACCATGGGGATTGAGTCATGGTGTCTGCTGTTAGTCACGTGCTTTTGATATTTGTGATTTGTTTACTCTTGATTTTTAGTTTTGTTATGTCTAGTGCATGATCATGCCACTTTGTTTGTGGGGTCATGTTGTTACTGATTTTCATGGTTTTCTTCTTGTTTTCATTTTTTCTTGTCTTTTATGTTTTGAGTATCTTGGGAATTGGTTGAGAAAGAGGAAAGTTAATTGAGCTTGGGGAGAGATTTGTGGTACCCAACAAGTAATGTAAGACTTAGATGACGCTATGTGCATGAGTAAGCACAATGGAAGGTAAGACTATGACAATCAGTTGGACTGGTTGGGCCATAGTGGTAAATGGACGGTGGTAGTACAAACATGTGAAAGGTAACTAGAAAAGGTAAAGTAAATGGATATGAGGTGTGAGATGCCTTGGCTATGTTGGGAATGATTGTTATCAATGTTGTGCATGTTGTGTGTGAATAAAGGAATTTCTCTTAACCTTGGCCTTATGTTATCTAGTAATTATGTTATGAACATGATTATGCTGATGTTTATATATGTATACATGCATTTGTGTATGTATGTCATTGTCTGATAGGATGATGATTGTTTTATGCTAATGATTATATATGCATGCATGTATGTATCAGTGTCACTGTTTGACAGGGTTGTCAGGGATCATTCTTGTGGAGGAATGATTGCTTATACAGGTGAATGACATGACAAGGTTTATGGTCTTATGAAGGATCAATTAGGAAGAGTAGCCATGAGAATATATGAGGTCAATATCATGTGGTTATGAGTTGATATTATGTGATTATATTGTTTCTATATTATGGAAAGTTTATACCAAGGAATACATTAGCGGAATGAAAGCAGCATGGTCTGTGGCATGCTAGGACAAGCATGGATAAGATGCTGGAAGCAAGGTTGCTTGGTAGAGGTAGTGTGGTTTCGGATGTGTGGTATTACTGTGGTGCATATTTCATACATGTTGTAGATGTTGCGTCTATGATGATTGTGCGCATGCATTATTGTGCATATGTAGTGTGTGTACATGTTGTTTATGCAATATTATGTACAGGGTGTTAGTACCAGATAGTGTTGTATGAATGTTGCATATTCAGTGCTGGGTATATATGGTTCCATGTACATGTTGGATATCAGTGCTGTGTACATATTGTACTGTGTGCATGATGGATATGCGGTGCTGTATGCATATGGTGCTCTACACGTGTTGGATATGCGGTGCTATGTACTTATGGTGTGGGGTGCATGATTGTACAAGTGGTGTTGTGTGCATGTGGTGCTGTGTACATGTTGTACAAGTGGCGTTGTGTGCAAGTGGTGTTCTGTACATGTCGTGCATGTGATGTTGTGTACATGTGGTGTTGCGTAAATGTCGTGCATGTGGTACTATGTACATATGGTATTGTGTACACATTGTACAAGTGGTGTAGTGTACATGTGGCATTGTGTACACATTGTGCAAGTGGCGCCATGTACATGTGATGTTGTGCACACGTTGTGCAGGTGGTGCGGTGTATAGGTGGTACTGTGTACATGTTGTACATATGGTACTGGTGCATGTGTGGTATTTTGTGCATGTCATACATGCTGTGTTGAGGGCATGTGGTACTAGGTATGTGCATTGTGTAGGTGCATGTATTATGTGGTGTTGTACATCGGGCGTAGATGTATTGTGTTGTGTTTTACGCCAGGTGTACGTGTATGTATTATGTTATGCACTGGATGTAGGCGTAAGTATTGTATCGTATACACTGGGTGTAGGTGTATGTGTTGTATGTCAACTGTAGGTGCATGTATTACATGGAGTTGTATGTTTTGTGTGGTCATATGTGTGTGATGCACAATATGTATATATGCACGTGGTTGAGGAGAAGGCACTAAGTGTTTTTCGGGTGTGGCAATTGATCTGTTCTACGTATAAAATAAGAACAAAGGTAGAAGCTAAGGATTGATGAAAGGATAAGTATCAACATTTTATTTCAGTTTTATTATGCATGTGATTTATGATTATGGTATATATGGTTATATGTGATTTATGATTCTGGTTTATGATGGTTACATGTCATTTATGATTTTGATCTATGATGATTATGTATTGAGCTAACCTAATGTGATATTTCTATACATGTTGACTTGGTCAAATATGATAATTTGACTTGTTGTGACACGAAGAAAACAAGATTACAAGTGTACCTTATTGACAAGCTACCAATGAGGTATGATGTGAATTTATTTCAATTTATTTTGAATCTAATGGAAGTTACATGCTTGGTACAGGAAAGCATGAACATGCCTGGTTGAGTGGCCAAAACCGATTGCAAATATTAGCAGCAACAACAAAATAAATTGGAACATGCTATAGTATGATGGTAAATCACTTCAGGATCAGGGCCATTGTGGGACACTGGTACCCAATAGTGTCCATTGCTTTCCATGAGCATGCTATGATCGGTATCATGGTTTGAGGCAAGGATATGCCTTGGGTATTGTATCTTCTGATGCAAGGAAGCCTTGCCAAAGGATGGACTACCCGAGATGGGGGTGCCAATGGAAATTGGAAGGTGAGTGACTACACGGAAGGGGTGACTGAATTGCTTGAGGGATTGTGTAACAGAGAAGGGAAGGTCAAGATGGAATTTTTTTGGTCATTAGCATTGTCTGATGGAATCAGGTGCACATTGGGAGTGTGCCCTAGAACAATGGTCGGTAACTATTCGCTGAGAGGACAAGTGGTATAGGATTGTAGCGCTGGACATTGGATGCAGATTTGACTTCCTGGGAAGGAGGTGAATCCTAGTTTTACTTTGAGGGTGGAGGTGTGAGCGTCTCGATTCCCTTATTGGTTGATATAGGCACCATATTATTGTATTTGCTAGTTTAGCCGATCTGCATATGTGTATATGTGGTTATTGTAAATACTACAATGAGTTGTGTTATAAAGCTCTAGTACGCGATATGGTTGTTATCTGGTCATGTTGTTATGTTTTAGCAGATGGCCATTGTAAATAATGCAACAAGCTATGTTATAAATATATATGGACAATATGTTTTGTTTTCGGTAGTCTTGTTGGTTATATGTGTCATTGAACACCGAGGATGGTGTTCCCCCAAGGGGGAGGGTTTTGTAACAACCCTGGTAAAAATTGCATGTAAAAATATATAAACACCACGGATTATGGGACACGTATTCCAAGCTAAATGTTGGGCAAGACATCCTAGGGGGTGTTCACTTGATTGTTTATGGCTAAGGAAATTGGCAAAGGAAATGGATTTGGAAAGGAAAAATGGCATTATTGGCATTTTATTTATGAAAATAATGGAAATTAGGAGAAAAGGAAGATGAAAGTTCACATGTTGTATGTGAGGAGGAAATGAAGAAAATAGATGCCTCACTGATAAAAAGGCTTATGAGGATCAGTTGGCAAGCTTAATCAGTTCAGTTTTGGATCTCTCTCATTATTCTCTCTCTCTCACTCACTCTTGGAAACTTAGAGTTTTCTTGGAGCACTTTCGCATTGGAGCAAGAAAGGAAAATAAGGCAAGAGGAAGAAAAGATCAAGTAGGGAAAGGCAAGATCAAGTAGTAATAACATGCTTCATTGTAGGTATCGACTTGCATGTGTATTTTCCTTGCTATATTTGTCATGCATGGGATTTCATGTGTTTCTTTTCTACCATGGCATGGATTTTTCCAGGTGTGAAAGTATTTTCAGCCTAGCCTTGCCATTTCTTGATAGCTTTGATGAGATGGGTTCTCTCATTCAGTTTATGTGGGATTCCCAGATTGGATACGAAGCTGGGTGGGGTGGATCTACAAATTGACAAAGACATGGTCTGAGTGGTCCCTGAACCAGACTAAGGATCACGAAGCCACTGGCCTAGTAACCCAAGAACCAGACTATGGGTTGTGGTAAATCCAGATTGTGTGCCTCGATGGGTCTAGGAATTATTACCAGTGAATGGCGAGATATACGGTAAAGCCAAGAGGTGGATTTTATCTCTGTTGGGCCTAGTGGTCCCAGGATGGGATGCACAGTAAAGCCTAGAGAGTATCTCTCAGTGTAGGGCCTAGTAATCCCTAGATCGGACTGTGGATGCATGATAAAGCCTGAGAGACTAGGAGGCACTCAAATTCCTCATGGTTTAGGTGGAGCACTCCGGTGCCATCCATGTTGATTATTGTTTTCGATGTGTTCTGTGAATCCCAAATTCATGCTTGGAATATGGCATGAGGGTGATTGAATGAAGAGAGACTTGGCTTAACCAATCTATGGTTGGGTGGAAGTGGTAGTTCCATCTCTGGTTGGTTCATTGCATTCATTAATGAGAAATTCATTCCTTTGATTTTCATGTGTAAATGTATTGATGTATATGTGGTTTTTGATGACTGATATGATTATGGTCTTTCTATTCCTATTATGATGGTTATATGTATATTTCATGACAAAAACTATGTATGGCTCTCAACATGTTTTTACTTTTATATGAATGGATAATGTGTCTATGACCTAATATAGGATAATGCAACAATTGACATGAGGGAACAATGGTTCATAGCATTTCTCAAATAAGTATGAGATCCCTACACTTAATTATGTTGTTTACACCTGTAGGTTACATGTTGATGATGTGTTTGACGAAATGCCTGTCATGGCTAGTAGGGGTCTGGTTATGGTCTTGTTCATTTTATTGCTTTTACATCATTGTTTCCTTGTATTTTTACTGATTCTAAGCTATCACTCCATTCTGGGCAGTGGCCTAGGATCTAGGCTTGAAAAAGTGGCTTAAATCCTAGGGTCATGACACAAAACTGGCAATTTTGGACCCTAGTCGTTGGAAGACAAGCTTGTGAGAGTGAATTTGGGTTGCTGGTTGCTCCCTTGCCCATAGCATGAGAGCAACTATGGGCTAAGAGATCCAGAATAGCAATGGGACCTAGGGACAGGCTCTCTGAGTGGCTGACTTGTCTCTTGAGGGTTCTATTGATTATGTTGGATGACTGTTTGTGATGTTTCATTGATTCTACTTCCTTAAGGTCACATAGGAGGTCAAATATGATTATAGTAGCCTTTCATCTCATGTTTACCTCAGTTGGCATGGTTACTTGGGTGAATGTCAGAGGAAGGTGTTACAAAAGGAAAGAAGCTGGAACCTTATGGTATGAAGGGGTCTTTTGATGGGTATCATCAAAGGCCTATAGAATCTCTATGAGAGATGGAAATCACATTGAAGTTAATCATGATGTCATATTTGATGAGATTATAGCATTTAAGAAGTCAAAGTAACTTTCCATAGATTCTGATGACGAAGAACTTCTGATGTTTGAGGAAGATGTTGACAAGGAAGGAGAAGGATCACACCATGAAGAAGAAGGGCCAAGTGAACCTGTTCAAACCATGGTCACTCTTGAAACAAGGAAAAGATCTAATTGGTTGAAATCCACACTACTTGATGCAGAAGGTCACGTGACAACTCAAGGATCATTTAGAGAAATTAAGAGACCTAAGAAGTATTTTGGGTATGCTGCATACATGAAAAAATTTATAGAGGTAGAACCATCCACCTTTGAAGAGGTTGTATAAATCGAGAATGGAAGGATTCCATGAATGAAGAGTATCAATCTATAATGAAGAATGGAGTCTGGGAGATCATACCTAGGCCTGAAGACAAATCTGTTGTTACTTCCAAGTGGATCTATAAGATCAAGCATGTAGCTGATGGAAGTATAGATAAGTATAAAGCAATATTTGTGGCTAGAGGGTTCTCTTAACTTAAAGGCATCGATTATGAAGACAAATTTTCTCCAAAAATAAGGTATACGACAATTCAATCATTAGTCTCTCTGGCAGCATCAATGGGATGAAACATCTGCCAAATGGATGTCAAGATTATGTTTCTGAATGGCACTATAGATGAGGAAGTCTATACAAAACAACCATTGGATTTGAAGTCAAAGATAGGAAGGCATATGATTGCAGATTGAAGAAAGCATTATATAGCCTCAAGCAAGCACCAAGGGCATGGTATGCTAGAATGGATGCATACCAACAGAGAATAGGCTTCAAAACAAGTTCTGTTGACTAGAACCTTTATATTAAGGTTGTAAACAATGAAACTATAATTATTCTTTTGTATGTAAATGATCTTCTCTTGAAAGGTGTAGAAGGTCGAATTGAAGGATGTAACATGCAACTGGCAGTAGAATTTGACATGAAGGATCTTGGGATGATGCATTACTATTTGGGACTAGAAGTATGGCAAGGACCGAATGAAGTCTATTTGGGTCAAAGAAAGTAGGTGATAAAGATTCTAAAGAAGTTCAACATGATGGATTGTAAACCTATGACCACTGTAATGATCACAAACTTGAAGAGATTAAGGAGTTATGAATCAAGCCCTGTGAATCCTTCCAGGTATAGAAAAATTGTTGGCTCATTGATGTATTTGGTGAAAACTCGACCAAACATATTTTTTGTAGTAAATGTACTCAGTAAATTCCAAGTGGAGCCGAAGCATGATCATTGGATAGAAACAAAGCATATTCTAAGATATCTGTAAGGAACCATGAACTACTGTCTGAAATAAGATAGAGGGAATGATGCCCAATTGATTGGGTATACAGATTCCGATGAAGGAGGAAGTGAACATGATGGAAGAATCACTACGGGAGGATGTTTCAATTTAGGATCCTCCATGGTCTCATGGATGAGCAGAAAGAAAGACATTGTTCCTTTATGTTGAAATTAGCAACAAGAAATGATAAAAATAGAATCTAGAAATTCCACTTTAATTTGTCCTTGAATTAAACTGAGAATTAAAATCGAATTCTGTTCTTATAGCAACTTGTAAATAGTTAATTAACTTAATTAGCTTAGGAATTTTGAGTTGGAAGTCTTTTTGAAGTCATGTATATGTTCTCCCTATATTATAGGGGTCCAGGATGAGTTAATTGTGAGTTGTAATTAGATAACTCAGTTTACTGAGTTAAGTTAAGTTAAATTAGTTCCAAATTGTTTGAGGAACTAATAGTGAGTTAACAGTCAATTGGTGCACTAATGCATTAACTAGTGCTACTCTAATTAACTAAAGATTCCCTCATCAAAAACTCATGCATGTCGATTTTGAGAAAGACCCAGTTGAGACTAGAGTGCAGGGACAATGTACTATCAATTGCATAATTTTATGAGTTGTACAGATGGTGCATGTAATCAAGAACTGAACCTTGAAGGGATTGTATAGTTTTGAATGCACTAGTTTCACTTTAAGATGGGTTAATCAACCATAGGAATTGCGCAAGCATTTATGGACTTAAAGATTTGGAGAATTGGCTAAGTGTTGGCCAAGAGATTGCTTGTGAGTTGAGTATTGATTATATTGAGTGCTGGGATTGTTCTTGTGAGAATAAGCATTGTATTATCATCTTGGATTTTTTATTAATGCAATATAGATAGTTGGGGTTTTGAGATGTGCCTTTCCCTGGGAAAACTTATTGTGTTATGTGCCATTGATTTATCTTCCTCTTGTCGATTGCTATTTTCATCGATCTTTATGGGCTTCTTTTGTAAAGAGTAGAAGTAGATTCTTGTACCGTGCTTTAGTAAATTGCATGAGCTTATTAATCTACATGATTTTCTACATGGTATCAAAGCTATATTTGTAGGAAATTTCTACATGGTATCGGAGCTGAGAACGGTATACTAGAAGAGATTTCGAAGTTTTAAATTTTGCGTTACAGGTGAAATTCGAATTTGCAATACATACTTCAGGATCATTTGATGACGTTCTAAGGTTTGTGGCTCAAGTATGCCTTGGATGGTAGCTCAAATTATATAGCCTAGAAGGACATGATGGAGGCCATGTTGGAGGATAATGGCTTGAAGGAATTCATTGATCAAGACATTCCTAAGCCATCAACATCGGATGCTCAGATTATGGCCGAATGGAAGAAGTGTGTGGTAAGGGCGAGGCGAATAATCCTTGAGAGAGTTCGAGACCACATTGTCTTGAGTCTCCTGGGAAGGAAACTCCACATGCTATGTGGAAAGCATTGAAGGAATTTTTCCAGAATAACAATGACCAAAGGAAGTTGGCACTAAAAGATAAACTTTGAAAAATCAAGATGGAGGCGGGCGACTCAATTCCAAATTACTTGACCAAGTTCACTCAATGTCGTGATGAACTTGGAAGTGTTGGAATCACGGTTGCCAAGATGATATGGTGACTCTTGCTCTTCTTGGACTCCCAAAGAGTTTGCATAGTTATTAGGACTTTGTCAATGGTTGGGAGAAGCTACCAGATTGGGAACGACTATGGTCAGATTTGATGCAGGAGGAGATCAGGAGGAACACCAGAGATGGGACCTCTTCCAAGGAAGTGGAAGAGGATTTTTCCTTAGCGAATAAGGCAAAGAAGGTGAAGGGAAAGATGTCCCAAGGAAAGGATGGTAGAAAGAAGTTTGACTTGACGAAAGTCAAGTTTTTCACTGTCACGAGCACGGGCACTATGCCAAGAACTGCCCACAAAAGAAAGCAAGCAAGAAGGAGATGACAATAGCAATAGTAGGTGAAGCTCTAGCTTCAAAATTCGAACTTGATTTCACTCTCATTACATGCATGACCAACATTGTCATGGGAATAAAGATCTCTTTAGTGATTTTGAGGAGAAAGACCTCAAGTAGAGCATAGAGTTTGGAGATGAGGAGAGGTATAGAGCTATCGAGATGGATACTGTTACCTTTCAGAGGGAGTCTGGCTCCCCTCTCAGGATCACATATGTGACGTATGTTCCAGGACTAAAGAAGAATCTTATTTCAATCGCGGTATTGGAAGACTATGGCTATGATGTGGTTTTTAGTAAGGGAAAGGTTTTCCTTAGACACATCACCATGGGATAGGTGAAATAGATCAGTGCACGGGTCAAGAACATGTATTCTCTTGAGGTTCAAGATGCATGCAAAGCCTTGAGGAGCAAGGAAAAGGTTAAAGACTTGGTGGTTGAGAGGGAGAGTAAATTACCTCTCAACATGCAGCCCTAGAAGAAGCCTCTGAAGCAGCTTCAGGAAGTTGTGGAGTAGCCACAACTAGAGAAGTTGAGAGGAGACCGAGTGGAGAGATCCACTCAAGTAGAGAAGAAGAAATCTCAGAAGTAGTCTCAGACAATTGTGGAGTAGCTACAATTGGAGAAGCATAGAGGAGACCAAGTGGAGGCATCCACTCATGCAGAGACCTCCAGTAGGGGGAAATTTTGAGCCAAGTAGGCGGAGGGATCACATGCAGCCATACCTCTAGGTGTGAGGTGGGGCGATGAGAAGTGATAGTCCCAAGAGGGCTGAAATTGGGTAGGGTCCATTAAGAGGTTTTATCTCATGGATTGTCCTTGCTACGGGAGCCCAAAGCACATAATAGTAGGAGGAATCAGTGGGATTGATGCAGTCAAAGATTAGAGTGACAAAGGCTAGAGCAGTCAGATACTGAAGAGCATAGAGAAGGGTTGACAATAGTGCAGAAAGGAAGAGTAAAAAAAACGCAAAGTTTTTAGTTGACAGAGGCAATAGAAGTTAGAGACTTTGATGATAGAGGCATCATTCTGATTCAGGTTGGATGTTTTTTGTTTCTGGAGTTGCTAGAGCAACAACACTAGAGATAAGTGTTGCATGCAGAACATTCCAAAGGTTCATGATCGGGATCGAGTTGAATTCATTTCTTGTTGAGAGGGAGTGTTGAAAATAACAACAAGAAATGATAAAAATAGAATCCAGAAATTCCAGTTTAATTTGTCCTTGAATTAAACTGAGAATTAAAATCGAATTCTATTCTCATAGCAACTTGTAAATAGTTAATTAAGTTTAATTAACTTAATTAGCTTAGGAATTTCGAGTTGGAAGTCTTTCTGAAGTCATGTATATGTTCTCCCTATATTATAGGGGTCTAGGATGAGTTAATTGTGAGTTGTAATTAGATAACTCAGTTTACTGAGTTAAGTTCAGTTAAATTAGTTCCAAACTATTTCAGGAAGTAATAGTGATTTAATAGTTAGTTGGTGCACTAATGCATTAACAAGTGCTACTCCAGTTAATTGAAGATTCCCTCATCAGAAACTCATGCATGTCGATTCTGAGAAAGACCTAGTTGAGACTAGAGTGCAAGGACAATGTAATATCAGTTGTATTATTTTCTGAGTTGTACAGATGGTGCATGCAATCAGGAACTGAACCTTGAATGGATTGTGCAGTTTTGGATGCACTCGTTTCTCTTTAAGATGGGCTAATCAACCATAGGAATTGTGCAAGGAAATAGGGACTTGGAGAGCTAGAGAATTGGCTAAGTGTTGGCTAGGAGCTTGCTTTTGAGTTGAGGATTGATTATATTGAGTGCTGGGATTGTTCTTGTGAGAAAAAGAATTATGTTGTGTGTGGAGCATGATTGTTCAGAGGTCTTTGTTTCAGCCGGATGTATACCCCAGGAAGTTTGTACACCCCTCCACGCGAGGGGGTGCAAGGGGACTTGTCCCCCCCGCGGGGGTCCGGGGGAGCCGATCCCCCCCGGCTGTGGGGTCTGGGAGTCAGCGGTCCCCCAGAGGGGGCTCGTGGGAAGCACCCCCGAAGCTAAAAACAAATGTAAAATTGCCTTGTAAAAGTATAGTAATTTCTAGTCAATCTGGGCCATTCATTAGGCAGATGATCTAACGGTAGAACTTATGTTTAGTTTAGGGTTTTTTTCCCTAGAAGGCAACCCCTCTCTTTGTATGAGGGCATTGTATTGGAGGCTGAGATATAGATGTGTATTCTGTGAGTGAGAAACAGAGAGGTGAGACTGTGAGAGAAAACAGAGGATATTACAGCAGATTTGCTATAGGTTGTGTCTCTTCATTTTGCTGGATAATAGAAAGGAAGGACTGGCTGTTCGGGGTGGACGTAGCCCAAACTGGGTGAACCACGTATATTTGTGTCTCTCTTGTTTTGTGCGTTTTCTGTGTTTATATTTCTGCAATATTTTATGTGTTCCATTGCTCCGTAATATATAATTTTCTAACAACTGGTATCAGAGTCGAAGGTCTATTTGGCTGATAAACTCACAGGAAAGAAGGGTTCTTGGTTCGAGTGGGAGCAATGGCGGAAGATGGTAAGTTTAGGGTCGAGAAATTTAACGGCCAAAACTTCTCGCTGTGGAAGATGCAGATGGAAGATTATTTGTATCAGAAAGATCTATACCTACCATTGGGTGGAAAAACAAAGATGCCGACGGGTATGAAAGACAAAGAATGGAACCTTCTCGATAGAAAGGCACTCAGAACAATACGGTTGTGCCTTGCTGCATCAATCGCCTTCAACATTTCGAAGGAAACCACAACAGAGGGTTTGATGCAGACGTTGTCGAAACTATATGAAAAACCCTCGGCCTCAAACAAGGTATTTCTTATGAAACGGTTATTTAATATGAATATGTCAGAAGGTGGATCTATTGCAAACCATTTAAATGATTTTAATACAGCTACAAGTCAGTTAAGTTCTGTAGGGGTAAACTTTGATGATGAAGTTAGAGCTTTGTTATTCTTGTGCTCATTACCAGAAAGTTGGAATGGTTTGGTAATGGCCATTAGTAACTCCGTTTCTGGATCTAGTACTTTAAAGTTTGATGATGTTGTCGGTGCTATCCTTAGCGAGGAAATGCAACGGAAAAGCTCCGGTGAGACATCAGGAAATGCTTTGAGTGCAGAGGCTAGAGGAAGAAAAATGGAAAGAGGAAAGAGCTCAGGATATCACAGTAAATCAAGGAAAGGCAGATCAAAGTCTAGATCGGGGATAGTGTGCTGGAAATGTGGAAAGAAAGGACACCTAAAGAAAGACTGTAGATCTCAGAAGGGAAAAGAAGGAGATGCACAACAAGAAAATAATCATGAAGCAAATGTGACAGGTGAGGTGTTACAAGATGCTTTGATTCTTTCTTTCGAAAATATTACTGATTCCTGGGTGGTAGATTCAGGGGCTTCATTCCATGCCACACCTGATAAGAAATACTTTCATGACTATGTTCAAGGAGATTTTGGACAAGTTCGTCTGGGTGATGATAAACCCTGTAAAATCGTTGGAATGGATAAGGTTCTTGTAAAACAGCAGAATGGAAACCAATGGCTATTAAAGGAGGTAAGGCATGTTCCAGATCTAAAGAAAAATCTGATTTCAACAGGGCAGTTAGGCGGTGAAGGTTGTGTGACAACTTTCACAGATAAAGCTTGGAAGGTCACCAAAGGAGCCTTGGTAATAGCAAAAGGCGAAAAGGCTGGTACATTGTATTTATGCAATGGTATTTCTAACTCTGTTAATGCTTTAACTTCCAAAGGAGCAGCTGCAGCATTATGGCATCATAGGCTCAGACACATGTGTGAAAAGGGGATGAAGATTCTTCACTCTAGGAATTTGTTGCCAGGCTTGAAGAATGTTGATTTGGACTTCTGTGAGAATTGCATTTATGGAAAACAAAAGAGAGTCATATTTCTCAGAGTGGGGAAAGAAAATAAGAATGAAAAATTAGAGCTTGTGCATACAGATGTATGGGGACCTGCTCAGGTATCATCTCTCAGTGGCTCTCGTTATTATGTTACTTTTATTGATGATACAACTAGAAAAACTTGGATTTATTGTATTAAGAATAAATCTGATGTATTTGATACTTTCAAGAAATGGAAAGCTTTGGTTGAGACTGAGACAGGAAAGAAATTGAAGTGTCTTAGATCAGACAATGGAGGTGAATATTGCAGTAAAGAGTTTGATAGGTATTGTTTAGAGCTTGGAATTCGCAGAGAGAAGACAGTTCCAAGAACACCACAAGAAAATGGTGTGTCAGAAAGGATGAACAGAACAATCATGGAGCGTGCAAGGTGCATGAGATTGCATGCAGGATTGCCTTTACAGTTTTGGGCAGATGCTGTAGATACTGTTGTTTATCTAATAAACAGAGGGCCTTCAAGTTCCTTGGATGGTGGTGTTCCGGAGGAAGCATGGACAGGTAAAAAGGTAAACTACTCCTTTTTAAAGCCTTTTGGTTGTGAGGCCTTTGTCCATATTGATAAAGAAAATAGAACAAAGCTTGAGGCAAAGTCAAAGAAATGTACCTTTATTGGATATGGTGTTAATGATTTTGGTTATCGCTTATATGATTACGAAAATCACAAAATCATTAGGAGCAGAGATGTAATATTCAATGAAAAGGTCTTGTATAAGAATCAGTTGCAGGAAAAGAAATAGGAAAAAGAAAACAAGGAATGCGCAGTTCTTGACGAAATCACTGAAAAGGTAAAGGTTCCTGAAAATAATAATAATCAACAACAACAACCACCACAACAGCAATAGGCACCCCAAACACCTAAAAGTGGTGTTAGAAGATCTACCAGGATAAGTAGACCCCCTGAACGATACTCTCCTTCATTATATTATTTATTATTGACTGATTCTGGTGAACCCGAATGTTATGAAGAAGCAATGCAGGTCGAAAGCAGGAAGAAGTGGGAGGTAGCCATGGAAGAAGAGATGGACTCCTTAATGCATAACCAGACTTGGGATTTAGTCAGGTTGCCTGCAGGAAAAACTACATTGAAGAATAAATGGGTTTATAGGTTGAAGGAAGAAGATGGAGGAAAACAGAGGTACAAAGCTAGACTTGTGGTGAAGGGGTTTGCACAGAAGAAAGGTATTGATTTTGATGAAATATTTTCTCCTATTGTTAAAATGACTTCAATCAGAACTATTTTAAGTCTTGTAGCAACTGAATATTTGCATCTTGAGCAATTAGATGTAAAGACAGCCTTTCTCCATGGGGATTTGGAGGAAGAGATATATATGTAGCAGCCACAAGGATATGAGGTGAAAGGGAAGGAGAAACTAGTGTGCAGGTTGAAGAAGAGCTTGTATGGCTTAAAATAGGCTCCAAGGTAGTGGTATCTAAAATTTGACAAGTTTATGTCTGAACAAGGTTATACTAGATGTCACTCTGATCATTGTGTTTATCTGAAAAAGCAAAATGATGGTAGCTATATTATATTGTTATTGTATGTGGATGACATGCTTGTTGCAGGATCTAACATGCAGGAAATAAATGTACTCAAAAGAAAATTGACAAATTCACTTGCAATGAAGGATTTGGGAGCTACAAAACAAATCCTTGGTATGAGAATAACTAGAGACAGGAAAAATCGTAAATTAACATTGTCTCAGAATGAGTACATACAAAAGGTGTTGAAAAGATTTAACATGCACAATGCAAAACCAGTTAGTACACCTTTTGCTAGCCATTTCAAACTTAGCAAGGAAATGTGCCCAAAGACCCAAGAAGACATGGATTATATGTCTAAAGTTCCATATGCATCAGCAATTGGAAGCTTAATGTATGCAATGGTCTACACAAGGCCTGATATTGCACATGCAGTGGGAGTTGTAAGCAGGTACATGAACAATCCAGGAAACGAACATTGGATGGCAGTGAAATGGATTCTCAGATATTTGAAAGGTACCACAAATAAAGCATTATGCTTTGGTGGTTCAAACATCTCCCTACAAGGATATGTTGATGCAGATATGGCAGGTGACAGAGATAACAGGAGGAGCACTACAAGATATGTATTTACTGTTGGAGGAACAGCTGTCAGCTGGGTTTCAAAAATCCAAAGTGTTGTTGCACTTTCAACAACAAAAGCAGAGTATGTTGCTGCTACAGAGGCTAGTAAAGAAATGATTTGGTTACAAAGGTTTATGGGTGAATTGGGTAAGGAGCATGATATGGGCACGTTATACGGTGATAGACAAAGTGCCATTCATCTTGCAAAGAACTCAACATTTCATTCTAGGACTAAACACATACAGCTCGAGTACCATTTCATACAATCAGTGTTGGAAGATGGAGAGTAGAAGCTGGAAAAGATACACACTAGCCAGAATCCTACAGATATGCTAACAAAAGTTGTAACCAGGGAGAAACTGAGAATATGCTCAGTTTCAATTGGTCTTCAAGGATGACAATGAAGATGAGAAACAACCAGGTCCAAAGAGGAGTCATTTTTCAGCAAATGAAGCAGCGGTGGAGTTTCTATAATCATTCTCCAAGTGGGAGATTGTTGTGTGTGGAGCATGATTGTTCAGAGGTCTTTGTTTCAGTCGGATGTATACCCCAGGAAGTTTGTACACCCCTCCACGCGGGGGGGACTTGTCCCCCCCACGGGGGTCCGGGGGGCTGATCCCCCCTGGTTGGGGGGTTCGGGGGTCAGCGGTCTCCCAACGGGGGCTCGGGGGCAGCGCCCCCGAAGCTAAAAACAAATGTAAAATTGCCTTGTGAAAGTATATTAATTTCTAGTCAATCTAGGCCATTCATTAGGCAGATGATCTTACGGTAGAACTTATGTTTAGTTTAGGGTTTTTTGCCCTAGAAGGCAACCCCTCTCTTTGTATGAGGGCATTGTATTGGAGGCTGAGATATAGATGTGTATTCTGTGAACGAGAAACAGAGAGGTGAGACTGTGAGATAAAACAGAGGATATTACAACGGATTTGCTGTAGGTTGTGTCTCTTCATTTTGCTGGATAATAGAAAGGAAGGACTGGCTGTTCAGGGTGGACGTAGCCCAAACTGGGTGAACCACGTATATCTGTGTCTCTCTTGTTTTGTGCGTTTTCTGTGTTTATATTTCTGCAATATTTTATGTGTTCCATTGTTTCATAATATATAATTTTCTAACACATTATATTATCATCTTGGATTTTTGATTAATGCAATATAGATAGTAGGGGTTTTGAGTTGTGGCTTTCCCCAGGAAAACTTATTATGTTATGTGCCATTGATTTATCTTCCTCTTGTAAATTATTGTTTTCATCGATCTTTATGGGCTTCCGCTGTAAAGAGTAGAAGTAGATTCTTGTCCCATGCTTTAGTAAATTTCATGAGCTTGTGAATCTATAGGATTTTCTACACTTTGAGTAGTGCTGAGGCTGAATATGTTGTAGCATGTGAAGTAAGCAGAGAAGTAGTTTGGTTAAGGAAGCTACTACCCAACTTGTTTGAAGGATCAATGAACCCTACAATGATACTTTGTGATAACACCAATTGTATTCGTTTGTCTAAGGATCCAATGTTTCATGGAAAGACAAATAATATCAACAACAAGTATCACTATATTCAAGAGCTGGTACAAAATGGTGTGTTGGAGCTACAATATATCTTTACTGATGAGCAAGTAGTTGAGATATTGATGAAATCACTTCAAAACAAGAAGTTTGTATACTTAAGGGATAAGCTTGGTTTGGTGGATTTTTCCTCCCTAATTGAGAGGGAGAGATAGACACAACATTGTTGTCTTCACTTGGGAATAAAGAATGGAGGATTGGGTAACCATATGGCATTCGATACCCTTTGAGAATGTGGTAGGGCATTCAAGACAAGAGTAGTCATGGACCGATATTCTTTGAGGATTATCTACCCACGATAAGAATAATCCAATGGGAGGTCATACTCTGTGAAAACCCGGGTGGGGTATGTACCTTGGGAGACAATGATGATGGCGTCTATATATATCATTGGTCTCGCCAGCATTGTGCTCTGATATTGTGGAGAGATAGAGCTGTTAGTCAAAGCCTTTCTATGTGACAATGCGGGTTAATATGATGCTAGACAAATGGATTACCAATCTGACTCTTCTTATAAGATCTCTTCAGATTGAGAATGACCATGTACCTCTTATGAATACCTCCATAGTTAAGAGGGAGTGTTGAAAAATGTGTAACTAGGTTCAGTATTCATAAGTATGAAATGTATTCTTCTAAATATAAAATTAAAAAGAAAAGAAATTATTATTATTATTTGAGCATGGGTTTCATGCTCAAGCTATTTTATTTTATAGGTCAAGCACCCACTGAGTGCTTCTAGGGTTTGTCATAGGTATAAGAATAATTTTCATATATTCAAGACCCTATAGGCACACTGTAAAGTGTAAAGAAAAAAATATTTTGTCTTTAAAGTGTCAAAATACCTCCAAGATCAAGTCGGCCTAATCAGATGTCAAGTCAGCCTAAATGAAGAGCCATGTCCAACCTTGAAGAAGCCTATATATAAGAGGAACTCATCCTCCATTTTCATCACTCACTCACTCATATCTTATGCAAAGAAGTAGAAGAAGAATTCAAGAAGGAAGTGAGAAGAAGAGGAAGTCGAAGTTTCTGGGCATTATCTATTCTTCTAGGTGTTATCACTCAGGTTTTCCCAAAAGTTGTAAGAAAGGGAAAGGAGGCCGAGGTAACCACAGACCAATATTTTAGATAAAAAATCTAGCCAATCTGTATCTAGAGAGGGCTCTCTCTTTATGATTTAGCTTTGTTTTCTAAAGGTATTAGGCTAGTTATGAAGTTCAAGAGTTTTGTTGAGTTTGGGTGGTGAGATTCAATAGAACAGAGAGGTAAGACAGAGTAGTTCAGTCCATTGGGCTAATGGAGTCAAAGAAGATGGCTTTTTGGATTTGGTTTCTTAACAAATGATGGTTTCACAGAGCAAGGTAGTCAAACAGGGAACAAATAAAGACTTGAAACAGATGGAATTGGCTCAAATGGGGTGAAGGGCAGTTGAGAATCCTTCAACCTATTTAAAGAGGGAAATTGGATGATTACTGATAAGGAGAAATTAAGTATTCTTTAACAAATAATCAACATGAAAGAATTAGGAAACAAGAGCAATTAAGATTTCACTGCTTATCCTAATTCTGAAGAAAACACAGAGAACAATAATGACTGAAAACAGAGTGCAATCAAGCATGTTCTGAAATTAATCCTTTCTTTATCATTCAGATTGTGAAACACAGATGATATAATAAACTAAGAAAACTTTAAAACACAAGATATAGAGGATTTATTGATCCAATGGTTGATTCAAGAAGTTTGTGACAAGTCCTCTGCTTCAATTCTTCATCCAGTAGGCCATGCAACAGTTGATTCCAATAGCTCTTTATTCCAAAAAATCAATATTAATACAAAGTCTAGGAATCCACCCACAATACTTCATTTGAGGCGGTATTTATGCAAAAAATTATACAACAAATATCTCAGTGAGATAATATCTAGGATGACTAAAAATAGTTTACAAAAAATAGAAACAGCTAGCCTTGAAAATAGGGAAAAGATGAACTGATGTTGTGCTGGTCCTGTTTTTGTTGAATGTGCTGGAGGCAGGCCCTAGGATTCGGCTTGCAGTTGCCTTCTTCAGTCACTCTGTGCTAGCTGCCACGTTCTTACTGATACTCCTTAACCCTGATCTGATACACTTTGTTTGTTTACTGATACACTTTGACCTGTTTTGACCCCTGTTCTACCTACTCTGGTAAATTGCTCAATCTGGTAAACAGCTCCATCTAGTAAACTGCTTCATCTGTGGTTGGGACATTGTAGGTTGTTCTGCGCCTAAAGATTGTTGAGAAGTTCTGGCAATGGATGTGCCAATATCTGATTGTTGAGAACGCTTAAATGGTACCGGTGTTGAAGAGGAAGACCGTACAATGCAGGTTGAGTGGCTGTTGCGGAGCTCAAGCTGTAGTTTTGCTGGTCAGGTGCCGGTTTGTAGCTGGACTGCTGGCTCGGAAGTTTGTTCTGCAGGAAGTGTAGTTTGTAGCAAACTATAGCAAAAATGGAATTTTATCCTTTTTATTTGACAAAATGAAGGTTTGGCGGGATTTTTTGATTTGATTGGGCAGATGACGTAAGTGGTACCGAAGTGACGTCAATGGGGTGGAGTGATGTCAGCAGAGGGTCGGATGACATCAACGGAGGGTCGCATGATGTCAGTGGATGACGTCAGTAGAAGGAAGTAAGCGGTTTTTCCCGCACCGCTTTTGGTGCTGGGTGGTTTTGGCGGAGGGTGAGCGAGCACGTTGGATGGGCGACGCGTGGCAGAAGTACGGTAGAAAACCGCCGGGCCCCCGCGAGTTAACGCTCAATGGTAAGAGGGGTCGTGATATCGATATAGACCATCGGATGAATGGGGGATGATCAAATGGCGGATGGGCGCTGGAGATGGCGGGGGGTTAACTTGTGGCGGGCCTGATGTATTTATAACTGCTTTAATCATTTCAGGCGCATTTTGATTGATCAGGGTTGGTTGTTAATTAACCCAGATGGTTAATTAATTCCATTACCGCGTGGTAGGGATGGTTTTTCAATAGACTTCGGATCAACTTATTAATCCTTGTTTAGACTGTGTTTAATGATCGTAATCGACCGGGGCGGGGTATTTGTAATATCAAGGTTTTTATTATATTTATATAATACGGGATGGGTAATAATTTATATGGGATTTATATAATAAAAGTTAGAGTTAATATGAAAATGAATCGAAATGAAAAGCGCCAAGTTTTATGTTAAAAATTTTTACATTAAAACTTAGGCTAAAGGGAAAAAAGGGTTTATATGAGAAATGCTTGCCATTTTCCTAAGTAAAATAGGGTTTTACTTAGGAGAATTTATGAAATGAGATGGATGGGAAGGAGTAGTTTATTAATGATATTAAGAACAGATCTTAATACTTTGGGGAAATTAGTGAAATCTTTTGGGAAAGTATGAAGGGGAGTTAGTTATTAAATCTTGTCTTGCTTGAGCTACTTCAAGTATAATGTTCGCCTTTGCACTTGTGATAGAGATAAAGATTAACACATTTAGAGACATAATCTATCACAAGTATCATTCTGCAACACCATCTACCTACCCTGCCTACTTTGGCCTAGCATTTTTTCTTCTTTATTTCAGGTGCACTTAGACTGGCAAACCCTTTTCAAGTTTCCTTTTCTTTTCATGGTAAGCCTACCTAAGTCTGCACTTATTACATCCAAGGGCTCAGATTTAACTGTTAAGTTCCTTTTTATTTACTCTATCTATCTACTTATCTGCCAAGATTAAATAGTTTGGTCAGATTTTATTATCTATCTCTAAAACAGGGAATTCAAATATAAACTAGCCAAGATTAAGCTGTTTGGCCATTCATCAATTGTGGCATAAATGAACAAGTTGCGCGCAATGCTTATTACAGAAAATAAAAAGTAGTGGCATTTTGGACTTGCACACTTTCCTGGTCTATTTTTGTTTGGGGTTCATTTCTTCTCAATTTTTGACCATTTTATTCTTTTTACTCTTTGATTTTTCTTTTAGGGTATACCCTCTTTACATTTTTTAAATTTTTTAATTTTTTGATAAAATGGAAAACCTTTGCAACAGGAAACGAATGAACATATTACAGAGCTCATCAAGTCAATCATGAAATATGACACCTATTGGTATAGGAGTATAACAGTGGCTCCACTTGGGGATGGCTTTTCCTGGTGGAAAGTCAAAAACAGCAGGTCAGGTGGCCTTCTAAATAACTTTTACTATGCTCTGAAATCTCCTTTAGCTGGTTGCTTTATTTGTATGTATGAAAGTACACTTGTGAAGCTTAGGGCCTTCTCTTTGGGCTTCAACTAGAGCAAGTTACTATCCAATCCAAACTTTGACATTATCAAGGATATAATATGTACATGTTAGAGTCAGAATACATGAAAAAACTAGATCAAAGTAATGTTTCAGCATTCGACCATTCACTGGTCCTCTTCTATTTTTGTACCATCCAGGGTCTTCAGAAAGTAAATATTGTTCCATTGCAATGCCTGGATAATAAATGGCCCTTTCCACAGGAAGTCAAACTTCCCATGTTTTCCTTTGTCTTCTCTCCTGGAATCCCACCTTAGAAATTTGTCTCCAAGGTAAAAGTCTTCTGCTTTGGTCCTTTTATCAAATATTTTCTTAAGTTTTTCTTGTAACACTTGGGACCTTTGGTGCACTTCTTCTCTGGTCTGCTACAAATGGATGGTCTGATTTACTCTCCTTTGAATGTCATTGGGTTCCACCTGAGCTTCTTGCAATAATTTCATTACAGGAACTCCTAAAGATGAAGGAAATACAACCTCCATGCCATAAAATAACTCATAAGGGATAGTTCCAATAGATCTTTTTGTAGTAAGTCTTTCTACCCATAGTGCATTTATGAGTTTCTTGTGCCACTTTTTCTTGTCTCTTCCAACAATTTCTTAGTAATATTAATCAGGCTTTTATTGGAAGATTCAGCTAGACCATTACCTTGACGGTAATAGGCTGTGGAATGGCCTAAAGTGATATGCTATTTGTTACAGAAATTTATCATTTTCTTAGATTTGAAGGCAACAGCATTATCGGTTATGATCTTTTCAGGACATCCAAACCTAGACAATATGTTGTTTTATAAGAATCTTATAATCACTGTATCGTTGGCTTGTCTAGAAGGAATGGCTTCTATCCATTTGGTGAAATAGTCTGTGGCAATGAGGATCCATTTATGTTGGCCAGAAGAGGAAGGATGGATTTCTCCAATGAAGTCCAAACGCCATTGTTGAAAGGGCTTTTCAATGGAAATTGGTCTCAAGGGTAAGGGTAACAGAAATTTTGACATTTATGGCAAGCAGTGACAGATTTCTTTACATCACCGAACAAGGTTGGCCAGTAAAATCCAGCCCTTAGGATTTTGTCTACAGTTGATTTCCAATAAAGGTGTCCACCGGAGTCCCCTGCATGAAATTGTTTGAGAACCTTGTCAGCTTCTTCTTTTATTAAACAATTCAATAGAATACCTTCATGATTTTTCCAAAAGAGAGCATTATCTAAAATACAGAATTTTGAAGCTTTCATCTTTAAAAACCTTTTCTTTGTTCTGGATAATCCTGGAGGAGCCTGCAGGTTTAATAATACATGAGTTATATCAGAATACCAAGGTGATTTTAAGAAGGCCTGGCTGATTTGTGGAGTCGCCATCTCTTGTTCATTATCCAGTTCATTAATATCTAGGGCTTGAAAGTTTGTTTCAGTCATGAGTTTAGCCAATCCCTGTCCTTTTATAAGCTTTGTAGGTTTTATTTCAATATCATACTCCAACATATTAGCTATCCATTTACCTCGTTTTCCTTCAATCCCATCCTGAGTCAGGATGTCTTTGACAACAGCATTTGGTACATAAGCTATTACATGGGAGTACAATATATAGACTCTGAAGTCTTTAATAGCTTTCATAAGTGCAAAAGCCTATTTTTCCATGATTTTGTAATTTAGAGGTGCATCTCTAAGTGCTTTACTGAAAAAGGCTAAGGGTTTTTCACATCCTTGATCATCTTTTTGCAATAAAACAACTGCTATAGTGTGTTCTGATGCAAATGAAAAAATTATGAAGTCTCTATCGAACTTTGGACTTGTAAGGACTAGTGTTCTGGTCAAAGCCATTTTAATTTCTTCAAATGCTTGTTTAGCTTCTACTGTCTGTTTAACCTTTGAATCCTTTTTTAACATATTGTTCAGCAATCTACTTAATTCAGCCAAATCAAATATGAATCTTCTTAAAAAGTTAATCTTTCCTAGGAAAGCTTGAAGTTCTTTGACATCTCTGGGGTGGGGTATTTGCAGAATGGCTTCTATTCTAGCAAGATCAATTCTGATGCCATCTTTGGAGATGATATGGCCTAACAGTTTTCCTTCCTCTAAACCAAACATGGATTTTCTAGGATTTAATGAAATACCATATTTTCTGCATTTTAAAAACACTTGTCTGAGATGATCTAAATGTTGCTGATTTGATTTGGAAAATACAGTGAGATCATCTAGATATATAACCAGAAAAATCATGAATTTCTTTTGCAAAAGCTATGTCCATTGCTCGTTGAAAGGTTGCCCCTGCATTCTTAAGTCCGAATGGAATTTTAACATATTTGAATGTACCCCATGGTGTTGTAAATGCAGTCTTTTCTTGGTCATCAGGATGAACCAGAATCTGATTATAACCTGAAAACCCATCCAAAAGTGAAATCCTAGAACCACCTACTACCCTTTGTAAAATATGATCCATCTTAGGTAAAGGGTAATTGTCTTTCAAAGAAACCTTGTTTACATTTCTGAAGTCAACACATAATCTAATTTCTCCTGTTTTCTTCCTTGTAGGCACTAAATTAGACACCCACTCTGAAAATCTGATTGGAGCAATTATCTCTACCCCGGTCAATTACGATCATTAAACACAATCTAAACAAGGATTAATAAGTTGATCCGAAGTCTATTGAAAAACCATCCCCGTCGCGCGATAATGGAATTAATTAACCATCTGGGTTAATTAACAACCGACCCCGATCAATCAAAATGCGCCCGAAATGATTAAAACAATTATAAATACATCGGGCTTGCCACAAGTTAACCCCCCACCATCTCCAGCGCCCTTCTTTCGTTCGATCATCCCCCATTCATCCGATGGTCTATATCAATATCGCAACCCCCCTTACCACCGAGCGTTAACTCGTGGGGGCCTAGTGGTTTTCTACCATACCTCTGCCACGCATCGCCGATCCAATGTGCTCGCTCGCCCTCCGCCCAAAACCACCCAGCCCCAAAAGTGATGCGGGCAAAACCGCTTACCGCCTTCTGTTAACGTCATCCGCTGACATCATCTGACCCTCTGCTGATGTCATCCGCTGACATCATTCGACCCTCCGCTAATGTCACTCCACCCCGCTGACGTCACTCCATTACCTCTCACGTCATCTGCCCAATCAAATTAAAAAATCCCGCCAAACCTTCATTTTGTCAAATAAAAAGGATAAAACGCCATTTTTGCTATAGTTTGCTGCAAACTATGCTTCCTGCAAAAAAAACTTCCGAGCCAGCAGTCCAACTACAAACTGACACCCGACCAGCAAAACTATAGCATGAGCTCCGCAACAGCCACTCAACCTGCATTGTACAGTCTTCCTCTTTAACACCGGTACCATTTAAGCTTTCTCAACAATCAGCTATTGGCACATCCATTGCTGAAACTTCTCAGTAATCTTCAGGTATAGAACAACCTACAATGTCCCAACCACAGATGGAGAAGTTTACCAGATGGAGTTGTTTACCAAATTGAGCAATTTACCAGAGCAGGATGAACAGGGGTCAAAACAGGTCAAAGTGTATCAGTAAACAAACAAAGTGCATCAGATCAGGGTTAAGGAGTATCATTAAGAACAGGGCAGCCAGCACAGAGTGACTGAAGAAGACAACTGCAAGCCAAATCCTAGGGCCTGCCTCCAGCACATTCAACAAAAACAGGACCAGCACAACATCAGTTCATCTTTTCCCTATTTTCAAGGCTAGCTATTTCTATTTTTTATAAACTATTTTTAGTCATCCTAGATATTATCTCACTGAGATATTTTTTGTATAATTTTCTACATAAATACCCTCTCAAATGAAGTATTGTGGGTGGATTCCTAGACTTTGCTGTAATATTGATTTTTTGGAATAAAGAGCTGTTGGAATCACTGTTGCATGGCCTACTGGATGAAGAATTGAAGCAGAGGACTTGTCACAGACTTCTTGAATCAACCACTGGATCAATAAGTCCTCTATATCTTGTGTTTTAAAGTTTTCTTACTTTATTATATCATTTGTGTTTCACAATCTGAACGATAAAGAAAGGATTAATTTCAGAACATGCTTGATTGCACTCTGTTTTCAGTCATAATTGTTCTTTGTGTTTTCTTTAGAATTAGGATAAGCAGTGAAATCTTAATTGCTCCTGTTTCATAATTATTTCATGTTGATTATTTGTTAAAGAATACTTAATTGCTCCTTATCAGTAATCATTCAATTTCCCTCTTTAAATAGGTTGAAGGATTCTCAACTGCCCTTCACCCCATTTGAGCCCATTCCATCTGTTTCAAGTCTTTATTTGTTCCCTGTTTAGCTACCTTGCTCTGTGAAACCATTCTCTGTTAAGAAACCAAATCCAGAAAGCCATTTTCTTTGACTCCATTAGCCCAATGGACTGAACTACTCTGTCTTACCTCTCCATTCTATTGAATCTCACCACCCAAACTCAAACAAAACTCTTGAACTTCATAACTAGCCTAATACCTTTAAAAAACAAAGCTAAATCATAAAGAGAGAGCCGTCTCTGGATACAGATTGGCTAGATTTTGTATCTAAAAGATTGGTCTATGGTTACTGTTAGCGCTTGAAATTTCACCTCAGGCTGAGAAAGGTAAACTTGAAGGCAACATCAAACCACTTAGCCTCGTAGCTAGCCCTACAGGGCAGGAGAGGGCTCTCTCCGGTCTATCTCAGTAAAGATCTTCAATGGGCGAGATGACCAATAGGAAAACACTGATTTTAGGCTAGTAAACTGATCAAGAGGTTTAAATTTGGGATTTTAAAGTTTTGGTGGAAAATTGGGGAATGGCAATTTCGGGTGCGGGGATTGGACACAGTTTTCGCAGGGAGTTCTTTGGGGCGAGGTAGGAAACAGTATTGATGCCTTTGATAGAGATGGATGGATGAGTATGACTGGTGAGGAGTTAAGGAGAGCAAGCAATAACCTTGAATTCCCCTTAAACAGTTGAAAACATTGATATTAAGCAAACTTAAAAGCAGAGCATGACAGTCATGAATTCTACTTTAACACTTCATTTGCCTAATTTGCAGAAGGAAAAGTAAGGAAATGATTCACATAACACACTTACAAGTACAAAGAGAAACACACCATCAATACATGTGACCACAAGAATCCCAAAAAGGACTGCAAAACCCTGGTCTTCCTTTGCCAAAAATTGCAGAGATACAGTGAATAATACAATAAGAGCTTCTCCCTCAAGAGTCCAACCATGAAAATGAGCAAGAGAGTACATAATATAGATCATCTAACATCTTTCCCTACCTCTAGGGGTCGAGCTCACTATCCTAGGAGTTGTTTCAACCAATTCTAAACTAAGCACTGAAAACTAGGCAATCAAAACAACTTGCCTCTATAAACTAGGAAACCAATTCATTCATTTAATTTTCACCTATCTCATGAATGAATCTTCCAGAAGAGATACATAAGTGTAAAAGTGTCATAAATTTACATCATTTACAACAAGAAGGATAAAAATCAACTCCAAAAAGTCAAACACAGTCAAAACTGCATTTTGCTGAGCTGTAGGCTGAAATCCTGAGCAATTTGCCTGACGGGTCGCGCGCCAAATCCTGACGGGTCGCGCGCCTTTGAGAGCACTTTTGGGGCACTTTTAGGTGTCCAAATGAGGCAAGAGTAGGCTTGTTGGAAAGGTCTGTGAGTCTACATTCCAACCCAACTGGAATTTATGAATTTGGTTGTCATTTACCCCTCCAAAATTGCAATCTCCCAAGACTGCTTTCTGTGTGTCAAAAATGTGGCAGAAAGTCATTTTTTGCTTGTTTTTTGACTTTCAGGAGGCCCAAAACTTCATAAAATCTCTTGGAAATGGGTGAGAATGTGTATCTTTTCATGCCAAATCCAGAAATGCTGAGTTTTTTGAAAATAGAGTTGCCAAGTGAAAGGGTCGCGCGGGGGGTGAGACCCGTTGAGGGGACAAAACCTGTTTTTGGCACAAAAAATTCACAATTGACAAAATTTTCTCCAAATTTCTTGAAATTTGGGCTGGGAATCCCCAATCAAGTACCATGCTCAGTCAAAGAGGATTTGGCCAAAATTTTGAGTGGATCGGGCCTTTTCCGTCGTTTTAGTGCCTTGGCCAACCTCCTTGGATCTAGCGATTGCAATTTTGACATTTCTCTAAAACCATGACACCTGTGAAAAAAGTGAAGGAGGTTTTTCTTATTTGGCATGTTATGGACAAAAACCTCTCTCAGTTTTCCAAAATTCATCTTTTATTTCTCTGAAACGGCTTTTGAGTGACACTTATCCCGATGTGTGGAACAAGGGATTTTGTCGAAATGAAGCGAAATGAAGGGGATAAGAGGCTTCTAAATTCTTGGGGAAATTTTTGGAAGTAGGGAGGGATGTTAGGAAGTAGGGGAAAGTGGAATCTCAAATATTGAGTGAGGGGAAGGGGTCCAAAAGGGCAAAACACAGGCCAAACCTAGAAAATTGCCAGGTTGTAGCTAGAAACTAGGGTTTGTGTAAAAATGAGGAATTTGGCGGATCTAAGGGGTGGGAAGTGTTTGATAAGGTACTTTAAGGATAGGGGAAGGTGTATGAACATCAGGATACAAGTTTTGCCGATGATTTGACCGTCCAAGAGAAATTGCCTTCAAAACCCTAGGAGAGGGAAATGACCTTGCCTAGGTGCAACTGAAGCATGAACAAGGTGTAAAAAAACTCATTAAACACTGACATGATAATGACAACCCAATGAATGATGATAGACTCAGCTGAATAGTTACATAGATTGGCATTTGGGCAACTTTGAAAATAGTGAGAGCAAACCCTAGACCTAATGCCTAGTGACCAAATTTTGCTTGAAGACTCACTAAAATGACAAAATTTGACCTTGACACTTCAAAATCACTTTGTAAGAGCATATTTGATCACTGGAGGAAGGCTGGAAAGACTGACACTAACAGTTACCTCGGCCTCCTTTCCCTTTCTTACAACTTTTGGGAAAACCTGAGTGATAACATCAATGGCGACTCCACTGGGGAGTAGGGATAACAATGGGAATGTCTGTTGTAGATGGAGAACTTGGAGAAGTTGTAGTAATCATAGAAAGGTTTGGTGTTCCTTTAGAGGTAATCTCAGATTGAATGGAGTTCTGCAAATGTTTCTCAAGATGTGAAGTAACAACTTCAATCTGCAAATTTTCAATGAATATTGGATTTTGAACTGTGTGGGTTAACCCAGATTCTGAACAGGTCTCAAATAAAGAGTTTTCAAAATACTGATCAAAAATGTTCATCCTCAGGGTAGATCCACCTCACAAGACAGGATCTTGATCTGTATAGAGGCCGAGAACTAGCATAATTTTCTTGGCTCTCTTGTCTTCTAAGAATCCTAGGAATCAGATTAGGATTTTCAAACACAGGTGAGGGATTTGGATCCGGATTTGATTTGGTGTAATGAACCCTTTCTGAATCCAGGTTTATAGGTGTATTTTTGGTTTTTCCTTGAAATAGTTTTGACAATACAACTTTAACAGTCTCTTCTAAGAAGTTTTAGATGTGGGAATTTTGAATTTTCTTAAAGATTTATTTGAAAAGAGGAACTGATCAAGTATTTGAAACCAACTGTCCAATCTATAAGCTAGACCAGAGATAGACTGCAATTGCAAAGCAAAAGCATTTCAAAGGCTACCTGGCTAACTTCAGGCTCCGTCTGTAGCTTATGCAGAAAACAATAGTAACAAACAAATTATTCAGTCCCTAGTGGAGTCACCATTGATGTTATCACTCAGGTTTTCCCAAAAGTTGTAAGAAAGGGAAAGGAGGCTAAGGTAACCACAGACCAATCTTTTAGATACAGAATCTACCCAATCTGTATCCAGAGAGGGCTCTCTTTTTATGATTTAGCTTTGTTTTTTAAAGGTATTAGGCTAGTTATGAAGTTCAAGAGTTTTGTTTGAGTTTGGGTGGTGAGATTCAATAGAACAGAGAGGTAAGACAGAGTAGTTCAATCCATTGGGCTAATGGAGTCAAAGAAGATGGCTTTCTGGATTTGGTTTCTTAACAGATGATGGTTTCACAGAGCAAGGTAGTCAAACAGGGAACAAATAAAGACTTGAAACAGATGGAATGGGCTCAAATGGGGTGAAGGGCAGTTGAGAATCCTTCAACCTATTTAAATAGGGAAATTGGATGATTACTGATAAGGAGAAATTAAGTATTCTTTAACAAATAATCAACATGAAATAATTAGGAAACAGGAGCAATTAAGATTTCACTGCTTATCCTAATTCTGAAGAAAACACAAAGAGCAATAATGACTGAAAACAGAGTGCAATCAAGCATGTTCTGAAATTAATCCTTTCTTTATCGTTCAGATTGTGAAACACAGATGATATAATAAACTAAGAAAACTTTAAAACACAAGATATAGAGGACTTATTGATCCAATGGTTGATTCAAGAAGTCTGTCACAAGTCCTCTGCTTCAATTCTTCATCCAGTAGGCCATGCAACAGTTGATTCCAATAGCTCTTTATTCCAAAAAATCAATATTACAGCAAAGTCTAGGAATCCACCCACAATACTTCATTTGAGGGGGTATTTATGCAAAAAATTATACAACAAATATCTTAGTGAGATAATATCTAGGATGACTAAAAATATTTTTCAAAAAATAGAAACAGCTAGCCCTGAAAATAGGGAAAAGATGAACTGATGTTGTGCTGGTCCTGTTTTTGGTTGAATGTGCTGGAGGCAGGCCCTAGGATTCGGCTTGCAGCTGTCTTCTTCAATAACCCTGTGTTGGCTTCCCTGTTCTTACTGATACTCCTTAACCCTAATCTGATACACTTTGTTTGTTTACTGATACACTTTGACTTGTTTTGACACCTGTTCATCCTGCTCTGGTAAATTGCTCAATCTGGTAAACAGCTCCATCTGGTAAACTACTCCATCTATGGTTGGGACATTGTAGATTGTTCTACGCCTGAAGATTGCTGAGAAGTTTCGGCAATGGATGTGCCAATAGCTGATTGTTGAGAAAGCTTAAATGGTACCGGTATTAAAGAGGAAGACCGTACAATGAAAGTTGAGTGGCTGTTGCAGAGCTCATGCTATAGTTTTGCTGGTCGGGTGCCGGTTTGTAGCTGGACTGCTGGCTCGGAAGTTTGTTCTACAGGAAGCATAGTTTGCAACAAACTATAGAAAAAATGGTGTTTTATCCTTTTTATTTGACAAAATGAAGGTTTGGCGGGATTTTTTGATCTGATGGGCGGATGATGTAAGCAGTACAAAAGTGATGTCAGCAAGGTGGAGTGACGACAGCAGAGGTTCGGATGACGTCAACGGATGACATTAGCGGAGGGTCGAATGACGTCAGCGGAAGGCAGTAAGCGGTTTTGCCCGCACTGCTTTTAGGGCTGGGTGGTTTTGGGCGGAGGGCGAGCGAGCACGTTGGATGGGCGACGCGTGGCAGAGGTAGGGCAGAAAACCGTCGGGCCCCCGCGAGTTAACGTTCAGTGGTAAGGGGGGTCGCAATATCGATATAGACCGTCGGAGGAATGGGGGATGATCGAACGGCAGACGGGCACTGGAGATGGCGGGGGTTTAACTTGTGGCGGGCCTGATGTATTTATAACTGTTTTAATCATTTTTGGCGCATTTTGATTGATCGGGGTTGGTTGTTAATTAACCCAGATGTTTAATTAATTCCATTATCGCGCGGCAGGGATGGTTTTTCAATAGACTTCGAATCAACTTATTAATCCTTGTTTAGACTGTGTTTAATGATCGTAATCGACCGGGGCGGGGTATTTGTAATATCGGGGTTTTTATTATATTTATATAATACGGGATGGCTAATAATTTATATGGGATTTATATAATAAAAGTTAGAGTTAATACGAAAATGAATCAAAATGAAAAGCGCCAAGTTTTATGTTAAAAAATTTTACATTAAAACTTAGGGTAAAGGGAAAAAGGGGTTTATATGAGAAATGCTTGCCATTTTCCTAAGTAAAATAGGGTTTTACTTAGGAGACTTTATGAAATGAGATGGATGGGAAGGAGTGGTTTATTAATGATATTAAGAACAGATCTTAATACTTTGGGGAAATTAGTGAAATCTTTAGGGAAAGTATGAAGGGGAGTTAGTTATTGAATCTTGTCTTGCTTGAGCTGCTTCAAGTATAATGTCCGCCTTTGCACTTGTGATAGAGATAAATATTAACACATTTAGAGACATAATCTATCACAAGTATCATTCTGCAACACCATCTACCTACCCTGCCTACTTTGGCCTAGCATTTTTTCTTCTTTATTTCGGGTGCACTTAGACTGGTAAACCCTTTTCAACTTTCCTTTTCTTTTCATGGTAAGCCTACCTAAGTCTGCACTTATTACATCCAAGGGCTCAGATTTAACTGTTAAGTTCCTTTTTATTTACTCTACCTATCTACTTATCTACCAATATTAAACAGTTTGGTCAGATTTATTCTCTATCTCTAAAATAGGAAATTCAAATATGAACTAGCCAAGATTAAGCTGTTTGGCCATTCATCAATTGTGGCATAAATTAACAAGCCGCACACAATGCTTATTACAGAAAATAAAAATTAGTGGCATTTTGGACTTGCACACTTTCCTGGTCTATTTTTGTTTGGGGTTCATTTCTTCTCAATTTTTGACCATTTTATTCTTTTTACCCTTTGATTTTTCTTTTAGGGTATACCCTCTTTACATTTTTTAAATTTTTTAATTTTTTGATAATATGGAAAACCTTTACAACAAGAAAGGAATGAACATATTATAAAGCTCATCAAGTCAATCATGAAATATGACACCTATTGGTATAGGAGTATAACACTGGGAAGGTCGAAGTTAGGGTTTTTCTGCATTGGATCTTCTGGGGTTCGATTTTGAAGAAGAAGAGAAGGGAAGGCAAGTGAAGGTCTCTTAGGGAATACCACTAGCCCTAGGACTCAAGTCAAGGCATGCAAAGTCAAGAGGAAAGCTATTAGAGGGAGATCAAAGTCTCCTAGAGGAGTAGCAACAGTTGCAACAGTTGTTGGGGAGCATAATTTCTGGATCTACTGTGAGGTCAAATATATTATTGCTGGAGGTTGTGGTAGAATTGATATTGGAGGGTATTTTTCTAAGTCTAGGTCAAGGTATTCGTTAATTGAAATATCTCAAAGATAAAGAAGATATTTATGTGTTTCCCCTCAAGAGGAGGGGTTTTGGCCCTGGCTTGCAGCCTATATATTGTGTCAATGTTCTTACTATTTTGGTAGCTGTTTGATGTATTGCACATTGGAATAATAATGAACAGAGGTAATAATTAAAAAGGTAACACAAAGAGTTATCAAGTTAAGATAATTAACATATTCATTGCCCTATTGAATTCTCAACACATGCCACCCTTAAGAAAACAAGATAAATGAATATGTTATATCACACTTGTCACCCTGCTTAGTCACTTCACCTGATTAATCCACTTCATAACCACTACTATGATCATTGTCCAACCACTATTGTCAAAAGTTCTAGTATCACTACTGTCAATTACCACATTCATTCTGAACTGTTGTTGAATGTTAGTTTTTTTGTGCTAATTTCAACTTTATAATTTAAAAACAAATGCTTATATTTTGCTTCATGTGCATAGGTTTCCTTATGGTGTTTGTGAATGAAAATAGGTAAATTTGTCAAGTTTTATGTTAAGTTCATGAGAAAAATAACATGAAAATAAAGTGTTGAACAACAAACAAATGTACAACAAACCATCAAAATGAACACTTAACACAGTGTTTTAATGAAGGAGTTCACCCCTCCTGGTTACATCTCCTTGGTGCAGCTTCCATGGCTTGGAACTCTGTATTAGCTCAATAGTGGAAAAATTGATGTTTACAATGCTCTACTACTCTTGAAACATGCTTCAATGTCCTCATAACATCAAAATCATCTAGGATCACCTTTTCTTGATCCCAATTTTTTCAAATTTTGCCATAAACAATTTTCCCTAGGAAAACTCCTCTAAAACTACAGGAATTCTAGTTAACTCTGCTAAAACTAGAGGAATCCCCATATTTGTCAGATCTGCTAACTTCTCTACCAAACTAAATTGGAGGTTAATTAAGGATAAGCATAGTTTAATTAATGGATAAGTTAGATTAGAGCTTAATCCACGGTTTAATGCAACCGTTAGTCTGGCGATTAGTAGTAGTGGTTACATAGGTGGTAAATACCATAGTTTTCTGGAGGTAATGGTTTGCAGTAGCTCGGTGGTTAGTGGAGTGATCACATGGGAGGGGGCTGGCCTGCGGGCTAGATCCCTCCTAACCCCTAACTGTAAACTGTTATCACATTAAAATCAGTGTGAAACCATAGTAGGTTAAGACACGCAGCGGTGGTAGAACGATAAGCCTTGGAGGCAATGCGGGTGAGGTCTCGGATTCAACTCTGCTGACCTGCCCAAAATTTTTCCACTATGCACCATTGACACTGGTCCTTTTCAGAGGAACACATGGCAGCCTTCAGGCTTGCCACTTGTCCCCTCCTCATTGGTCCATCCTAAACCAATAGAAACAAGCCACATCACTAACCTGCAAACCAACCACAGTATGCCACTTGGTGAAAAATAATTAGGCATCGACCAATTTTTTGACCTACCCAATCACCTACCACATCGCAGTATGGACTACTGACTGTGCAGTGATTGTATTTTTTTTTCAAATTCCTCTATTTGGCAAAGCGGACATAATGCGATATCTTCCTCATACGAACTCGGTTTTGAGTGAAACAAGTTGCATTGGGATTGTATTACCGATACAGACGCAATTGTTTAGGTTTCAAATGATTCTGAGAATTTTTATTTTTGAGCTAAATACTGAGCACCTAATTAGAGTCACTGATATAATAACTCAACAAGTTAATAAATAACAAAAACAATGGATGATCACAATAAAAAATCTCTGCATTGCCTCCTCTGTCACATAATGATTAACGCAACTACCTTGCAACTAAACTCAACTGACCAACAATGCAAACCCTAAGTAATATCTCAGATCATGTCAACATCAATGAATAGACCCTGATTGTTATCCAATCATCATGCTCATGCAATATAACAACACTCAAGATAATACTCTTGTTATTGACATGCCCACATTTCTACAACATCAATAACCTTGTCCTAATATAAACAACATTGAAACTTTGGCAATATCAATATTGAGAAACAACATCAATCTTTTAGAAAAATAATTAGCCCAATCCAATGTCTTCATCTCCCTGTAGTACAAACCCTATACTGGGTAGTATGGGAAATTAGAGACATAATCATCAATAATACATCCTTGAGTGTGCAAAAGGCTAATGCACGATCCAAAGTCTCAACATCACATCTTAATCTTGGATTTCAACTATAGATTTATTTACAAACTTAGAGCATACATTATTACTTGAGTAGCAATCAATTGTTCACAATCTCTATCAACATTACAAGATAAAATTTTACAGGTCTATGCACAATAGTCATTCAAAGTTTATATTACTACAACCAAATTATAGTAGAATTAAATTGATCAATCTTATTTTAAACATAAGAGTAACCTTAGTCATTAGCCTACAACAATTTACACAACACTTCATCAAGTACACAACTAAAATGCAACTTCACTTCTATGACTGCTCGTGCTCGTAACAACATTAGATATGCATTATAAATTTGTCTTTCCCTTTAACTTTGAATAAATTTTTCAAAAACACTAGCTAAGTTACACAACAACTCTAAAATTTTCCTAGATATCAATAGTGATATAGTCAGTGTAACAATTCAAAGGAAACCTATATTTTATGTTACTCCCAAAACACTTCTCAGTAACATTCCCTTCAATACCTAAGCATATGATGTAGATATTACACACATGTTTATATTGGACTAGGTCATAAGATGATCATGTTATACAACATTGACTAACCAAACAAATCAAACTCTAAGGCATGAAACTTGTGAATTTGTTCTGTATTGGATCATAGATTGCAACACCCTCAAAATGCGGATCTTGACCATACCTCATTAAAAACTATGAACGGGAGTGAAAGTGTTTTAACCAAACTAGATCACCACAAACTAGTCGAAACCAAAACACTAGATCTTGACAACAAACTAGGAATCAGAACAACTGAATATCCGACCTCGAATTGATTGTGATTACACCTCAGAACCATAATAGAGCTTCTTAGTACTGAACATAAATGTATTGTACTGAAACCAAGAAATGACAATCTTCAATCTGAATCGTAATATTTCTGAATCATAATGACCATATCCCCGTATTTTTTGAAACAAAACATTGGATTAATTTATACAAACTAATTTAATTTTCTTGTCTTCAAGCCCTTGGTGCACTATGTATGTGGCTAGAACCACATCATTCGACCAACATATTGAATGCAACTAGACAAGGAAATTATGTTAGATGAAACATTTTCACAACCACACTCCTACCACTAGAACCACATCATTTCAACTCATTACTATTTGGCTCATGATCTCGTGGTTTATATATTCATGAGGTGGCCTGATTCCATGCGAGAGCCGACCAAGGGAAAACTTGTTTATCCAGATTAAACAACCAAAACCACTCTCATATGACCAATCCAACCAATCATGCGACAATCCAGCCTTATATTTCTCATGGAAACTATTTTACACCAATAAAATGTATTTCCATAAGATACAAGGACTAAACTTACGGTTATTACGTGGGTAGCTTGTGCAATGTATTACTTGATGTGGCCAACACAATGTGTCTATGATGTATTCTACCATCCACCATGTATAAGTGTGCATGCCTCCAATTCCTATCAATTCAATTCATTGCAATGTGATTATATGGCTTTGTTCATGGTCTATCCAATCCCACCTTTTTTGTTGTAATACAATTTCAAATGAGCAAGATAAGATCTAAACCCAACTAACTCAGCTTGCGAGGATATGAAATAACTAATAATCATCCATATGTCTCTATCTAGTTCCATGGTGAATGTGACTAATATTTTAATGGGTCCCCTCATCCACTCTGTAAGCCTTTTAGTAATCTGACAAGCATGGTCTACATATGTGTCGTCAAACTTGGAACTGATTTTGGGTTATATCCTACATCTTACCAATACAAGGTATGAATGACTTGACCATATCCATGTTAGCTTGTCATTGTGCCTCTGCTACATGTATAACCTTTGTTTCCATAATTATCCATGACTTCTCTACTAGAGTTAGCTAGATCTCCATAGGGAATTAAATCTCCCTTCCACAAAATTTTGTTGAACTCTTGCAAAAATCACTCACCATAGAAATTCCTCTTCTTTCCTACAATGATTCTTGTCCATTGGTGCTTGTGATCCATTTACATATATTAAAAGCATTCAATTCAAAGCTTCTTCAAGGCTTAATGTGTTCTTCTTGATGATCGCCAATCACTGACTTTGAGCCCAATTGTACAATCGCATAAGAAATATGGGACTCAATGAATATGCATTGATTATCAGACCCTAGAAAAAATCATAGTTACGAATTGGCACCTAATTCCCTGATTGATGACCTTCTTGAATAACTCAAGGGGGCCAAGTACTTCAGTAAGAATGATTTGAAGTCTGACACCACCATGTCACAATCCAACTAATCTTTGGAAAACTGCTTTCCAGTCCACGGGGGTCTTTTTGAATGGTTGGTCATTCCTTTTGGTTTGATGAATGTCCAAGAAACTTTCATGAGACTGATGGATGATATCTTGCATCCTTACACTAACTCTTTTGTGGTTGTATATCTAGATGATATCCTCATCTTTAGCAAGAGTTGGGTATAACACTTGCATCATATTTGACAAGTCCTTCACACTCCGAGACAACAAAAAAAATTCTCCTTCTACATGAAAAAGGCACAATGTGTACGCTACATTATTTATGGGCAAGGCATGCATGTGGATCCAATAAATATCCAAGTATTTCAAGATTGGCCATCCCGGTGACTCTAACATAGCTTCGTAACTTCTTGGGCCTTGCTAACTTCTATTGAATATTCATGTTGGGGTTATCATATATCATCTGGCCCTTAATTCAAGAGAATAAGGGCTAAGAAAAAGTAACGTTTTTTTGGTATGAGTCATAACAAAAGGCATTCGAAGAACTAAAACACTTCCTTTTCTCTACACCAGTCCTCTCCCTACCATACCTACAACAACCATTTGAGATTGAGACAAATGGCTCCAACTATTATATTGTGCAATCCTTATTTCGTAAGGACATCTAGTGGCCTATCATAGTGAAACACTCTATGATACTATCCAGAGATACCCCACCAATGATAAGGAGATGTATTCCATCATGCAGACCTACTGGCAATGGAAACATTATATTTTGGGGAAGGAGATGATCATCCACAAGGATCATAGGCCTCTTCAATTTATGTATGAATAAGGGAAGTTATGTAATTACCGCCATCAAAAATCGTCCACATACCTCCAACAATTCCATTTGAACATCAAGTACAAGAAGGTTAGCACCAATCATGTCGTAAACTACCTTATTTGGCCTCCGGTTGTGGCATTGACCATTGTTCTCAATTCTTATGGGAACAATACCTCTAGATGGTAACAAATATGCAATGATGATTCAGACTATACTGCCACATACCAAATGTTGATGGTAAGAAAGAAAGTTCCATACTTCCACCTCTAGGATGCATTTTTGTGCTACTTGGAATACCTTTGTGTTCCTTCAAGCAAACGTACCAAGCTAATATGGAAGGCACATTATAGTTGGGTAACATGGAATTTTGGTGTGGAGAAGATAAATTTTCGAAGATGGTTATTCTTATTTATATTAAGAAGAGTATCACAATAGAAGCCACTACAAAGACATTATTTGAATGAGTGTGGGTACATTTTTCGATTTCGTATACCATCATAGCAGATTAGGATAACAGGTTCCCAAGAAAATTATGGTCGAGCCTATGGTCCTTGTTGGACACCAAGATCATCAAATCAACTACCTTCCACCCCCAGACTAATGGCCATATAGAGGTTGTCAATAGGATGATCCTGCACATTTTGTGCATGTACAACTCCAAGCATCCACGAACATAGGATGAGAGTTTTCCCTATGTTTTGAACAACTGCAACAATGATCTCCATAAATCAACTAGCCACATCCTTGTTTAGGTGGGCTTAGGATTTCAACCATTAGGTCCCATTGATGTCGCACTTCCCCTTGCAACTACACAAGAAGAATATGTACATGTTCAATTTGAAGTTGTCAAAGCTACCAATTTTATTGAAATAATTTATCAGATCCGCTAGTAGGTCCATGATATCTTGCAAAAGACCAATACAAAGTACAAACAACGCCATGATCAACACCAAGTGCCTCACAAGTTTCAAGTGGGAGACAAGGTTTGGTTACATTTGTAGAAGGAATTCCTTGTAGGTTCCCATTGAAAGCTTCAACCACTCACTATGGACCTTACACCATCACCAAGGCTATGGGTCACAACACGTTTGAGCTAAGTATTCCCCGCTTCCTTGACTTGCGCCCAATGTTTAATGTGGGCTGCCTTCAACCATACTTTCCACCATTGTTGGACAAATTTAAGTCACATTGAAGTTGAAACCGATAGATCTCAACACATATTTCATTGAACATGCCATAATTGATTAGATTGTGGATACACATATTAAGAGTACTCGTCAACAAAGGATCCAATTGTACCGTGTTGTCAAAGCAAGCCAGCTCTTGCACCAAGGCAAGTGTCTCACTATGGCCAAATTTCAACAGAAGTTTCCATCTAATGGAGGAACTCAATGAAATGGATAAAATTTCTTCCTAAGGGGGAGGAATGATTGAAGTGGATATCAGTGGCCATCCACCTATTCCACAAGCTCACAACACAATTTTCTATTAGGCAGTTGTTCTACAATTTTTAGGTCTTGAACTTCCATAGTCATTTTGAGGCCCTAAATGACATTTTTTGGGGAAACAAGCCAATGATAAATATAGACCATGTTGTAAGTTGAGAATTGCACTTCTCAGATAGACCTTTTCAACGAGTTATCATGCACACCAAATGAAGATTGTATGCTAAATTTATGACCCCGAGAAGTTGGTGTTCTAACTTACCCCATCAGGTCCCATAAGCCTTTGTGGCTTCATCTCCCAAGATTATTTTTTTGGATGTTTAGGATTTCTGATTGATTTTTTTATGATAAAAATTCCTTTGAGCCTCATTGTAACATAGTTCAACGAAGGAACGTAGCCATAACATCTCTTCTTAGAGATAATCTACCACCATTCGAGCTAGTTTGTTTTCATTATGCATTTATATAGTTTCAACATTTTCCATTTATTAATAGAATTTGGGTTTCACTGTATCTCTATGTTTGGTTATAAATATGTATATCATGTCATTCCCTTCATAACTTTAGATCATTGTTGGGAAACACAACTATTAAGAATGGTCAAGGAATATTGAGCACACCCTAGTCTTCAATAATATTTGGATTGATGTTTATGATAGTGATACCAAACCTACCAAAGTTACAGTAGGTAAGAATATTTCCATATGGATTAATAAAGACAAGAAAGCTCATGCTTTGGTTGTTTCTTATGTAATTGAAGAGGTGAGTCATCATATCAAATCTATAAAATATTCTTTGAGTGATTTGAAGAAGTTTAAAGATCTATATAATTCACATTCAAGCTGAAGATGATTTAATTTTTGATGAATCTCTTCAATTTTGAAATAAAGGATAATTATCCCCTATCCTTAGCTTCTAAATTTAAGTCCATCATGCATGAAGTTTATTCTAGTGCTATGGAAGTAAAAATTTCTCTCAAGGATTTCATCAAGGTCCTCTACTGCACATATTTTTAGTATCTCAAATTACTTCAAGCTAATGGACATCTCGGGATTCTCAATTTTGACTCTTTGTGTGACAACCTTTTTTGCTATCCCTCTTGTAAATATTTCTATGAATTGTAATTCATGTAAATAAAGTAGAATCGTAAAACACTGAATAGATAAGGGAAGTGGACAAGGATTTAGAGGTATGAGGATGAGGAGTTTCTTGTAAGCCGAAGCCACTGTATTTATCTCATGACATATCTCCATGATGGATTTATGGCAATGTTGGTGGAAGCATTGAATTTACGAATGGGCTTATTGAGTGAAGGATGATACCATGTAGCCTTGGTTCTCAAGGGAACCATAGATGTGGTCAACATGCATGGAAAAAAATATGTGAAGCAAATCTTGACAAGAGACAAGGGTAGACAAGAGGAGATGTAAGGGGGCAGACAAACTACATAGTGGCATTGAGCAAGAAATATCTCAATGAGAAAAATAAATAACAATGAATGCATAAGGCAAGAGAATGTAGTGGTGAAATTGACATTGGTCATGGATTTGTCGGGGAGAATTAAATTTTCTCTAGCTTGTGTTTGGTGTTTGGGATAACATTCCCTATGTTTTATTAAGGCCTTTATGTGCCTGTGATTCAGTTTGCCAGGGAGAGTTGCTGAAAATGCAACAAGAAAATCCTGATTCAATTTTGTCCTTGAATTAAATTAGGAATAAAATTATAATTCCACATCTCATGACAACTTGTATTGGTTAACTAAGTTGATTTGACTTAGTTGGCTCAATTAATTCAAGTTGAGGTTCTAACTTAAGTCATGTAGAGTGTCTCCTACATTATTGGATACCTGGTTGAGTTTATTTTGAGTTGTAATTAATTAATTCAGTTTAACTGAGTTAAAGTCAGTTAAAATAGTTCCAAATGTTGGAGGAACTAGTGGGAGGTCTAGTAGCGTGGTGCTGCCTACAATGTAGTGTCATGCTACCTGCAATGATCAACCAGTAAACTAATGATTCACTCATAAATAACTCATGCATGTCATATCTGAGAGTTATCCAGTTGAGATTGGAGTTCAGGGACTATATATTATCAATTGTATAATCATCATAATTGTACAGGTGGTGCATGCAGTTAGAGGAAGGCCTATGAGGATTGCGCAATTCCAACTGAGGAATTTCCCTAATTAATAGGGGCTAATTCCCAAGGAAGCAATGAAAGGATATAGGGACTTGGGCAAGAAAAAAATTGGTTAAATATTGGCCTCGACTCGTCTAGCAAGTTGTGAGATAGATCGAGATAGTGAAAAGGTTGCTCGAGCATGAGAAAAGCATTGCAATCTTCTCATATTTTATGACTAATGCAATATATAGAGAGTGGGGGTTTTTAGTTGTGGCTTTCCCTAAGAAATCATTGTGTAATGTGTTGATTGAATTCTTTCTCTTGTACGCTTCATGATTTCGTGATTGTTTAATTATTTCTGTTGATGAGCAGTGTAGATTCAAGTCTATTGTTTTAGTAAATTACAATTAGCAGTTTGAATCTACAAGGAATTTCTACATGGTATCAGAGAAAAAGTTACTCTAGAAGAGGAGAATACGATTTTGTCTTTCACAGGTGAAATCGAATTTGTAGTATCATACTTCAAATCCAGAAGGATGTTGCTCCATAGATTGAGACTTGAATATGCCCTTGAGGGTAGTTCAAATTATATTTCTTGGAAGGACAAGATGGAGGTAGTGTTGGAAGACAATGAGTTTAAGGAATTCATAGATAAAGATATTCATAAGCCCCCAACAACTGATGCTCAATATTTGGAAGAGTGGAGAAAATGTGTTGCAAAGGTGAGAAGGATTATCCTAGAAGGAGTTCAAGATCATATTGTCTTGGAAATCCATTGTAAGGAGACTCCATATGCAATGTGGAAGGCCTTGCCATACCTATTTCAAAACATCAGTGATCACAGGAAGTTGGCACTGAAGGAAAAGCTCAGGAAAATCAAGATGGAGCATTAGGGGAATTTTGAGGTCTAAAATGGGCCTCATAAGAAAAATGTACAACCAAAATAAACTTTATAAGAACCAATAGGATTCAAGATGATGATGTCAACCATGGAGGATGATTCACCATTTTTGGAGTAAAAATGTAAAAATATTAAAAAATAATAAAATAATAAAACTACTTTTTCAACTCGTATTTTCAACTGATCTCCCTAAGGTTTTACTCAAATTTCGAGCTGGAATACTCATTGGATGAAAAATTTAATTCCTCATCCAAGGAGTACCCATGTTGTATACTTTTGATGGACCATGCTATACAAAAAATGAGAAATACATGAAAATATGTGATTGTAATCACATTTTTCATGTATTTCTCATTTTTCGTGTAGTAGGGTCGATCGAAAGTATGCAACATGTGTACTCCTTAGATGAGGAATCAAAATTTTCATCCAATAAGTGTTTCTGCTCGAAATTTGAGTAAACCCATAGGGAGATAAGTTGAAAATACGAGTTGAAAAAATAGTTTTTTCTTTCTTTCCCTCTAAAATTTGATGATGTAATATAATATTGTTTTATTATTTCCACTATTATCTTATAATTTTCTTAGGAGGCGCATTTTAGATCTCAAATTTCCCCAAGGAAGGGTGGCACAATACCAAAGTAATTGACCAAGTTCAACCAAATTATGTCAAGATGAGCTTGGAAGTGTCAGTGTTATAGTTGTTGAAGACGACCTGGCTAGCCTAGCACTTCTAGGCCTTCCCAAGAGCTGGCACAACTACGAAGACTTAGTAAATGGGAGGGAGAAGCTACCAAAGTGGGAGTGTTTGTGGTCTAACTTGGTGCAAGAAGAGATTCATGGGAACACCAGAGATGGATCCTCATCCAAGCATGATGATGAGGAGAAAATGTGCCTTAGATGCAAGGTGAAGAAAGGGAAAGGGAAGTCATCCGATTCCAAATTAGATTCTAGTCAGGGCGGAAAGAAGAAGGACATGTCAAATATTAAATTTTTTCACTATCACGAGCTGGGATACTATGCCATGAAGTGTCCGCATAAGAAGGTCGACAAGAAGCCCTTAGGAGGAGTGGTAGGTGAAGCTCTTACTTCACAATTCGAGATGTATTTCACCCTCATTGCTTGCATGGTGACATCAATGATGGGTAGTGTGTGGTACTTGGATAGTGGCGCATCATTTCATATGATTGATAATAAAGAATTGTTCAATGACTTGGAGGATAAAGATCTCCATATGCACATCGAAATGGGATATGATGGGAGGTATACCACGACTATCATCGCTATCATTACCTTTCAGAGGGAGTCTAGTTCTCCTCTCACATTAAAATATTTCATGTATGTTCTGAGTTTGAAGAAAAAATTGGTTTCAGTTGCCATGTTAGAGGACCGTGGCTAGGATGTGATATTTAGTAAAGGAAAATCTTTCCTTTATCACATAGCCTCAGGACAAGTGAAGCAGATTGAGGTTCGGGTGAAGAAACTCTAAATATTTGATGTAGAAGACTATGCTTCTTTGAGCACAAAAGAAGAGAATGTGCAAAGCCAAGACATCAGTGAGTTGTGGCATAGAAGATTGGGTCACTTGAACTATAGATATTTGAAGATCATGCAACAAATTCATACTGGACTTCCCAAGGGTACTCTAAAGTAGATAGACACACACAAAGGGTGTATATTGGGGAAGTACAACAGAGACACCTTTCATGATAAGGAAAATCGAGTGCAAGTGACCCTTGAAATACTTCAATAAGAGGTGTGTGGACCGTTCTCGACAGCCTCCACGACCAAGCGTAGGTATTATGTAATAGTTTTAGGTTATTTTTCTCGTAAGTGATGGATTTTCTTCATGTAGAAGAAATATCAAACATTCGCTAAATTTTGTGAATTTAAAGAACTTGTTGAGAAATACACTGGCAATAAAGTTAAAATTCTCAAGAGTGATAGCGATGGAAAAATGTGGCAAATGAATTCAATAACTTTTATGCATCAGAAGGAATTCCATGAGAGTTAATAGCACCCCATAACCCACAATAAAATGGGGTGGCTTCTTTAGGATGAGAGCAGGATTGGATACCCATGTGGTGTATTTGATGGGGTTAATAAAACCAGCTTGCTTGAGCTTATCGATTTAAGCTTTGACAACCTCACGCTTGGAAGGATGGATAGGTATCTTCTTTTGGCAGAAAAGAATGAAATTTGGCCATAGAATTCCTTGAATAACTCAGTGTAAGCTTCAATTTCATCCAGGGTATATGGTGCCCCCAAAGTGATATTTTCTTCAATCCCTGGTTTAGGGATCTTGGAGGGAACCTCAACTTAAGGTGGAGGGATCTGTAAGGAAACATTTGGGGATGACAGAGGCTCAATGGAAACTTTAGGTTGGTAATCAGTTGCTAACTTTGTAGGGGACTTGTCATATTGGTGTGACTGAGTCTAGAGGTTAACTTGTTTGGTGTTGACTTCATCAGAGTTCATCACGAGGATCTGATAATTGTTAGGGCTAGATTATGAAGGTTGAGGGGCTTCATTACCTTGTGTGGGTTGGGTAGATATATATCCTTTATGAGGAAAACAATTTGTAAGCACAATCGGTTGTGATGAAGTAGGAGGGGGAAGAGGTGGAGAAATGGGCTAAGGTCCTCTAGAAGTAGCTGCTTGAGATTCCCATACTTGGCACATCTAAGGTAAAGGGGACACTTGTGATGTCCAAATACTTTGCAATAAGCACAAGGTTTGTTTGTTCGAAGATCCTTGTTTTCCTTGGGTTGTTCGTCCTATTGCTAGGTTGCGGGATTAGGTTGGTCTCCATGAGGGGCATTAGGTGGTGGACCTTGGTTGCCCTAATTACCTTGAGATGGATGGTTCCAATTAACCTTCCCCTTATTCTGTCTCTTGGGGTTGGGGGATTGGTGGCACTCTACTGAGCATACACTTGACCTTGAGGAGGTGGTTGTTGTTATGGCCGAGGTGGAGGAGGCATGGGTGGTTTGGGCGTTGGTGCTGGCGGGGCTGGAGCACTAGGCAATGCATAAGGAAAGTAAGGAGATGGGGAAACATTAAGATAAATAGGTGAAGCAACATCTGGCCATGACATCTTCTAATGTGGATGGGAATATGCATATGACATGGTGGGACTTGGATAAATGTTTCAATGTGAAGGATTGGGAGGGGGATAGGTGTAGGAGGAACTAGCCCTCCCCGGGGTTGACCATAACTCATTGGAGGCAGAGCATATGGTGGAGTTTGAGGGTGTGAAATGGATCCAACGATATCGTTAGCGACATGATATGCCTCCAGTGCATTAACAACACCAGGCTGAGGCAAATTAGGAAGGACAATATAAACATATCCTGATTGTGCGTAGATCAAGTCATATTTCAGAGCTACTTGGAGCGCTTATTCCTCAGACCGAGGGAAGTGATAGGCGAAATATTTACCTATGGGGGCCAAAAGAGTTCTAAGAAACCAATCCATATAGAAATGATCTTCGAATTTAGGGGCTCTACACATGCTCCTCCTTCCGTGCCATTCTTGGACATGGTCAGATAGACAGGTGACAGAAGTCTGTTGGAAAGAAGTCAAGGGTTCAATACCAGTGTCATAATAGAGAAGTAACTGGAAGTAGGATAGAAAATCTTTCACAAGAGTCACGAAATTGGAATGGGAGGCATGCAATTGGTCCACATACCACTTGGTAGCAACTTCAGTAAGGGTGCAATGGAAGAGGTGAAAATGAATGGAGTCTTTAGTGATTGAATTTGATGAACACCACATATGAAATGAGCGACCATGATTTGTGGGGTCTTCTCCAGGATTTCCTTCGAACTTGGGGATGTCAGAAGGAAGCTTGGAAGGCATAGGAGGCCATTTTGGGTTATGGAGAAGAGGATCGTTAATGAGCTATCTAAAATCAAGATGGCTCAAAGCAACCATATAGGGGACCAATGGGAGGTTAGTGACCATACTGATAGAGGTTCTGCCTATGGAGTTACCTTGGTTACCAACTTGGTTTCCCGCACCCACATTGGTGTATAACATGGTGGCAGTATGCGATTGGGAAGTGTGGAGTAGGTAAATCTCCTTTGCGGACAAAGGTGATCCCTCTAGCCCAAGAGTGGGTCTAGCCGCAAACAAGACAATCTAATGTCAATTTCCTTAGACTAAAATCGAATAGGAAGGCCTACCTCTTATAGTGCTAGTCCACTTGATGTTGATCTTTCTTCCTTTCTCCAGCTTCCTTTTGTTCAAATACCTAAAACAAACATGCAAGAGACAACAAAAAACATGATAGAATAAAATCGAATTCAATCTACTTAAAAAGTCAAGGAGTTTTAAGCTATCAAATGTAATATTACACATGATATAGGAAATAAACCATTAGTTATATTAATAAAAAATTCAAAGAGAAATACAACTGAAGCCTTGACGTTACAAGTTCCTTTTGGCATGTTCAGGTTCCAACACCATTACAAGCATCTCATGATTCACCCTCAAAATAATGGAAGTTCAAGGACTCTTTCCCTTTGCTCCAAACCAAACACTATAAACTTATTCTCCCTTCACACACAAACTAGAAGGCTAAGGTTGTCAATATGGCTCTCAAGATTTGTAGATTATTTCAGCCCTTTCATTAGCTAGCCAAGGGTGTGAAATGAGTAGTTTATATAGCTATGATAGAGGGGAAGTGGATCCTCTTATGGTGGGAGAGCCTTATACCTCTTGGTTTGTTCCATTTTAAAAGGGGAAAGGAGCCCAAACAGTCTCTCTCAGCTCTATCTTGCTCAGCCATTTACCAGACTTCCATTCACGAAGCTTCTAGACCTGGAAGCTTCGACTCCATTTTTAAAAACTTGCCGAAAGAGGCTTGGTGCGGATGATTAATGGCTCAGTTGCACCATTTGGCACCAGTCCTAGTTTTAAACTCTACAAATATGCGCAGGGAAGGAATTGAGCACTAGCGCTAGTCTTGAAAACTGAGCTGGAAGGAAGATTCTTGGGAAATGATGTAAGAGGGAGCTATTTTGCAAATGAAGAGGGATGTAGGGGCATGTTATTCATGGCAGGGAAACATGTGAGGGTCACTGTAGAGGTCCTCCAAGATCGAGGAATAGGAAGTACAGGGACAGTGACAAAATGATGTGTAACAGATGCCCCCTAAAGCATGAAGGCCGAACATGAGTGAGGGGTGAAATTATTTATGAGTAGATGCATGGAACCAGAGGCCGCCACCGGAAAACCTGCAAGCAAGCATAGATACATATATATCACTGAAATATCTGATACATGAATCATGGTATGGATGCAGCCATCCAGAAGAATATCATGTAAATGGATCCAAGGTATGGGAAAAACCATCCAGTAAGAAGGATCATTTAAAACCCAAGGTATGGTCGTAGCCATCCAATAATGAGAAGGATCACATATAAGAAACTCATGGTATGGTTGCAACCATCCATCTGAAAGAGACATGTATATAAGCATGATCATGTCACATCACCTTGCAATCTGGGCTTGTGTAATTTGAGCCCAAGGTCTTGCGCTTCAAAGTGACCCGATCAAAGTACAAATTCTAGCATGCAAATAGATGTGTTGATGTCAAACATTCTAGGAAATCGCTTGATTACCAGTCAATGATGTGAACTGTTAACAAGCACGAGAGAAACCACCAATAATGAAAATGGCTCTCAAGGTATTAGCAACACAATTCATGGAATGTGAATAAGGAACTAAGGTTGAACACCCATGAATTCACCCGATCGAAGGCCAATGATGTGAACCTATCGTCGAGTGCGCAAAACTTGCCATTAAGACATGCAAGCTCTAAGGTACTGGGAGGGAGTCTGTTGACCAACTTCCGGATAATGAGCTGTAGTCGATAGGAAGTGACTGTGTCGAAGGAGGGAAATGATGTATCCCCACGAGACAAGGGACACAATGACTATGAATGATACAGCGAACTAGGGATGAATGTAAAATGCAGAAGGATTAACTCTTGAACATATGGGCGACACGGCTCCAAATTTTGGAAGCTTTTGGACCATAGGACCAGAGGTCATGATGATGAGGCAGTGATCAATTGGAAAGGCAAAAAATGGTGGCCCAAACCTAGGAAGGTCAATGATGAAGCGGGGATATCCCAACCCCTCATGAAGCAAAAGAGTGTCATGTTCAAGAGTGACAAGCTGCCGACACAACTGGTAAAAATTTCCCATTTCCCCCCACCATTTCTGGCAGGTACCCCAATTATTTTTTATCACCAGCTTGAAGGGGATAGCATATGCTTGTATTATAAGTCCATCCTTCGAATGAATCCGACCTAGTAAGATTAATGAGCCCTAGGAAGGAGAAGCTCATGTTCGTCATGGTAACTAATGCGATGCGGTTTAATCTTTTAACGAGCCTGACAAAGGTGAAACTCGATATCTTTTTCATGTTTAAAGAGTTTGAAAAAACATGGAAAAGGAAACTCCAAACGGTCCCTTTTCACAAAGTTGTCTCTCGAGCCCGAAAAGGTAGAAAACAATACTTGAGAGAACCTCTTGACCATGCTAGCCAAGGAGTACATTTTTCGTAAATAGTTTATCCCAGACCGAAAAAGGGGTAAACATATACTGGGTAAACGATGTTTCAAAACCATTTTAAGAGGTCAAAATGACAAGAACTCGGCAATATTTTCATGTTTTAAGAGTCAGAAAAGAGCTTAAAGCAAACGCCCCATTTTTATTCTCTTTAATGAGTCAAAAAGGGAAAAATACTCGGCGATCTTTTCACTTGAGTTTCTACGAGTTGACAAAAGAGCTTAAACATGACTCTAGTTTTGCATCATCAGCAAACCATCACCTGTCGCTACACAAGAAGCAAACACATTATCTGTTTCTAAGGTAGAAATAGCGAAAAAATGCTTTTAAAACCCTAAAACATGATGAAAAGTTTATAAAAAGGGAAAAAGTAAAACATTTTCTACCATTTACCTCTTTTGGAGCAAGTTTTACTCATTTGTGCCCTAAATATTCAAGAGCGGATTGTAGCAGATCCAGGAAGCTGATCGACAAACCGTCTTTTGCAAGTAAGATCTGAAGCCCTCAGCTTGGTTTTCATACCTGTTCTTCCTTTGTTTAACCATTTTTTCATATTTTTTGAGGGACTTTTAGCAAAAAAAAATTGTCCTCGATCGGCACGAGATCCAGGCACGGGATCACGTCGATCGAGGGTTTATACCATGGGAACTTGCACTGTCAGCGCTACTGTTTTTAAAACAGTTGCGCTGGCATAGAGGACTAAAATTTTTCCATTTTCGCCCAATTGTATTGCTTTGAATCCAAATTTCCTCTTGCAAAAGCTGATGTTTGGGTAAATGCATGGTGTTTGCAGGCAAATTACAATAGGAAAGATGGTAATCAAATGGAAATAACGTGAGCATGAAGGAGTTGATGAATTGGCATTGGAAGATCAAAATTGCCTGGATGCTTTGAGGAACTATGGGCTCCTCAAGTTCTTTCTTACTTCGGGCCTTCGGGCTCAACCCGAGCTGCTACAATACTTGATCAATTTGTGGGACATTGGATAGGAAGTCTTTGTGATCCGGGATCAAGAGCTAGAGCTAGAGACTTCAGACATTTACTTCATTACTGGACTGTCCCGTAGAGGGGAACCAATCAAATTGTATGGAGCCAGGCCCATTGGGGCGAGTGTGAATGCACTCCTTGCTGAACATTTTCTAGAAGCCCTAAAGTATAAAAGTAGCAAGGTTGAGATCATGACCATAAATGACCTTTTACTGAAGGTATTACTCTTAACCATTAACAAGGTAGCTGGGGCTAAGGCATTGTAGGAGTCCAACAAGTTTAAGTTCCAGTATGTAATAGACTTCACGGTGCCTACTGTGTTCAACTAGGTGGAAGCCATGAAGGTAAATATGAAGTGACAATTATCCAAATGCAAGGTAGGAAACCTGAGGCAATTTGGATATGGTTCTATTCTAGTGACTTTCTTCTTAGAACGGATCCCACTATTCCACTATCAGCTGGCAGAGGTCAACTCCCCAATGCCACGAGATCCATAGATGGTCCGATGGAGTGAACTGATTCCTAGAACTAGAGGGGGCCAACACATGTCATACAAGCCCTCTTGTTGAGGCATCAGATGATTGTGGCAAAGGATTGGCCATATAGTGGGACTGACTTCCACGATGATCTTGACATGTTGCTCCCAAAGGGGGATGATTTTGATGATGGAGGTGAGCAAAAAAAAAATTTGTTTTTGATTTTTTATTGTTTTCAAAATATATGCATTCATGACACTTTTATTTTGTAAGATGTAGGACCAGAGCAACCAACCGAGATGTCCCTGATCGCTAGACGCATTGCTCGATAGTTTGAGATCGCTTCTTATAAGGAAGGAGTGAACAATGAGGAGGAGATTGCGTGCAATCTCGATAACCTGATCAGAGGCATCCTAGAGAATGCCCAGATGGAGGACATCCCACACCATTATCAGCGGCACACAATGGGAGTGTCATATCAGATCCACTGATTACTGACTCGCGTAGTATGAGTAGTAACATGCTATCATGAGCACAATGTTGAGTAGTCCATAGTTTTAACATTTACAGTTTTGAGGCCTGCGAGCCACGGATGTACTTGGAACACATATATTATTTTTTGGGTTTTGATGTATGACACTAAAAAATTATCGACATATATATATATATATATATATATATATATATATATATATATATATATATATATATATATATATATCTATATATATATATATATATATATATATATATATATATATATATATATATATCTATATATATATATATATATATATCTATATATATATATATATATATATAGAGAGAGAGAGAGAGAGAGAGAGAGAGATTGCGTAAATGTGTGTCTAACACATAATTAGCTAATGCATATGTTAATGTATTCATATGTCTAGGAATGTGATGATATGTGATATAATCCAAATCTATTTCCAATAGATGAATACATTCTTAATATCTTAGGGTTTCTGATGGAATATTGCCCATTGAGCTGAAGAACAACAAGTTGTGGATCAAGGTTAACAACCATTTCTCGAATGTCAAGAGCAATGGCTTTTTACAAGAGCTCGATAACTGCACTATCTTCAACAATGTTATTAGTTGTTTGAGCCAAACAAATACCTTGAAAATCAATCAACTTACCATTGAGGGCGTAAATAGCCCATGCTGCGGAGGATAGATTCCGGGTACTACGACAAGCACCATTAGCGAAACTGACATAAGGAGTCATAGACATCTACAAAGCAGGTGAAGACATAATAAGCAGGAAAGCTGTTTGAAAAACACACCAAACATAACTGACAAAAAATGAATAACACACTTATGTAAAAAAGTAACCATGTGAGATGAGTCACGCATAATACTTTTTTACGGAGTCCATTGCTAGACTCGGGTAATCAATCAATAGAGAGGAAAACTGGAGTTTTACCATTGACATGACATGCAAGCATCAACTCAGCCAAATAATAGAGTAAAACTCATAAAAGGCTATGCCCCCATGCCCCCCGGGGGAGTGAGGGTTACGAGTCGTAAGATGAAAACCCCATTGTGATAATAGGTCAATGGTAGAAACTCGAGGAGACAAGGAAAACCTAAACTCATGATGAGAAAGAGGTGCCCCCAATTGAAAGATCTTGACAATGTCAGGATAAACTAAAATGTTAAAAGGCAGCGTTGGGGTAATATTAACCATGTTCCCTTCCGACCAAACTTCATGGGTCATGATAGGTGTCTGAAGTGGTTGGGTTGGGAAACAAGAAGATAACTTCTTAAGACAAGTAGACATGACTGTTGGGCTAGGCAAGAACGAGGAACGATGATGAGTATCATTCCATGGTGCTTCTTCAAGAGACATAATTTCCATGATATTTTCGTCAGAAGGAAACATCTCGGTCAAGGGATCAGGAGAATTTGAAGAACCAAGCCATAGGGATTGACAATACACATCAAGAAATGTACTTTAAATAGTATGATCAGTAGGTACCGAAGCTGAAGCCAAAACAATCTCCACATCATTGATCTCGGTAGGGCTTAACGGCATGACATCACCCCATGTATCAATGAGATCAAGAGAGGGAATGACCCAAGGATCAGACTTAACTGAGATCATATTGATTGAGGCAACATGCAGAGGTTGGAGAGGAAAATAACCATCAAGGAGAGATTTTTGAAAAGTCCAGCCCCCACACTCTCATATGGAGCATCGACATGCTTCACGTAAGGAACATTGATATCTAAGGAAGAAGAGGAAAAGAAAGACAACTGGTCGACCGTGATGATCTTCCCTTGATGTAGAAAATGGAGCATGCAAAATAGAGAGGAGGCTACAACATGCATGGCATGGGTCCAACTCCGTCTAAGTAGAATATTATGGTTAAGATTTCCATCAACAATTTCTACTTCGACATAGACTGTCTTGCCTTCCAAAGTTATGGCAAGATTAGGGAGGACACCGAAAGGTCGATAATCATGTCTATCAAAGGCTTCTAATTTGTTAGGTGATTGGTTTAGGCTAGGAGAGCCAATTGCCTTCCAACAAGAGACAGAAATGATGCAGGTGGAAGCACCTTCATCAATGGTGGTCCTATGAATGGTCTACTCATTAATAATCAATTGAATGAGAAAGGAAATTTGATGAGGTAAGCACGGAAAATGGGTTTCCAGATCAAAACAAATTTAAGTTGGAATTAGATGGATCAATACCTCCAATAGCTGACAGCAACGCTTTCAGCAGAGAAGACAACTTTGGAGGACCTCAAGAGCATACATAGATGATGGTGCTTGAGCCAAATCCTCAACAATGTTATAACTCTGAGCAGCTTGAGAATTTGGATTGTATGAGGATTTTCATAGCACACCTCGAGAGGGTGGTCAAATAGCGGAATCTAGATTGGGTCGCTCTATATGGAGAGGACTGGAGGTAGACGGGATAGAGGGGGATGGGGTACTTTCTTTCTCCTTCCTCACTGTCAGAGTAGGTGTTTGATAATCTTTGGATCTGGTAGCCACATGTATAGGCATATTCATCATGCACACTTGGGAACCTGTGGAAGTGGAAGACTAAGGTTGGTCAACCATTTGGCTCCTCTGGGATGGAAAGGGCTCTTTTAAGATAGTCAAGGTCCCTTTGAGCAGGCGATTAACTTCAGATCGACGGGGACAATATTTAGTGTAGTGATCCTCCTCGCAAATGAGGCATGGATGCTTGGGCTTTATTTGAGAAGCATCGCCAACAGGTGACTTACGAGGGCCTTGTTTTGGGGCATCAACTTTGGCCTTGTTTTTACCCTTAGAGGATTTGTCCATTGTGGTAGAATGGACAACGTGAACCTCAGAGGTTTTACCACGACTAGGTGAATTTCGAGAGGGATCATTGGAACCAGTGTTTGAGACTGCCTTTTTCTTGGAAGAATATTTTGTGGGGGTCTGAGACATGGAACCAATCACTCCATCAATAGGTGGGGTAGCCAGAGACTTTGATGCTGTTAGATCTTATGATGGTCTTGGAGCATCAGGTAACATATCATATAACATGCCAGATTGCGAGTATATGAGGTCTAAATACTAGGCACGAGTGATGGCTTGCTCCTCAGTAACACACCCACCCATAGCTATGTCCTCAGAAATTTTGTTGACGAATGATTTGGTAAACCATTCTGTCAACAACTGATCAGCAATTTCAAACTTGATCAGGCGACACCGACGCCTCCATTCATGGATGTGATCGAAGATATGGGTCGTAGTGTCTTGCTTAAATGATGTAAGAAGATGGGTGCCAGTTTCATAGCAAACCAACAACTAGAAATGAGTGAGGAAAGCCATAGCGAGAGTGTTGAAGTCATTATAGGTACCTCGAGGCAATTCTATGTACCACTTGGTTGCAGCACCCGTGAGAGTTCGTTGAAAAAGTCAAAGACGAATGGAATCATCAATGTACGAATTGGAGGAGCAATAGAGGTGATATGTCATCATGTGGGCTTGTGGATTCTCCTTCACTTTTCCCTCAAACTTCAAACAATTTCTTGGAATCTTGGACAAAACTGGAGGCCAGTATGGCGAATGAAGAATGGGATCATTCGTGAGTCTAGAAACATATGGCAGCTCCAATTTGGTCAAGAATGGCAATTGCATATTAAAAGGAATTTTGGGCCTCTTAGTAGGCTCAGAGTATAGAACCCATCCTTGTTGATAAGGATTTTGCACCCACGGTGGAGGATTTTGTCCATATGGCATCTAATTTTCCCCCCACTATAGGTTACCTTGCCTGTAGGGAGGATTCTACCTTAGGTAGCCTTGATACTGTCCTGCCATAGGCTGCTGATAAGAAACATACAAGTTAAAAGGTTGTTGAGCATGTTGACCTTGGACATACAGATTTTGCACCTACTACCCTGGACATAAGGATTTTGAACCTGCTGCCCCTGGACATAAGGATTTTGTACTTGTTGCCCCTAGACATAAGGATTTTGAACTTGTTGTCCTTGGACATAAGGATTTTGAGCCTGCTGCTGTAGGACTTGACCTTGACCTTGTAAAGGATGACCTTGCTGATATGAATACAAGGATTGCTACTACCTGGGTTGACCTTGTTGCTGCAAAGGTTGGCTTTGCTATTGTAAAGGTTGTCCCTGCGGCTGCAGAGGTTGACCTTACAAGGACATAGGTTGGGAATACTGGTGAAAAAGCTATCTCTGTGGCTGCAAAGTTTGTTGCGACTGTTGCAAGGGTTTCCCCTACAGTTGTTGTAGTTGTCCTTACTGCTACACTACCTACCCTTGCTACTACAAAGATGGCCCTTGGTGCTGCGAAGGTTGCCCCTGCTACTGCGAGGGTTTCCCTTATTGCTGCAAGGGTACTTGGACAGTTCCTGGGGTGACACCCTGAGGGTACTAAAAGTTCACGAATTGGATCTAGACATATCCACCAAGCACATCAGATGGACCAGGCTAAACATAGGGCCCATATTAAGGGATGTAAGGTGAATTTACCATCACTTGTGAACCATATGGGACATAAGAAGGTTGGAATGGAACCTGAGCCACATATGGCTATTGGTACTAGACGTTACTTGACCCAAATGGACAAATAGGGTTCAACTACTGGTATTGGACATTACTCAATCCAAATGGACCAATAGGGTTCATAATAGCACCGTAAGAGGGTTGATTCATTCCAACCATGTGAGTTTGTGAGCCACTCACATTGGTTGTGCCAAACATCATGGAGATATTCGGATATTTCCCCCCAGGTGGTGGCACACCCTGTCCACTTACTGGAGGGATAGAAGAACTTATGAAGACTTGAATTGAGACTGTCGGTTGAACCAAAAGATTTGGTTCAAACGATGAAACAAGTGGAGTCGGAATGGTGGGTTGCACCAGAACTGATGTGACTACAGTTTGCACAATTGGTCGAGAGGTCGGGTTCTAAACAAATGGACCTAAGGTAGGCATAACGCCAGAAGACCAAATACAGTTGTGATACAATGATGAGGCATTGGGAGTGCCCGAAACCAACTGGGCTAGAGAAGTATAACCATGCGACATAAAGGCTTGCTATACCCATGGTATACGCTAGTCGGAATGCTTCCCATATAAGGGAAACCTTTTGGAGGGAACGGATATCCCTGCTCATCAACTACGTGAGGATTGTGTGAAGCAGAAACCTTCAAGTGACCCAGAGAGGAGACTGGGATCCCACCTTCTAATTCCATGGGTGGAAACAAACAACTACAGACAACCAAATATGTTCGAGGAGATAATTCCAAAGGAGTACCAGGTTGATCATATAAACTGTATAGATGTTGTGGTGATATCACAATAGGATCGAACAAACGATTCAAAGGGTAAACAACTAGTCCTTGCTAACCTTCAGGAGTTGGCGGACTCTCGGGAGTCTGGATAGGATTATCCAGAGATTCCGGGCCAGATTCGTAAGGTGACCTAGTATTTGATGGAGGAGGACGAGATGACAAAGGTTGAATACTCAGAACAATCCCAAGTTCAACGCCTTGATCCTCAAGTGACTGTGGGAGTTCAGGGAGAGGCTCCTCAAATAATCTTTCAGATGGAGGAGTGGAAGAGGAACTATGTGAACCTGACGGTTTTGCCACGATGGCTTTGTCTCAAACAACAAGAGAAAAGAGATTAATTTCAGCGCTTCTTTAAAATATATTAAAGATATACTCATGATGTAGTCTAGAATAAGATTATCAAGAATGTTATGTGATCATGGACAAAAAAAAATTTAAGACGCTGAAACAGACTGATGCCTTTTCATGTTTTAAGAGTTGAGAAAAAGGCAAAGATTACTCTAGTCACTTTCGGTTTGAACGAGCTCGAAAGGACAAGTGCTTGATGATCTTTTAAATTTAAAGAGTCCAAAAGACCAAAATGACAACTCATGATAATCTAGGCAAAAGGATTATTAGGTAACCGTGAACTGCGGAATACCTCCCATTGAACCGAGAAGTACGGGCAAGTAATCTCCCCGAATGCTATGTTTGGTGTATCATGTTTATAGGGCAACAAACTCTTCTTCCTATCATGTTCAAATGCTATGTTTAGTGGGGTCTCCCTTTATATACACGACGGTACGAGGAGCACAAGTCTGTAGTAGAGCTATCTAGTGCTGAAGCGAATGACAGCTGCTAGGTTTAAAGATGTTGGAACACGTCTCTAGCCTAGACCTCTTAATGTGAGTGTTTGGTTTCAAATGCGCTGTAGGTTAATTGAATATATTTTAAAGGTTTATCTTGAAATTAAGTCTCAGTTTTCATGCCCTATCGATGTCACTTGACTCCTATATGCAACTATATGAGACAAAACCCTTTCAATTCAATGAATGTTTAGACTAATTGAGGGTAGAGAAAACAATCAATGCAACAAACAAGCAATTGAAAGCAAGATGACCCTTCACTATTTCACTTTCAAAACAAAATAATGAAAATTATTTCCACTTCCTATCCTTCCTATCAAATGCACTTCAACTAGTTATTTCAATAGTAAAAGAAGTTCATTTCATTTCAAATGCTCAGGATGATGGAATTCTAGCTTTCAATGATGCCACTTAATGCAACATATCTATTTAGCAAACTAGAATGATGTATTTTTTCAAATGGAATGATAAAAACGATTTTTTCACATAAACATTTCAATGATTTTTTTTTCAAACAACCAACATCAATCATATACCAAGCAAGACAAGAAGAACTCCTCTCAAACCATGTATGCAAAGACTCAATTGAAACAAAACAAGCAATGTAATCTATGCTTGCAAAGAGACGTTCAATCAAGAGAAGAGAAAACAAAACTTTTTACTTGTTCAATTGAAAACAAAGCAATACAAGGACTAAAACATGAAATGCATGGAGCAACTAACCAACAACTTGACTTGATGAGTAGACAAACAACTGAATGGATGATGACCTAGATGCCCTAGGGACACAAACCATCCAAAAACTCAAAAAATCAAGTAAGGCAAACTCAAACCAATCAAGAAAACAAATCAAGCTAACGAATATTTCTAGCCAAGGAGAATACAGGAAAACAAGCCAAGAAACAAGACTTAAGAGGACAAGACACACTCGCAACGATTAAGGAGAAATTCTGATTTTAACCCACAGGAATCGACGTGACTGCCTAACTGACAACAAGCGCCACAAAGGGGTACGACACGACTGTTTAAGAGTAACTCATGCTGGTAGCCACGACTGTCAAAAAAAGAACATCGATGATCGAGGATTTCAAGGAAAAGAAATTAGAAATCAAAACCAGACCTGTCACTCTAAATTCAAGAATCCAGGCAACATATAGTGTAAAGCATAGAAAACCAAAAAGAAAGAGTGATACGACAAAAGTAAACACAAATCATGAAATGCAAACAATCCAAAGAGAGGGATGGCTCCCTAGTATGGTCACCAATTTGTGGAGTAGGTAAATATCCTCTGTGGACGAAGGTATCCCTCTAGCCCAAGAGTGGGTCTAACTGCAAACAAGACAATCTAATGTAAATTTCCTTAGATTAAAATCGAATAAGAAGGCCTATCTATTATAGTGATAGTCCATTGATAATGATCTTCCTTCCTTGCTCCAGCTTCCTTTCGTTCAAATTGTTGAGCCTCGAACCTGCACCTTCCTATACACCCTCTCAACCTCCTTTTTCCACTCATTTCATCCACCTAGTTGATTAAATCATTGTATTTTAGTTTAAAAAAGAGCTTTTGACATGGTTTTCTAACTACGCTGATGACTATTGTTTGGTTTAGAATTTTGTTCAGACAGCTGCGGAAGCTTCTCAGTTTCCGCAGCTGACACAGGTTTCCACAGCCGACCCAGGTTTCTGCAGCCAGCACAGGATTCCGCAGCCGTTTTGTCAAACACCATGCTACAGGTGTCCTCTGAAGAAACGAGCCACATGGGAAAGTTCCAGGAGTCAAGGACATGGAACATGTCCCTCCAGATCATCCAACATGCTCATAAAATCCCGCGGTCAAACAAGGGGCAAAGGATAGTCAACGGAAGTGTTCAGCGGTGGCACGGCTCTGCGTAGCTCTGTTTTTTAGCACGTGAAGCTACGTGGCACAGTCCTTAGTCACGAAGACATCCTGGTAGCGTGAATCCAATAGCCATACCTCTCAGATTTAATAAACATGATGACAGTTACCTAGATCCGGGCTGAAGAGGATTTACATGTCTCTGGCAGCGTGGTTAATAGCGTAGATTTAGTTAATTTGTTTAGCTTTCTTTCCTTATAAATAACGCGTCCATGAACGCTGTAAAAGTTAATCTCTTGTAATGTAATTCGAAGTTGTTGTATTTCCCCACTGCACTTTTACATTGCTGTTTAATATATGAGAAGACTGGTTTAAACTTAAGCTTTTAGCTGTTCGTTGAATTAGCTGAAGTGGCAGAGGGCCCCTGCTCACTAAAGTCTTGTACAGTTGTCCTTTAACTCTTGCATTACTTTTTTTTCCTGTTCATGTATATTAGCTGTACAGTTGTCATTTAAATGTTTCGTTTTATTTCATCATGTATATTAGCTGTACATAACAAAGCTTTTTGATTTTTGTTGATTTACATTTTCATTGCTGCTCTTTTATGGTTACAACTGATCAGTGTTTTCTGCAGGTTTTCTTATGCAGCCCGGGGCAATTTTTCACCTTTTCTTTTTATAACTATTGGCATACGAGATCATCTTGTCTTTGTCGCTGACTCTTGTTTTCTGAAGTTTGATTTCCAGTACTGTCATTTCCTTAAGTTGTACATTTATTTTCTGCTCTTAGATATCATGCTATTCATCTGTTAACGGTTTCTTTCTATAATCAAATAACTTTATTAGGAACCAAAATATCACTCATTATAGCTTGATTTAGTTTGCTTTAGATCTCACATTGCTTGACTTGTTCATGATTGTTTCTCACAGGGTAAATTAAGCTGAAAGGCAAAAGGTCAAGAGAGTTAAAGTAGTGTGATTAGTTTCTTTTATGCAATTTAACTTCTTTTAGATTTCACATTGCTTAACATTTCATGATATCTTTTCACAAGGAAGATTGAGTTGAAGAGTTGAAATAGTGTGGATTAGTTGTTCTTACTTTTAATTGAATTTAGTGTAGATTTCACTTTCATTTTCATTCAGCAACAAAGATACTGGGCCGATGTCATTAGTTCATTGTTTGATGTCTTTATTTCTTTTCAAGAATTGATTTCATTCCAGTTATTTTAAAGCTTTCTTTCTTTTAAGTTTTGAAAAACCACTTAGAGATCACCATAATCATCCATATTTCACTTGCTTTATCACCTTTTCATCATCTCACATTAGGGAAAGATAAATCCGAAAACAAACTTAAAAAAAAAAACTAAAAACGACAAAAGACTAAGGAAATGGTTATCTAGTACATATAGTACACTTCACTTCGTCAGTTTACAAACCCTGGGTTGACATTTTAAAGTAGCAATTTAGACCTCACTAAATTGACCAAACATTTTGGTGCCGTTGCCGGGGAAGTGAAATTAGGTAGCCAATTTCTATAAAAAAAAAACAAGAAAATTTCAAGGAAGGAAAACTGATAACCTCTCAAAGTATGCTCTCCTCTTGCACTTAGTGTGATCTGGAGGATCAGAAAAGAGAAAGTTATTGGTTTAATAGTTTCTTGAGTATGCTTTCTTCTTGCACCTAGAGTGACCTGGAAGATCAGAAAGAGAATTATTATCCCGACTTGAAGAAAAATAAAAAAAATGGCATGCATAGAGCAAGAGATTCTAGGGGAAGGTTTTTAGCTAGAGCCAAGAGTTCGATTTTTACAAATCCATCTACTTCAAGGAATAGACAAGAGACACCTCCATCATCTCCAACTTACACTCCTAGCCCTAGGATTCCTGGAATTCAAGAGGCAGGAGTTGACTCACCCACACCTTCCATCGAATCTGAACTAGAAAGAGATCCTTTCCTTCCTTCTACAGAGAGACAAATTTTAATTGAAGAAGTAGAATCATCTGAAGAAGAAGAGGGAGAAATCCCTTCTCATTCACCCTTAGTAGAAGAACCAGAAGACTCTGAAGTCTCCAGGGAAACTACCATGACAGAGGAAGGAGCAACTGGATTTGGTAGAGGTAGAGGTAGAGGAGGAGGAGGAAACAATGGAGGAGGTAGAGGTAACATTGGGGGAAATAGGGATGGGGATAACTCATTCGGATTTCCTATAGTCAATGAGGACTCCCGAGCCACAATGAAAAACATCTCACCATCTATCCTTCCAAACTTCCATGGGTTAAGGAATGAGGACCCTAAAACATTTCTATTTGAGTTTGAGGTCGTGTGTCGAACTTATGATTATTTGGAAGACTCTCAAAAACTCAAACTGTTTCCTTCAACATTGAAAGGAGCAGCTTTGAAATGGTTCATGGGGTTACTCACTCAATCCATTAGGACTTGGAATGATATGAAACAAACATTTTTGGATAGGTACCTGGACTATTGTATGCCCACCAATCACAAGGATGAGGTATTCAAAATGGTGCAAAGAGAAGATGAAAACTTGGAGGATTTACTTGAAAGATTTCAATACAACCTGAAAAGAGCAAAAATGAGTAACTTAGATGAGGAGACCTTGAAAGCCCTTCTGTTAAAAGCCATTAGAGATGAATGGATAGATATTTTAAACATGATGGGAAAGGGAGATATATCTCAACTTCCACTTCATGATATAGCAGAGTTATGTGTCCATCTCTCAAGGGGGAAATCTAAAAATCAAAAAGGGCCTAGAGATCCTTCTCTCATCAAAGTAAACAAATCTGCAACTGGATCAGTAAGTAGGGCTGAGATTGGCAACATGCCTGATGAATTCAAAACTGACATCTTAGGGAGTCTTAGTGAGCAACTAGACACCCTTAAGATTCACAATAAGCAGAAAGCAGAAGCTGAGGCTTTGGCCATCTTTTGCCCAAATTGTAGGAAGAAACATGCTCTAAGGGAATGTCCCTTGGATGCAAAAGTTGTAGAAACATGTGTAATTTGTTCAGAGAATCATGAGACCAAGGATTGTCCTTCAATTCCTGGGCTCAAAGCTATCTTTCAAGAAGATCCAAATACAATCGAATCTCTCTGTTTTGTTGCAAGGAGACCTTGGCAGGGGCAACAAAATCAAGGGTTTAGCAACTCTATGAATTTTCAACCCCCACCAAATTGGAATCCTTGGCAACAACCTTGGTCCCAACCTCAAAATCCTTTTCAATCATGGGTACAAGGTATGCAAAATCCTTATGGGAGATTTGCTCAATTTTATCAATATCCCCCATCTTTTCAAAACCAACAAGCTCCACAACTTCCAAATCAAAATCCACAACTATCATTTCCATTTCCACAACAACAATAACCTTCTCAACAGAATCCAAATTCTCAACTCTTGCTTCCATTCCAACAAAAGTCAAATCAACTTCCTTCTCAGCCATTGCCAAACCCCAATAACAAAAACCCTCAAAATGCTTACATGATGGAAGGACAACAATTTCCTGCCTATATGATTGTTCCTCTCAATGATGTACAACTCAGATCAGGTAGAGTCCTAGATAAGCCTTCTATAAATGCTCAAAAGCAAAGCATTTTTGAGGAAGATTCTCTTGAAGCCAATAAGGGTTCTGAAGCAGCTCTTCAAAACCCAAGTACTCAAAAAGAAAAAGAAAAAGAGTTAACCCCCAGAACTCCCATAGTTGAGCAACCTGCATCTTTATCCACACCTCCTTTTCCTGAAAGATTACAAATTGACAAAGTAGTGGAAAAACAAATTTGGTTGCCTGACTATAATTTTCTAGATGAATTGAAGAATGTTTGTATCAAGATTCCCTTGTTACAAGCCATTAAAGAGATTCCTATTCTAGCAAAAACAATAAAGGAGTTGAGCCTTAAAAGACTAGGAAAGAAACCAAGAGACACAAGAAGAATCCACCTGGTAGGGAAAATTGCAGATATCATGATGGGAAAAATTACCATGCAGAAGTATATAGATCCCAGTAGTCCAATTGTCAAAACACATATCAATGGAATTGAAATTCCAAATACTCTGATTGATTTAGGGGTTGCTATCAACATTATGAGTAGACAGATTATGGAACAGCTAAAACTTCCTAATCTTCTCTTTACACCTACTTTACTGCAACTTGCAGATCGATCAATTATCAAACCAGATGGTGTATTAGAAGACATTCCAGTCTCCTTAGACTCTTGGGAATATCCAGTCGATTTCATGATTTTAACTCCCAAGAGTAATCTAGGAGGACATCCTCTTATTTTAGTAAGACCTTGGCTAGCGAAAGCTGATGCTTTTATCAGTTGTAGATCTGTGGATATGTATATTTCAAATGGTAATTCAACAAAGAAGTTCAATCTGTATCCTCCAGCAAAGGCAATAACAGAAACAGAAGAAGATGAGTGGGTCGATGATGAAGATACTATACAACCTGTCTTTACCATTTCTGAGATCAGTGAAGATAGTCAAATTCTGAACACATTAGAAAACTTTGAACCACCTTCAGAATATGACCATACACAATTTCAGTTGGATTCTGACATTGAGTGTCTATCATCTAGACAAATGTCTCTTTTCTCTATGGAAGAGTTTGGTAGTTCTGCCATTGAGATTTTTCCAGGAAAAACATTGAATATCAACAAAAACTTGGAAAAATCACAACAGGAAGAGCTAACCAAAATCTTGCAAAAACATTCTACTGCATTTGCATGGGAGTATACCGATATGAAAGGTATTGACCCTAAGACTTGCATTCATCACATCTACATTGAGGAAAACAGTAGGCCAATCAGACAACCTCAAAGAATGATGAATCCAAACCTTAGGGAGATAGCGAAAGAAGAGCTCCAAAAGTTACTTAATGTAAACTTCATTTATCCAATTTCAGATAGCCGATGGGTTTCTCCCTTGGTTATAGTACCTAAAAAGAATGGTAAATGGAGGGTTTGCATTGATTACAGGGAATTGAACAAAGCAACTTTGAAGGATCACTTTCCTCTACCCTTTATTGATCAGGTATTAGATACTTTAGCAGGCAAAAAGTATTTTTCATTTTTGGATGGTTTTAGTGGCTATAATCAAATTCAAGTAGCACCTGAAGATCAGGACAAGACCACATTCACTTGTCCATGGGGAACTTTTGCCTACCGAGTACTTCCTTTTGGATTATGTAATGCACCTGCCACATTTCAAAGGGCAGTACTAGGAATTTTTTCCGATCTAATCCATGATTGTGTAGAGGTCTATATGGATGATTTTACAGTTTATGGTAATTCATTTGAAGAGGCATTAGAAAATTTGGAAAAAGTCCTTATAAGATGTAAAGGAACAAATCTTTCATTAAGTCATGAAAAATGTTTTATGATGTTTACTGAAGGGATTGTTTTAGGACATCATATTTCGGGAGATGGGATTAAAGTTGATAGATCAAAAGTTGAAGTCATCTCCAAGTTACCTATTCCAAATTGTCAAAGAGATGTTAGAAGTTTTCTTGGATTTACTGGATATTATAGAAGATTTATTGAAAACTTCACCAAGGTAGCATCTCCACTCTTCAAATTACTTACAAAAGACTGTGAATTCAATTGGGATCCTGATTGTCAATCTGCATTTGAAACTTTAAAAACAAGAATATCTGAAGCACCCATTTTGAGAGGGCCGAATTGGAAACTTCCTTTCCATATTTCTACAGATGCTTCAGATACAGCTCTAGGAGCTATGTTGGGTCAAAAGGATTTAGTTCCTTATGCCATTTACTACACCAGTAAAAATTTGACTCCCACTGAGTTAAATTATACTGTGACTGAAAAAGAGTTCTTAGCTGTTGTTCATGCAATCAATAAATTTAGACACTATATAACTGGCTATGAAACTTTTGTCCATACTGATCATTCTGCAATTAGATATCTCATGAACAAACCTATTACTAATGGTAGAGTTACAAGATGGCTTTTACTTTTACAAGAATTCAATATTACTGTGTTAGATAGACCAAGGAAACAAAATACAGTAGCTGATTTCTTGTCTAGAATCCAAAATACTAACGAAGATTCTCCTGTAGAGGATAAGTTTCCAGATGAATATTTGTTTGCAGTAACTACTAAAACTCCTTGGTATGCAGATATTGCTAATTATTTGGTTACAGGGAAACTACCTCCACATTTATTTCCTAATGAAAGGAGAAGAATTATTTAGGAGAGTTCGAGTTATTCATGGATTTCTAATGAATTGTTCAAAACAGGGCTAGACTGTGTGATCAGAAGATGTGTTCGGGAAGATGAAATGCCTGACATCCTCAAGGCATGTCATGATGAGCCATGCGGTGGGCACTTCGCTGACAAGAGGACATCTTATAAAATCCTTTCTTTAGGATATTATTGGCCTTCTCTCTTCAAAGATGCAAAACAATAAGTCAGGAGGTGTGACAGCTGCCAAAGAGTTGGGAGACCAACTCTTTCAAATGAAATGCCATTACAGCCACAAGTACTCATCGAACCCTTTGAAAAATGGGCTTTAGATTTCGTTGGACCTATTAATCCACCATCTAAACAAAAGAAGTATATATTGGTTTGCATTGATTATGTTACTAAATGGATAGAAGCCAAGGCATTGCCTTCTGCCACTGAAAATTCAGTTGTTCAATTTCTTTTTGAGGATATTTTTACTCGTTTTGGTGTCCCAAGATAAATTGTAACAGATCAGGGAAGTCAATTCACATCTAATTTGATGGAGAAGCTGATGGAAGAATACAAAATCAAGCATAGAAAATCTACTCCGTACCATCCGCAAGCAAATGGCCAAGTGGAGTCTACAAACAAAGTCCTTGAGAACATCATCACCAAAACTGTTCATCTTCATAGAAGAGATTGGGCAGAAAGGCTTCCTAAAGCCTTATGGGCCTATAGAACTACATGGAGGAATACAATAGGACATTCTCCCTATGAACTTGTTTATGGGAAAGAAGTCCTGCTCCCCATTGAGTTTCAAGTCAAGACTTTCAAGATGGCAGTTCAGTTGGGGATGAATCTATCAAAAGCCCAAAAGCACAGAATGGAGCAGCTAAATGAGCTAGATGAAATAAGACAAGATGCAATTTTAAGGACTGATCTAGTTCAGCACCAAAGAACTAAGTGGCATGACAGATATATCAAAGAGAAAAAGTTTCAAAAGGGAGATTGGGCGTTACTGTTTGATTCCAAGTTTAAAGACTTCAAAGGAAAATTTCAGACTCATTGGCTTGGACCATATGAGATTGACGAAGTCTTTAGCAATGGAGCAGTTCGAGTCAAGACCATTGATGAGTTTCAAACTCCTCTCATTGTGAATGGCCACCGATTGAAAATTTATCATAAGCCACTCTCAAAAGAGGAATTTGTCAAAATGTTTCAAGAAAATTCTGCAATGAGGCTGGTGGAGAGGAATCCTTCTCCTCCATCAGCCTAGTCTTTGTTTCTTTCAGTTGAAAAAAAAAAAAAAAAGAAAAAAAAAAATCTTTTGTATAAGCCTGAAAACCAATCATAGATTGGCAGTCTTATACAGAAAATGTAGAGTGAAAATCAAGGGCACCTGACACTCTATATTTTCCAAAAAAAAAATGTCTCTCTTTCTTTCCATCTTCACTTTACCTCATTTTCCATTTCAATTCATCCATCTCATTTTCATCTCCATCTTCACTCCACTTCATTTCCATCTCATTCCACTCATTTCATTTCATTCCATCAATAAAAGTCCCTCTCAGGACTATTTTATTTAGTTAGTTCTTCTCTAACTATCTTTGTGCAGTTAAAGGGGTGTTGTCTTAGTTTCCGCAGCTGGAAACCGTTTCCGCAGCCAGAACCAGTTTCCGCAGCCAGAAACGATTTCCGCAGCCAACATCACTCTGTCTTTATAGCTGGCATCACTCTGTTTTCAAAAAAAAAAATCACAATCAAAGGTTAGTGTCATCATCACCAAGTGCAGCAAAGACATGGGGCATCTTCAAGATCAAAGAACAACAATGGGTCAGAAGCCTTAATCAAGAAATGATAAACTTCCAAAGGTATGATCAAAAATCTCTACCAAATAACAATTCAATGTCATTATTATGCATAGTTATTAAACCATGGCAAGTTCCACTAAATTCAATGATTTGATACGGCAAGCCCCATACCACTCCTCTTCCACGATGTCATTCCACAACGGTCCCACGATCATTCTAAATTTAAACTCGAGATGGACTGCTCTCCCATTTATTGGCTGTACTTTTGAGACGTGACTGACTGTACTATGGCTCTCCTTCACCATAATTTCCGCAGCCGTCTACTGAGACATGTGCGCAAGTCATCCGATCCAAAAGGACTCAGTCATTATTCTACCCATTTATCACTTCACTCCCGCATGCATTCAATGTTGAACTCGTTACTGTTGCTTACCCTCTACTCCCTCGGTACTTATACCATTCCCTGTTCTCCATTTCCATTGCATCCACTACAGCTTGCTCCAAACCCTGGCTACATTCACCACATACATCCTGAACTTCAATTACGGCCACTCCAGTTACCCTAAGAATCCCATAATCAACCCATTTTTTTCCTGAACCTTCATACGCAGTAGAATTTTCAGTCGGAATTTAAAGCCGAGAATGGGAAAACTACTAAGAGCTGAACCGGAAGGACCAAAATACCTGGAGGGTTATCCTCAAACGAAGGAGTCATTGAAGAAAGCAAGGTGGCTGAGATTCATTCAAAAGTTCAGGGGCTATAACAAAGAAGTGACTAAAGCTTTTGCAAGGTCCTTTAATGGACAAACAGTGGAGGTTGGAGACTTGAAATTTACAGTGACCGAGGCCACAATAGCAGCTGCAACAAGTCTTCCACAAGAAGGTGAAAGGTGGTTCAAAAACATAAGTGTGGATGATCAAGGATGGAGAATCATGCTCCAAAACCCAGGTATGGATACCTCTATATTTACAAAAGGAATCCTTGTGCATACAATAAAAGAAGAATGGTCCCCTCTGTTATTACTTATCCAGAAATTTATCACATGCGAGGGTCATTTTGGTTCCATGTACATGTATCATGCCAGGCTAATGATGAATTTTATGGAAGGCTATACCCTTAATTTGCCTTATTTTCTGTTATCAAGCTTGAAGAAAATGAGCTCTGTTCAAAAACACGTAGGCAATATTGAACCCCATCTTTACCATCACAGGTTGATAAAAATCCTTATTGAAGATCAGTTGAAAAACACTAAGGATACTTAGGAAAAGTTTTTGACAAGAAACCACTTCCAAGAACTGTTGAAGCCTATGGAAGCAGTTCCCCAAAAATTCCAAAGAGAAGTAGGAGGAAAGAAAAGAATATTACAGCCCAAGACTCTCCTACAATAGACATTCAGGGAACTATTCAGAAAGAAGAAGAAGAGGGAGCTAAAAACAAGCAATAGAAGAAGGACAAAGGCAAAATAACCGTTCAAGGAACCTATCCATCCCCTGAACCATCCATAGAGGAAGATTCTCAAACTTTGGCAGAAAGATTAGTACATCTTCAAGCTGCTGCCATAGCAAAGAAACAAAAAGGAAAACAGAGTGCACAGGAAAAGAGCACTAGTCCACACGTGAGGAGGAGCAGTAGGCTAAAAGGAAAGAAGAGTGTAACCCAAGAAAAACAATCACACTTTATTGATTTAGGTGAAGAAACACCTGAAAAAGCTCCAGCTCAGCCAGACATTGAGTCAAGTCCTCCACGTGATGAAAGCCCTTTTCGGCCAGAAAGAGAGGACAGTCTTCCTCCTCCACCAGATTTTGATTTTGAGCCTAGCCCAAGAAAGACACCTGAAGTAGATCCTAATCAGCAAGAGGTATATAACTACCTAGAGTCCTTGGAACAATCAGCTGCAGGACCAAGCACCACCTTGCCACTTGATGCACAAGTACAGTCTTTAAAACAGGAAGTGTTTGAATTGGAAGTCCTAAATAGGCACATCAAACAGGAAAACGAAGCACTCAAAGAGCAGAGTAAGGTAGACAAGATTGTCCATGATAACACTATGCTCCATTTAGGACTGTGGCAAAAGAAGAACAGGAAGCTGAAGAAAAAGTGTAAAAAGTTGAGCAAGGCATTGATTAATCTTAAGTTCAAATGTCTAGTCAGGAAACCAAGGACCATTTTAGCATCAAAGAGAAAGAGAAGAGGGCTAGATGTTCTTGCAGAAGCCTCAAAGCATATGGATTAAGGGAAAATAACTAAGTTTTGGTTGCATGAGGACATGCAACACCTTCACAGTGGGGGTATGTTGAGCCTCGAACCTGCACCTTCCTATACACCCTCTCAGCCTTCTTTTTCCACTCATTTCATCCACCTAGTTGATTAAATCATTGTATTTTAGTTTAAAAAAGAGCTTTTGACATGGTTTTCTAACTACGCTGATGACTGTTGTTTGGTTTAGAATTTTGTTCAGACAGCTGCGGAAGCTTCTCAGTTTCCGCAGCTGACACAGGTTTCCACAGCCGACCCAGGTTTCTGCAGCCAGCACAGGATTCTGCAGCCGTTTTGTCAAACACCATGCTACAGGTGTCCTCTAAAGAAACGAGCCACATGGGCAAGTTCCAGGAGTCAAGGACATGGAACGTGTCCCTCCATATCATCCAGCACGCCCATAAAAGCCCGCGGTCAAACAAGGGGCAAAGGATAGTCAACGGAAGTGTTCAGTGGTGGCATGGCTCTGCGTAGCTCTATTTTTGAGCACGTGAAGCTACGTGGCACAATCCTTAGCCACGAAGACATCCTGGTAGCGTGAATCCAACAGCCATACCTCTCAGATTTAATAAACATGATGATAGTTACCTAGATCCGGGCTGAAGAGGATTTACGTGTCTCTGGCAGCGTGGTTAATAGCGTAGATTTAGTTAATTTGTTTAGCTTTCTTTCCTTATAAAAAACGCGTCCATGAACGCTGTAAAAGTTAATCTCTTGTAATGTAATTCGAAGTTGTTGTATTTCTCCACTGCACTTTTACATTGCTATTTAATATATGAGAAGACTGGTTTAAACTTAAGCTTGTAGCTGTTCGTTGAATCGGCTGAAGTGGCAGAGGGCCCCTGCTCACTAAAGTCTTGTACAGTTGTCCTTTAACTCTTGCATTACTTTTTTTTCCTGTTCATGTATATTAGCTGTACAATTGTCATTTAAATGTTGTGTTTTATTTCATCATGTATATTAGCTGTACATAACAAAGCTTTTTTATTTCTGTTGATTTACATATTCATTGTTGCTCTTTTATGGTTACAACTGATAAGTGTTTTCTGCAGGTTTTCTTATGCAGCCCGGGGCAATTTTTCACCTTTTCTTTTTATAACTATTGGCATACGAGATCATCTTGTCTTTGTCGCTGACTCTTGTTTTCTGAAGTTTGATTTCCAGTACTGTCATTTCCTTAAGTTGTACATTTATTTTCTGCTCTTAGATATCATGTTATTCATCTGTTAACGGTTTCTTTCTATAATCAAATAACTTTATTAGGAACCAGAATATCACTCATTATAGCTTGATTTAGTTTGCTTTAGATCTCACATTGCTTGACTTGTTCATGATTGTTTCTCACAGGGTAAATTAAGCTGAAAGGCAAAAGGTCAAGAGAGTTAAAGTAGTGTGATTAGTTTCTTTTATGCAGTTTAACTTCTTTTAGATTTCACATTGCTTAACATTTCATGATATCTTTTCACAAGGAAGATTGAGTTGAAGAGTTGAAATAGTGTGGATTAGTTGTTCTTACTTTTAATTGAATTTAGTGTAGATTTCACTTTCATTTTCATTCAGCAACAAAGATACTGGGCCGATGTCATTAGTTCATTGTTTGATGTCTTTATTTCTTTTCAAGAATTGATTTCATTGCAGTTATTTTAAAGCTTTCTTTCTTTTAAGTTTTGAAAAACCACTTAGAGATCACCGTAATCATCCATATTTCACTTGCTTTATCACCTTTTCATCATCTCACATTAGGGAAAGATAAATCCGAAAACAAACTTAAAAAAAAACTAAAAACGACAAAAGACTAAGGAAATGGTTATCTAGTACATATAGTACACTTCACTTCGTCAGTTTACGAACCCCGGGTTGACATTTTAAAGTAGCAATTTAGACCTCACTAAATTGACCAAACACAAATACCTGAAACAAACATGAAAGAGACAAAAACAAACATGATAGCATAAAATTGAATTCAATCTTCTTAAAAGGTCAAGGAGTTTTAAGCTATCAAATGTAATATTACACACGATATAGGAAATAAACCATTAGTTGTATTAATAAAAACTTCAAAGAGAAATACAACCGAAGCCTTGACGTTGCAGGTTCCCTTTAGCATGTTTGGGTTCCAGCACCACTACAAGCATCTCATGATTCACCCTCAAAACAATGGAAGTTCAAGGAATATTTCCCTTTGCTCCAAACCAAACACTATAATCTTATTCTCCCTTCACACACAAACTATAAGGCTAAGGTTCTCAATATGGCTCTCAAGCTTTGCAGATTATTTCAACACTTTCATTAGCTAGCTGAGGGTGTGAAATGAGGAGTTTATATAACTTTGATAGAGGGGAAGTGAATCCTCTTATGGTGGGAGAAGCCTTATCCCTCTTTCTTTGTTCCATTGTAATAGGGGAAAGGAGCCCAAACAATCTCTCTCGACTCTATCTTGCTCAACCATTTACCAGACTTCCATTCATGAAGCTTCTAGATCTGGAAGCTTCAACTCCATTTTTAAAAACTTGCCAAAAGAGGGTCGACGTGGGTGATTAATGTCTCACTTGCACCATTTTTCACCAGTACTAGTTTTAAACTCTGCAAATCAGCGCAGGGAAGGAACTGAGCACTAGCGCCGGTCTTGAAAACTAAGTTGGAAGGAAGATTCTTGGAAAATGATGTAAGAGGGAAATGTTCTACAGATGAAGAGGGATGTAGGGACATGTTCTTCATAGCAGGGAAACATGTGAGGGTCACTGTAGAGGTCCTCAGGATCGAGGAATGGGGAGTACATGGACAGTGACAAAATGTTTTCTAACAGGAAGACGCAGAATCAAAGGAAAAACTAGAAGAATCAATAGAACCAAAGTCAGAATCAGGACTCAATGGATGACTAGGAGGATGAACTCTAACTCGACGGGGATGAGTAATATATCCTAAAGGAAATTGGGGGTGAAGGCCGCGAAGTATCCGCAACAAATTCCTAGGGGGCGCATTGATGTCAATAAAATGATGACACAATAGACTAAAAGGTAATGATAGCAGAGAAAAAGCAACAAACAACAAGAAACACCTAGTGCATTGGTGCCACGTGTAAACTAACTATATTAATATGTTAATATAATTCAAGCAAAGCACATCCTATCAAAGAAAAAATGACCTCTAGCTTATAGGTAATCTAAATCCTCAAACAAGTCCTAAATATATTGTTTCAAATGGCCTTCCAAAAGACTTCTTACTTGGTGGAATTTAATCCGTGTAAGCAAAGTTGTCTAGAGAAAGGTGGGGTAGATAACCGATTGTTGCCCATAGGTAGTCCTATAGGGTGTTTTCCTATCATTGGTCACTATGGTTACCTTTGTCCCACAAGGGTGGTAAAGTCTTGAGCTTCTTGGTGATAAACCAATGCACGAGATTCCCTGCCACGAGTTGGGTCACCTTAGGAGAATCACCCACACGATGACCTAGCTTAACCCCCTCTAAATCAGGTTTCTAACGCACTCCAGCTTTGGACCATGGGATGTTGAAGGATTTTAAGCTCCCTAATATTCAAACTTTTATGTCTCAATATAAGTGATCGATGGCTATTATTGGAATCCTATCCCACTGATCCTACACCTAACTACACAAATTGTTTTGGCCATGGTATCCAAGTGGGATTACTCTAAGTGTGTTGAATTATTAATGTGTAACGTTTCAAGTCTTGGCTTGGTGGTGTTAACCAAGATCACATTCACTTAGGGTGTGAGTGTGAGAAATAATGTGTCAAGTGGATGAGTTAGTTGAGCATGTTTTATGATGCCATGTGCTGCTAAAAATAAAGTGTTGAAAAATTGTAAATAATGCTAAAAATGGACAGTAAAATGAAAACACAAACCCCCACCCAAGAAGGCTATCAAGTAGCTAAAAAAGAGGTGGAAAACAAGCTACTCAAAGACACACTTATGGCCAAAAGATCTAATGTTTAAAGGATTTGAATCTAAAGGCACAAGGCTGCTGAAAAATGGTGCATACAATTAGCAAAAATTAGAGGTGAAGATGTTGAAAATGGATAGGAAAGAAGCTCCAAAACCTAGGACACAAAAGGTGATCCTAAGGGAAAGGAAACACCAAGCTCTAAAGGGAGTAAAATGATGAAGAAACCTATCCAAAAGGGTTGTAAAACAATGGAAAAAACCTTAGAAATCAAAGGCTGAAAGTGTTGTACCCTAGACTCCTCAACTTAGCAAATCTCTTCCTAAATGATGGAGGTGTACTCTAAACACTAGGGGGATTTTTCCTTCCTCAATGAGAAATTACTAAGAGAATCTAGGCCTAGGGGTGAATTAAGAAAGAATAGAAACCCTTCCTAATACACATGTAACACAGTCGACAAATCTGGTAAATTTTGAAAAGTGACAAAATGCAGAAACTGCCCTAAAAATTGCGCTAGAATAAAAAAAATGCCTGAAATTTGCGTTGCAGAATGCAGAAAAAGAGGCTGAAAGGTGCATTTTTCTCCCACAACTGTTTCCCGACAGATCTCCCCCTGATTGTGTAGTCTCTTGCTCAGCTAGTACATGTGACTTGTGAAAAAATGCAGAAAATCAATAGAAACCAAAATTTTTCTAGAAAACAAAGGAGATCTAAAAATACAAATTATGAGGCTAAAAATAGCTGGAAAAAACATTGAAGAGAACTGAAATGACAGTCACCAAGGATTTGAATTACTACACCAGCGGTGTTGTCATTTGTTGACGACCGTGTAGCTAAAGACTCAGTGGAGTCGCCATTTGTTAGTGTAAATATTTTTGGAAAGTATAATAAAAATGCTTCACTTAAGTGACTGGTGACAAGTGACCCTAACAACAAGATGTGGATACTTGTATGCTTTATATTTGTAATAAAACATGATAAAACCATACAAGAAAATATCTAATGCAAGACTAAAACATATAGTAGCAAAAAAGAGAAGTGTAAAAACCCAATAGAAGACTTCAAATGAATTATATTTTTATTTAAACACCTAGTGGAGAAGATTTACAAAATGGATCTATAAATCCCCCTCCGTGGGATGGGTCCTTTTGATGTCTTTGTGCTTCAACGATCTAGTTCTTCTCTCTCAAATATGTAGAAAAAACCAAAAGGCAAGATAGAAATCAAGGGGGAGCTCAAATGGCATGAGATGATAATGGTGACGATGATAATGATGATGGTGAAGAATGAATTAAAAACCTTCTTATTTATAAAAAAATATTGAGCTAAATTAGGAATTGGAAAAGAATAAAATATTATGGACCAAATCAAAATCTAACCGTTAGGAATACTTTATTATATTTTTCTGGAGAGGGGAAATATATTCAAAATGGTCAAATATATTTATTTAGAAAATGGTTAAAGTAATTAACAAATAAAATGATTTATTAATTTTTTTGTGAGAATTAAGAAAAGTGTGAAATTGAAATATTTATTAAATAATGGCTTAACAATTATTCCAAAAATAAGAATATGAAATAATAACTAAATAGTGATTTATTTAATCATTCCATGGTGAATTAGTCAAATGTGCTAAGAAATAAAAAACAAATAATTATGTTTAGAGAAAATTAAATAAATAATGATTTATTCAATTATTCTCACGTGGTTTTATAATTTTAATTAGAAACAATTTAATAAAAAAGGTTTAATAAATTATTTCCTATGGTGAAATTGATTTTACTATGGTAAAATTAATCCTACATGGTGTATTTCAATCCACCTAGTTAAAAATGTCTAGGTGATAATTTTTCAGGGATAACATGGTATATCCTTATTGATGTGGCAAGGGTTAGTGGGCCCAAAATTCAAATGGGCATAAATTTCAATATAGAGATTGGATTAAGAAAACATTTATATCATCGGAAAACTCTCAATGAGCTGGATGTGATGGTGATATCCAAAGTTAAATCTTCTAACTTTGGGAAAGGAATAATTTTTATAATCGCATCTTCATAAGGAGATCGTGGAGTTTGGGTTAATTAAAAGTAACATCTCCCATTTAGTGTGGAGATTTTAAGGGGGTGTGAGGGATTGCTATAGAGTGGTATTAGAGTGGCCATGTTTAGACTGAATGGTCCTAGAAGGATGATATTTAAACTCTGTTACAAAGTGTAATGTTTTCTATCGATCATTGTTGTGTGAAAATGTATGTTTCTTGTAGAATTTTGATTATGAATTGCATATTAACTTGAAATTTTGTGTTTTCAATAGCCTCACATTTAGGTACTTATTGCAGATATGCCAAGGCAATGGGTAAATATGTTATTTATATATTGTTGGCTAACAATGATGTGTGTATGACAAAACATAAGAATTGTTGGGTTGTGTTATATTCTTTCCACAACTAACCACGTAGTTAACTAGGGGGTTAGAGGGGGGGGCGAAGCACCCCCTTCGTTGCACCGATTGTGTAGCGAGGGGGGTCACAGGGGGTTTCAGGCGCACCCGTAACCCCACTTTATGGGGTCCAAGGCAGCGTCCCAGAAAATTTTGGTTTTGGACCCTATGTTAGGATGGGCGGACCCACCTATGGTTTTGTGCATGATTTTCGCACATGGTATTGGACGCGATGGTTTTCGATCCATGGTATTGGATGCTTCGGCATGTATAAATATGTATTATAACATTGAAAGAAACATAATGAAAAATCAAGCTGGTAGTTTCGGTTTTGGGATCCAGGGGAAAATCTCTGTGTATATGTGTTTTATGTGTTATGCTCTCACATTATTTATTTTCTGTGTTTTAGAATTCGTATGCAGGTAATTTCTATATGGGGTTAAAACCTACATTTGGAATCAGAGTTGTTTTGGCTTCAAGGGGACGCCTTTGTTTCTGAGGGGTTTCGCTTGGGCCTGTGGTAGACCTTATTCAGTGGGAGATCTGTGAGATCGATTCTGGTGGTGAAAGAAGATGGCGAGTAGTGGAATGATAGAGATCGATAAATTTAATGGTCAGAGTTTTGAGTTGTGGAAACTCAAGATGGAAGAACTATTGGTGGATAAAGATCAGTGGATTGCGGTAGATCTGGGTACTAAACCAACGGGAGTGTCCGATGAAAAATGGAAGAAGTTGGATCGAAAGGCAAAGAGCACAATACGATTGTGTGTCTCAGATTCAGTATTGCTGAATGTATCAGGGGAAGCTACGGTGAAGGCTTTGTGGGACAAGTTAGGGACTTTGTACCAATCTAAGTCTCTAGTGAATAAACTATTCCTACAGAAAAAGTTGTATAACCTGAGGATGAAAGATGGAGACTCGGTGACAGAGCATCTAAATGCATTTAATACTGTGGTAAGTTAGTTAGCATCTGTTGATATTAAAATTTCAGATGAAGATAAGTGCATCACTTTGTTTTGTTATCTACCAGATTCGTGGGATAGTCTGGTTATTGTAATAGGTAGCAATGCAAATGCCTTGCAGTTTGATGAAATAGTCTCAACATTGTTGGTGGAGGAGATGAGACGGAAAAATATGGAGAGCCAGAATGGTGATGCCTTGTTTGTACGAGGACAGTCCCAGAATAGAGACAAAAATAGGTCATCGAGTGGGAGATCTAATTCTAGAGGGAGATCTAAATCTCCAGGAATGCCTATAAAGGTGGTGTGCTGGAAATGTGGAAAGGAAGGCCACTTTAAAAGGGATTGTAAATCTAAAGCTCTTGAAAAAGGAAAGGGATCTGATGAGGCTCCTTCTGCAGAGGCGAAAACCACCTCAGATGAAGGTGGGGATGTGTACTTGGCTTCTTCAGGTACACATGTAGATCATGAGGCATGGTTGATTGACTTAGGTGCATCCTTTCACTTCACTCCCCATAGAGAGTGGTTCTGCGAGTATGAGAAATATGATGGTGGTGATGTCTTCTTGGGGGATGACATGAAGGTTACAATCATTGGTCGTGGAAAAGTAAAGTTGAAGTTGCAAGGTGGAAGGGTTAGAACGCTTCCAGGTGTTCTACATATTCCTGCATTAGCCAGAAATCTGATTTCTATAAGCAAGCTAGATGATGCAGGTGTGAAAATAGTGTTCAAGAAGGATACCTGCAAAATGGTTCAGGGAGCACTGGTATTGATGTGGGGAGTTCGGATTGGAACTCTGTATAAGCTGCAAGGTAGCACTATTATTGATGGGTGCAATAGTTCTATGGTTCCTGAAAGTGGAACAGAAAATCTAGTGGTCTTTGGAGAGAAGACCATGCTGTGGCATCAAAGGCTTGGAAATCTTGGAGAGAAGATCCTTCGAATACTTCATGGTAAAGGTATGGTAGAAGGTATGAGTAATAGCTCTCTGGATTTTGATTTTTGTGAAAATTGTGTATATCGGAAGCAGAATCGGGTGAGTTTCTCCTCTGGTGGTAAGAGGGCGAAACAGATATTAGAGCTTGTGCACACTGATGTGTTTGGACCTGTGAAGGTTCCATCACTAGGTAAGTCTATGTACTATGTATCATTTATAGATGACTTCTCAAGGAATACATGGATATATTTCCTTAAGAAGAAATCTGAAGTTTTTGACAGGTTTAAAGAATTTAAGGCTCTGGTGGAAAACTAGACAAAGAAGAAGATAAAGGTGTTGAGGACAGATAATGGTGGAGAGTTTTGCAGCAAGGAATTTGAAGAATTCTGTAAGAAGTGTGGTATATCACGGCAAAAGACTACTCCATATATACCTCAGCAAAATGGAGTTGCATAAAGAATGAACAAGACATTGATGGAAAGGGAAAGAAGCATGCTCAGTGGTGCCAAGTTAGGACAGGAATTCTGGGTAGAGGCAGTGGATATTGCATGTTACCTAGTCAATAGGTCACCTTCATCAGCGTTGGAGGATAAGACTCCACAAGAGGTATGGACTGGTAAGAAACCCTCTCTTTCACATCTAAGGGTGTTTCGATGTGATGCATATGTACATGTTCCAAAGGAGAAAAGAACCAAGTTGGATAGTAAATCTGAAAAGTGCATCTTTATTGGGTATAAGGATGGTTTAAAGGGTTATAAGCTTTGGAAACCAGTAACAAGGAGGGTTGTGTACAACCAAGATGTGGTGTTTAGAGAGGTGAAAGGTGTTATTAAACATGAATTCCAACCAAAGGAACCTAAGAAGATATAGTATGAGCTAAAGGAGGAAGAATCAGACTCTACAATAGAGGAGGAATCAGAAGATGAAGAGCCACAAACTTCGGCTGTGAGAAGATCAATTCGAGAAAGAAGGCAACCAGAAAGGTATATTCCATATGCTTTCTATTCAAATTTTGCTTTGTCTGTTACTAATGATGATCCCAGAACTGTGAAGGAAGCAGTGGATTCATAGGATGGAAAACTCTGGAAAGAGGCCATGGTTGATGAAATGGCATCTTTGTACAAAAATGAGGCTTGGGATCTGGTGGAGTTGACGACTGGAAGGAAACCCATTGGCAGAAAATGGGTGTTCAAAAATAAGACAAATTCAGAAGGAAAAGTGGAGAAATACAAAGCTCAGTTGGTAGAAAAAGGTTATTCCCAGGTGCCGGAAATTGATTTTGGTGATATTTTTTCTTCTGTTGCCAAGGTAACTTCTATTAGATTACTTTTATCTGTTGCTGCTACTTTTGATTTTGAGGTAGAACAGATGGATGTAAAGACAACATTTCTTCATGGGGATCTGGAAGAGGAAATCTACATGAAGCAACATGAAGGCTTTGTGGTGAAGGGTAAGAAAGAACTAGTATGCAAGTTAAAGAAGTCTTTGTATGAGTTAAAACAGTCACCAAGGATGTGGTATCAGAAATTTGATACATTTATACGGGGACATTGCTTCACCAGAAGCAAAGCAGATCATTGTGTGTATTTTAAATTAATTGGTGACCATGCTATTTATCTGGTCTTGTATGTGGATGATATGTTGCTAGTTGGAAATGACAAAGAAATTATCCAGGATTTGAAGACCCAATTGTCCTCCAAATTCGACATGAAAGATCTTGGTGCTGCAAACTATATTTTGGGCAGGGAAATTAAAAGAGATCAAGCAAAGAGGAAGCTCTGGTTAAACCAGAGGAAGTATGTTGAGACAATATTGTATAGGTTTAATATGCAAGATAGTAAACTGGTGAAGGTTCCTATTCTTGTAGGTGTGAGGTTATCTGCTGAACAGTGTCCCAAGACACAAGAAGAGGAAGAGGACATGTCCTGTGTTCCATATGCAAGTGCAGTCGGTAGCTTGATGTATGCAATGGTCTGTACTCGACTAGACATTGCACATGCAGTGGGAGTATTGAGCAATTTTATGTCAAAACTAGGGAAGGAGCACTGGACAACAGTGAAGCGGGTTTTCAGGTATTTGTGTGGCACTTGTGATTATGGTTTGTGCTACCAAGGAAGACCAGGATTGGACAGAATGTTGGATATTCATGGCTTTGTTGATGCAGACTGGGCTGGAGATCTGGATCAGAGAAGATCTACAAGTGGGTATGTGTTTAACCTATTTGGAGGTGCAGTCAGTTGGATGAGTAACAAACAATCTGTAGTGGCACTATCAACTACAGAAGTAGAATACATGGCAGCCACTCATGCAAGAAAGGACGCAGTTTGGTTGTAGAGATTGTGTTCAAGTATGGGGTTAGTACAGGGAGCTATAAGGATAGACTGTGATAGCCAAAGTGAAATTTCCTTAGCAAAGAACCCCGCATATCATTCAAAGACAAAGCACATTGATGTTCAGTATCACTTTGTGAGGGATATGATAGAAGACAAAAAGGTGTTGCTGGTAAAGGTGGACACTTTGAAGAATACTGCAGATGCATTGACAAAATCTATGAGCTCTGAGAAGTTCTCTTGGTGTAGAGAGACAATGGGTGTTTTAGGGCTGTAAAAATGACTAAGCTCTCTTGTGGCCCCCTGTGGAAAGAAAGCAACAAGTGGGAGAATGTTGGGTTGTGTTATATTCTTTCCACTATTAGCCCACATAGTTAACCGGGGGTTAGAGGGGGGGCGGAGCACCCCGTTCGTTGCGCCAATTGTGTAGCAAGGGGGGGGTCATAGGGGGTTTGAGGTGCACCCATAACCCCACATTATGGGGTCTGGGGCAACGCCCCGAAAAATTTTGGTTTTGGACCCTATGTTAGGATGGGCCGACCCACCTATGGTTTTGTGCATGATTTTCGCACATGGTTTTGGACACGATGTTTTTCGGTCCATGATATTGGACACAATGGTTTTCAGTCCATGGTGGATGTTTCGGCATGTATAAATATGTATTATAACATTGAAAGGAACATAATGAAAAATCAAGCTAGTAGTCCCAGTTTTGGGATCTAGGGGAAAATCTCTGTGTATATGTGTTTTATGTGTTATGCTCTCGCATTGTTTATTTTCTATGTTTTAGAATTCGTATGCAGGTAATTTCTATACGAGGTTAAAACGTACAAGAATAAGTCAGGAAATGGAAAAGAGAAAAAATGAATGAGCAACAAAATGGAGCAGTGTAGTATTGATAAATCCTAGCATGGTCATGAAGAAGGTTAAATGGATAAAAAGGGGATAAAGGAAGACTCCCTTGACTAGATGAACACCCATAGAAGTGTAAGAGTTAAGCTGAGAAGTTACAAGGCTAACAACGAAAGGATTGACATGGTTTAAGAAAAACAAGTAGAAGTAAACACAATTATACTACATAAACTATCAAATTTACAAAGATAGAGGCAACATGATCTAGGTGCTAGACACCTCGAAAGGGATAAAGACAAGAAAAATCCATTAGGACTTTGAAAGCATGGATTGAAGAATGATGGTGTAGAAGGTAGAAAATACAAGATAAGGCAAGTGAGGCTACAGTGGGAGGTGAAACTCCACTAAGTACTCCAAAGAGGTGTTGGACATTGGATAAACCAACACTCCCCGTGTGTTTCGACACATGGACTAACTACCTCTTGTGGATCCTTATCTCTAGTGATGTGATCGTTGACTAACACCTATGGGTTTTGGTCTAATGACAATCGTGATTCCCAACAAGTGTTGAAAATACTGAGAGGGGGGGTGAATCAGTATTCCTTTTCAATTGTTATTTTTGTTAGTTAAATCATTTATATTTAGAACACAAAATGAACAACAGGAATAAATGATTTTATTAATATAATATTTACACTAAATCAAGTACAATGTATAGGGCTCCAACCAGTTTCCAAGCACCAACTTGGACTTTTTGTGAGGCTCCAACCTCTAGTGCACCAACCCTGTCTTGTCAAGGCACCAACCTTGGATTTAGGAGTACCAACTCCAAGGACACCAATCCTTCCAATTCTGAGGCACCTTCAGCTTCCTTCTGTCCTGCTAGACCTTCGGCTTCCTTTTGTCATGCTGCTTACTTCTCTCTCACTAGATCTGCGGCTTCTTTTGTACCTTCATCGTCTGCCAGACCTTTGGCTTCTCGAACTTTCGACTTCTTCTTTTTGTTCGCTTGAACTTCCAACTTCCTCTGTTCCTTCAAGTTCATGAGTTGTGAACTGTTACCTCTTCTCTGTGATAGATGACCGAGATACGTTACCCATATGGAGGTCCCACATGCCATGTCATCACCTCACAATCGCAACTTCCGGAGGTCTTCTCATAACATAGTCGATCCCCAATGACCGATGGAGCGGATGTGATATGATCTTAAGAAGTTTTTAATAAACCCATCGGGTCCACAACCTTATCACAACCGACGATTTGCAGGACTTCAACTGGCACATGGATTAAAAATGGCCTTAACCCTCGCAGTTGACCGTGATCTAAGGGTTGACTATGAGATCGATGGCTAGGATTGAATGTGGGACTTCAGCCACAATCAAGGAATTTCGTACTTTCCTACCCCCGTTCTTCCAATAGCTGTTGTGACTTCTCTTCACTCTTCCACTCTTCCGATAGCTGTTGCTCCTGTGGCTTATCTTCCTGTGACCTCCGATAACTCTGTTTATGCTCCTCTGTTGTTTTCTTCTTTACTTCTCTGTTATCGTTGTTGCTCTTTGTTCTTTTGATAACACTTACCCTTGGGCATATGCGATAACCTGCTTCTCTTGCACCGATGACTTGTTTCTTTGATGGATTTCAATAAACTCTTCATCTTACTCTTTGGCTTCCTGCTGCTGTTGCTTTACTGGATCTACCGTGTCATTTGATGTTCGATTACTGATCAATTGACCTCCTGCATCATTTGCTGTTCAATTGATGTTCAATTGTTGTTTAATTGACCTCCCATGCCATTTTATGTTCAATTGCTGATCAATTGACTTCCTACATCATTTGTTGTTCAATTGCTATTCAATTTCTGTTCAATTGACCTCCTATGTCATTTGCTGTTCAATTGACCTACTGCTATTCAATTGCTATTCAATTGACCTCCTGCATCATTTTCTGATCAATTGACCTCCTGCTATTCAATCCACTTGGTTCCTCCATCTCATCATATCATCATATATCAAACTTTCATCACTATGAGCATTATGATCAATGGGCATCAATGGGCAATCATGTATCAAAGAATTTTCCATCACAAACTCTGCTATATTGACATCAATGACAACCTAGATTAACAATATCCCCCTTTGCCATTGATGGAAATATTATTCTTCTCTCCCCCTTTGACATCAAGGGCAATGGAGTGCACAAGGACTCCCCCGTGTCGAACTGCTCCCCCTGTCATGCAACATCTTTATGGATCAACTTAATGTGATGCTAGAGAAATAACCCCCATCTTTTGGCAAAGATATTCAAATGATCCTTGAGGAAGAGGTTTTGTGAAAATATCAAGTATCTGCTCCTTAATATTGATATATTCCAAAATGATTTTTTGTTCAACTACTTGTTCACAAAGGAAATGATACTTGATTGGTATATGTTTGGTATTTGAGTGCATCACTGGATTTTTCCTGAGACTGATAGCACTTGTGTTATCACAATAGATGGTGATTGGTTGATTTGTACCTATGTTGACATCTTTCAGAGCTTCCTTCATCCATAATATTTCAGTACAACAATCTGCAACAGCTATATACTCGGCTTCAGCTATAGATAGTGATATGGATGTTTGTTTTTTGCTGAGCCAAGATACTAGACAATATCCCAGGAAGAATGAATTTCCACTCGTTCACTTGTTGGGAATCACGATTGTCGTTAGACCAAAACCCACAGGTGTTAGTCAATGATTGCATTGCCAGAGATAAGGATCCATGAGAGGCGATTAGTCCATGTCTCGAAACACACAGGGAGTGTTGGTTTATCCAATGTCCAACAATCTCCCCCCCAATGCGAGCCGGGTGTGTATCGAACTCGTGACCTATGCTCCGATACCACTCGTACTTTTTCGATCATCGACACTTTCGGCCCAATCAACATCAGTGTATGCAGTCACAGTAAGAGTTGAGCTCTTAGGGTACGAAAGACTGAAATCAGGAGTTCCTTCCAAGTATCTGAGAATTCTTTTTACAACCAACAAATGGGATTGTTTAAGAGCTGATTGAAATCTTCCCACCATTCCTACTACTTGCATAATGTCAGGTCTCGTAGCAGTTAAGTATAGGAGGGCTCTAATTATTGACTTGTAATGAGTTGCATCTACCAGAGAAGAGTCATCATTTTTGCTTAATTTGCAATCTGTGGTCATAGATGTGCTCATGGGTGAACAATCTTCCATTCCATATCTTTTAAGCATGTCTTTAAGATATTTTGCTTGAGATATGAACATGCCTACCATGGTTTGAGATACTTGTAGTCCAAGGAAGTAAGATAGCTCTCCTATCATCGTCATCTCGAACTATTTTGACATATTTTGAGCAAACTCATGGCTCATCTCATCATTATTACTAACAAAAATCAAATCATCAACATAAACAAGAGTGACTAGTAACTTAGCCTCATCCATCTTTCTGTAGAGATTACTTCCTGCCACCCCCTTCTTGAAGCCTTGTTGTTGTAGATGGTGATCCAATCTTATGTACCAAGCTCTAGGAGCTTGTTTCAACCCATATAATGCCTTTTTCAACTTACAAACAAAGTCTTTTCCTTCTGCTAGATTAAACCCTTTTGGTTGCTCCATGTAGACTTCTTCCTTGAGTTCCCCATTCAGAAATGTTGATTTTATATCCATTTGATAGATTTTAAATCCTTTTGAGAAAGAAAATGCCAGGAACATCCTTATAGCTTCCACACGAGCTATTGATGCAAAGGTTTCTTCAAAGTCGATTCCTTCAATTTGTGAATAACCTTTACAAACAAGCCTTGCCTTGTTTCTGATGATTTGTCCATCTTCATTCATTTTGTTTTTGAACACCCACTTGGTTCCAATTATATTTTTATCTTTTGGACGAGGTACCAGATCCCATGTCTCATTCTTCTTGATTATAGACATTTCTTCTTCCATGGGTTTTACCCAATGAGGAGCCTTACTTGCTTGAGTAAATGTTTCTGGTTCTATCATAGATAGGAGAGCAACATCATTTTTCTTTGGTGTACTTGTCATCCTTGTTCGGCTTTGTATCCCTTCATCTATATTGCCAATAATCTGCTCTTTTGGGTGATGTTTTTGGAGAAACTTCATCTTTGAAGGGGTTTGAGATGGTTTTTTTCCTTGTGTTTTTCTTGATATTTTTCCTCTTTTTAGGTTCTTCTTCAATGAGAGGGTCAACTTCATGATCTTCAATTTCTTTTTCTGGAAGGTCTTCATCAATATTCACATCAATGCTTTCCACTATTTTCCATAGTCGATTATTGTAGCACTTGTAGGCTTTGCTTCTTGTAGAATATCCAAGGAATATCCCTTCATCAACCCGAGAATCAAATTTTCCTGGTGAGCCATCATTGATTTTTATGAAGCACTTGCTTCCAAAAATCTTGAAGTATTTTACTGAAGCAGGTCTTCCTTTCCATAATTCATAAGGAGTCTTCTGATTATTTGGTCTTAGTTGAGTTCAATTCAAGGTATAAATAGCTGTCCCAACTGCTTCTCTCCAGAATTTTGGCTGCAGGTTAGTTGCTATTAGCATTGTTCTTGGTATTTCTTGAACTATTCGGTTTCTTCTTTCAACTACCCCATTTTTCTTGGGTGTTCTAGCAGCAGAAAGTTCTCTTTTGATTCCATGTACTTTACATAATTCATCAAATTCTTTTGATGTGAATTCTCCCCCTCTATCTGTTCTAAGACATTTAATCTTAGAACCCTTTTTATTTTCTACAAGAGCTTTAAGATTCTTAAAACACTCAAATGCTTCGGATTTATATTTTATGAAATATACCCACATCATTCTAGTATAGTCATCAACAAATAAAGCAAAGTACCTTTCTCCTTGGAGTGCCAGAGTTCTAGTTGGTCCACATAAATCAGCATGGATGATCTCCAAAGGTTTTGATGTAGAAAACTCCTTGGTCTTGTGGCTGGCTCTAGTTTGCTTTCCATGTTGAAATGGACCACATACTCCTTGATTTGGCTTGAATAGTTTTGGGATGTATTGTACTACATTAATCTTGATGATATTGATCAAGTTATAGAAACTTGTATGTCCAAGTCGCTTGTGCCACAACCAACTTTCATCTGTTTGACTTAAGTAACATTTATCTTCTTGAATTTTGTTTAGAATGTAGACATTTTCTAATGTTCTAACTCCTTTCACCACAAGTTCCCATGAGGAAGAGTTTTTTATTTCACAATCTTTAGTGCTAAAGACAACATTATGTCCTTGGTCACAGATTTGGCTAACACTCAGGAGATTGTGTTTGAGCCTGTTTACTAGCAAAGTTGTTTGAGCCTTTCATTTTCCATTAATAAGGGTAACAGTTCCTTTTCCAGCAATTTTGGCAGATCCACTTCCAAAGGATACATTTCCTTCCTTTTTGTTCAATGAGACAAACTTCATTTTGTCCCCTGCCATATGTCTAGAGCACCCACTATCCACAAACCAATGATTTTCATCATAGTGAGCACATAGAGCTAGGCCACATTTATCCATGTTGGGATTCTCATTTTTTGCTTTTCTTCTTTTGGGGGGGCAATTTTGTTCATTATGTCCATTATCATTACATAATGAGAAAATTGGATCAAATTTGGCCAAGGGATCAAAAGAGTTGTAGGTCTTGATTTGTCCTTTCCCTTTGAGGCCATATGGTTTGCTTGTTTGATCCTTCAATTTTGGTGTTTCATTCTTATGGGCCATGCAATGTTTAGCTTGATGACTAAAATTTTTATAATGAAAACAATGCTCAAAAAATATAGTTTTGTACTTGTTGTAATGGCCATGATTTGAATTAACATTCTTCCTTGGTGTTACTCTCTCTTCATTCTTTGGATTTGAGATGAGCCTTTGATGAAATAATCTTTCTTCTTTTGGGTTGCTGGAAAGTATGTTGGCATATTTTTTCACATTATTCTTAGTACTTGATGATTCTCCTTTAAAACCTATCCCAGATTTCTCATGTTGAGGTTTTTGATTATTTAGGATAATGTCAAGTATTTGAGAGCTTTCCCAACCCTTTTTGACTTGCTCCAATTCCTTCCTCAGAGATACTATTTCGGCTTCACGTTCTTCACAAATTTCTTCTTTTTCTTTTAGCTTATTTTTCAAGAGGTCTTCTCTTCTTTTTGTTGCCTTGTTTTCTACCTTGAGAGAGATGATTTTATTTCGTAATTTTTCATTTTCTTAAATGGCACTCATTAAAAATTCATCTACATTTCCTTCTAGACCTGAATCATCATCATTTGTGAATGCCATCAATAATACTTCTTGGCTTCCAACATGGTCATTTTCTTCATCTCATTCATCATTACCTCCTTTCCGGTGAGGGAACCGATTAGTTGATTTCTTTTTTATGACTACAAATTCACCTTCATCAGACTCATCTTGCTTAGAGAAGAAATTCTTCTTATTGAACCCTTTCTTTTTGTATACCATCCTTTTAGAATTTTCCTCACCATCAGTATTATGCTTAAGAGGACATTTTGTAGCATAATGACCTATTCTTCCACATTTGAAACAAATGAGAGGGTACTTACCTTTTAGCTTAGATCCCTTCTTTCGTCTTTGTAAAAATTGGGCCAATTTAGATTCAACATCGAAGTCATCACTATTGGTATTCCATTCTTTCCCCTTTTTTGATTTTGAGAGTTTGAATGCTGCATCTTTGGAACTTGGGCTTCCTTTTCTCATCTCATAGGCAATGAGGATTCCATGAAGTTCATCCATCTTGAGAGTATCTAGGTCCTTCATTTCTTCTATAACACTTACTTTGGAGTCAAATCTGTTTGGGAGAGATCTTAAGACCTTTTGAACAATAGTGCTTTTTTCAATGTTTTCTTCCAATCCTTTAAGAGAGTTGGCCACTTCAGCTACTTAAAGAAAGTATGATGCAATATCTTCTTCATCATCCATTTTCAGACTTTGAAATTGCCTTCTATGAGTTTGAAGCTTTGCCTTCTTAACTTTGGAGTCCCCATCATATAAGCTAACTAGCTTATCCCATACTTCTTTGGCCAAGTCACAATTCATGACTTTTGTAAATTCATAACCAGTGATTCCACTAGTGATGGAATTTAAGGCTTTTGCATTTGCAATGTATGCTTTCCTTTCATCTTGATCTATTAGAAGAGTGGAAGGAGTTGTGTACTCATTTGAAATTGAATGCCAACTTCAGGTCCAAGGGACATTAAGTAGTAGGACATTTTTTTTTCCATAAACCAAAATTTGTGCCATCAAACAGAGGAGGTCTTCCTAACACTTCTTGATTTCTCATTGTGAATAAGAATCCTTCTTCTAGTTGTTAGGCTGATATGAAGAAGCTAGCTCTGATACTACTTGTGGGGAATCACGATTGTCATTAGACCAAAACCCACAGGTGTTATTCAATGATCGCATTGCCAGATATAAGGATCCACGAGAGGCAGTTAGTCCATGTCTCGAAATACATAGGGAGTGTTGGTTTATCCAATGTCCAACAAGAGGAGGATGGGAAGTTGTGATCAATTGTCTGGTGTTGCTACTAAGAGACATTGCCAACAGAAAAGGAAATGAAAAGAGTTCATCCCAGAAGGATTTAAGAAGGTAAGGCCTCCTACACTCAATGGAGAGGTGAGGAAGGTAGAGGAAGAAGAGGCATGGTTACTATAAATGAAGAAATATTTCAGGGTGCATGATTACTTTGAAAATGTGAAGGAGAAGGTAGCCACTTTCAACTTGAAAGGAAAGGCTGGTATCTAGTTGGGAGACCTGAAGAACGTCAAGAATGTTAAAGAGGAGGACTTATCCTAGAGGATATTTGGGAGATATTTATGGCAAAAGTACCTATCTAAGAGGTACTATGATAAAAAAAGCCAAAGAATTTTATGAGCAGAAGCTAGGGAAACTAACATATGCTGAATATACATCTAAATTCTTGGAGATGTTTAGGTACATTCCTTACCTCAAGGACGAGAAGGAAAATATTCAAAGGTATCTTAGTGGATTGCCACAAGCATTCAGGGACAGAATAGAGTTTGATGAGACACAAAATCTAGGGGATACCATTAGGAAAATGAAGTATTTCTATGAGCAATCCAAGCATAAGTCTAAGTTTAGAATGTGAGGTTCACCGCTCCTGAAAGGGGTGAGTCTTAACAAAAACGTGCTACTACTAATCAATAAAAACTATTTAAGCCTATAAAAGAGGAAACAAAGGGGTCCAAGAGAAAAACCATAGAATTTTGGAAATGTAGGGAAGATCACTTATGAAGGGACTTCCCTCAACTACATAGGAACCATCCAAGAATATAAAATGTACAGGAAGCAGAGACAATGAATGACGTGGCTCACAGTGCACCACACATCTATGTAGTGTTGGACAATAGGTAGGACAATCACCAAGCTCTAGTGATTAAAATGGACGGTATGGTTAATAACCTATTTGTTTCAATTTTGATTGACCCTAGTTCCAATTTTAGTCATGTAAGTCCACAAGTTGTAGAAAAGTGCATGTTGTAGATCAAAACCCATGATAGGACATGGTTGGTCTAGTTGGATATGAGGACTAAGAAACGAGTTGAACATGTGGAAAATTCATTCCCATTTGTGATAAATCACATGCCCATGATTGTGGATCTAAATATATTACTGTTGGGATCATATGAATTACTAGTCAGGATGGAATCGATAACAACCCACAAAACCAAGGTCAGTTGTACAAAAAGTCGATAGAGTGTCTCAATGAGGAAGGGGAAAGGATGACATTGCAAGGAAACAGAAAACCCATGACAGTTCAAAAATCATTGTGCTACAATTGAAGAGGTGCAATAGGAAGGGGTGTGAACTATACGTTGCATTAGATGAAATTTTAGCCAAAAAGTGCCCATGAAATTTTCATGTAATTTCTGTGTCATAATATGTAAACCAACCAAAAACTTTTAAATTTAAAAAGAGGTACATGTAAATATTTTGGAGCGAAAAGAAGAAAAAATATTTTTTAAGATGTGTGTTTGGCTTATCTCCTTATAGCATTATTCAAATTTCAAGTGTAGACACTCATTGGATGAAAAATTAAATTTCACACCGAACACATACCCATTATGGATACTTTTTCGAAGACCCACATTGATAAAAATTGAAGACACATTAAAAAAGTATGCATAATGGGTACTCGTTGGATGTGGAATTTAATTCCGCACCCAACGAGTGTCTACACTTGAAATTTGAGTAAACCTATAAGGAGATAAGCCAAAAATACAATTAAAAAATAGTTTTTTTGTTTTGCCTCCAAAATTCATCTCTTATTTTATTATTTTAACTATTAATTAATTATTTTTCATTAGGAAGCAACTTTTAGGCCGAAATTTCCTCTAATGTCCAAGTGACTAGTGAATCAAAGGCATAGAGAAGCAAAATTGAAGAACAAACAATAATAAAGAAATTTAGTGATGTATTCCCCAAAGAGATCCAAGAATGGCTCTAAGGAGGAAAATTTACTTTTTGATCAAATTACTAACAATATGAGATCTAGTGTCGAAAGCTCCATACTAAGTGAGTATACTAAAGCTGGTAGAGATAAAATTACAATTAAGATAAATGTTGGACAGAGGATATATCAGACCCAATGTATCACCCTGAGGATCTCCTATGTTAATTGTAAAGAAGAAGGATGAAACACTCAGGTTGTGCATTGATTATAGGTAGCTCAATAAGGCCACAATCAAGAATAGGTTTCCTCTATGGAGGATTGATGACCTTTTGATCAGTTGATAAGGTTTGATGTATTTTCAAAGATCAACTTGAGGTATGGGTACCATGTGGTATGAATCAAAGATGAAGATATTCACAAAACAACATTTAGAATTAGGTATGGGCACCATGAATTTGTGGTTGTACCCTTTGGACTCACAAATGCTCCAAAAAAATTTATGTGCTTAATAAATAATGTCCTCAGTCCACATTTGGACAAGTTTGTGCTAGTCTTTGTGAATGACATACTAGTTTATTCCAAATTCATTGAGGAGCATGAAAAGCATTTAGCAACAGTGATTCAATTGCTAAGAGAGCACAAGCTCTATGCCAAAATACAACAAATGTGAATTCTTCTGATCATAGTTTTAGTATTTGTGACACATTGTCTCCAAAGAAGGAGTAGCAATGGATCCAGAGAAGATCAAAACTAACATGGAGTGGTCTACTCCTTAGAATGTGATAAAAGTCAAATCCTTCATGGGATTAGCTAGTTATTGCTGGAGGTTCATCCATAATTTCTCAAATATTGGGGATCCAATCTGAACACTACAAATAAAAGGAATTAAATTCCAATGGGCACCAGAAAGTGAAGCCAATTTTGAGAAATTGAAATATTTGCTAACACATGCACTGATATTAAGGATAGTAGATCCATACAAATATTTCGTAGTTTGTATAGATTCTTGCAAGGAAGGGCTCAGTGGAGTCCTAATGCAAGAATGATAGGTGGTATGTTATGAAGCGAGAAAGTTGAACGAGCACAAGTGAAATTATGTCACTCATTATTTGGAATTAATAACTATAATTAATGTGCTAAAAATGCGGAGGCATTACCTCCTTGGAAGGAAATTTTTATTGATGTAAGATCATGGAGGGTTGAGGTACTTATTTCATCATCCCAAGTTGATTGCAAGAAAATAAAGATGACTAGAATTGATTAGTAGCTGATGCACTTCGCAGGAGACTACAAGTGACTCATGCAACAACCATTAGCACTTGTGAAGTTGACATCCAAGGAAAGAGTAAAGAGGAAATGCAAGAGAATTAACACTATTGACAAGTGAAAGAATGTTTGCAACAAGAGGAAAAATGGGAATCAAGAAAGAACTACTCCCTTAGGGAGGATGTACTATTAAAGTTCAAAGGAAGGTGATATATACTTTATATAGGCAAATTGAAGAAATGATCTTGCATGAATTTCATAAAAGAGCATATTTTGGTAATCTTGGTTATTAGAAGATGTTAACAAGCATGAAAAATATATATTATTATCTGAGAATGAAAAAGGATGTGGCTGAATATGTCGCTATATGATTGGAATGCCAAGTAAAAGCGGAGTGTAGACATCCAATGAGATTGCTATAACCAATCCCAATTCCTGAGTGGAAGTGGGAAGTCATTTCAATGGAATTCATCACTGGGCTACCAAGGAAATCTATACAACATGATGCCATAATGGTGGTGATAGATAAGTTGAGGAAGGTAGCTCATTTTGTAGCTACTAAATCCACTGATAAGGAAATCAATCTTGCTTACATTTTTTGAAGGAAATATTTAGATTGCATGTTATACCCTAAAGATCATCTTAGATCGAGATGCAAAATTTACCTTGAAATTTTGGAAAGTGATATTTGTTGGTTTTGGGATAGATTTAGTTTATCAACACAATGTACATCCACTCAAATTGATGGGAAGATTGAA